>BSBM01000361.1:61042500-61642500 GCA_027924585.1 Larix kaempferi | reverse complement strand
CTATCCTGAAGGAAGGCATGCTATGGCATTTATGAGACTTGTTGCACTTGTGACACATTGCAAGCTAGGGCTTGAATAGAAAAAACCAGTCATCGTAGAAATTTCGCTATAAATACATTTTGGAGAAGGTTCAGGTTCTGAAACCTTTACAGTTCATATATAACATCCCCCTGTACCTTGTGTCCATAGGAAGGACTCTAATTCGTTGTACTTTGTTATTTATGATTAGTACAAGTTAGGGTTTCTGCCTCTTCCAGATATCAGTTATAAACAGGTGACCTAGGAAAAAAGGTCACAAATTGGGTTAGGAAGCTCCAAATGAAATTTCGTCAAAAGTGACAGGTAGAGCATGGACTTTAGTTTCTCAGGTATCTTTTTTAGAGGCTGAAGTTGAACCAGTGACACACGGCACACTGTACAAGTTCACTCTCCTGTTTTATCCCATAAAACGGTCAAGTTGCGACACTTGGCATAACTCTCTCTCAGAGAATCCAATTGAGGTCAGACCTATGGGGTTGGAAAGACAACAGGTTGGGATACCATAGGTAGAAGTTTCAAACCATGTGGATTTGTAATTTTGGAGTTACACTAGAAACAATCGGGTGCATATTTCTGTAAAAAAAAAATTGGATTTTGAGCACCTTTATTCATGGCTCTGGGAATTAGGGTTTCGGAGAAAGTTGGAATTTTGGTAATCGGAGACTACGGCTGAATTATACTCATCAAAATAGAAATTTAGAGACCAATATCAAATTTTTTGGTTGGGCAGAAGGCCGGGCTTGATCAAACCCTAGTTCGAGACTTTGATCGGAAAGGTGAAAAATTAGGGCTTCTATAAAAATGGAAATTTTTGAAATCTGTGACCATAGCTGTAAGCTCCTTGGAAAAATAAAAGTTTAGAGCTTTGGATCAAACCATTTGGTTGGGTAAAGATTCGGGAAACACAAACCCTAATTCAGGGTCTTCCAAGTGAATCCAGAAGATTGAAAAGCAAATTTGAGGGGTGAAACTTTGCAGTTTTCAAATTCTGAGTATACCAGGTTGATCAGCTCATCAAGGCACATCTTTCTATCCTATCATAAGTTTGAAATTCAAAGTTTGATTTTTTGGGGTTTCCGTGACAAACCCTAATCCAACTCCAGACCAGTTTCAGCAAATCAAAGTGGATTGGGTTAATCCTAGAATATGATGAGTTGGACACCTACATAAGTGAAGAGATTCCAGTTCTAGAGGGAGATGAGGCTAAGGCCTTACACAAGAAGTCTACAAGCAATCCCGATAGGTATGACTTGAAGAGATACAGGTATGTTTGTGAAATATGTTCATGATTAAGTTTATGATATGTTTGTCTTCATTAATATTAGTACAATCTTGATTAATTTTAGACGTGTCATATCACCTTAATAAAATATGAATGCATGATAGAATATATTCATTGATTAGGGTTTTGACACTTATGATTGTACTAATGCACCATGATGTTGTATGAGGTTGATGTTGTCTGCTAAAATGAAAGGTACATCAAGAAAGATAGATCAAGTTCTAGATCAAGAACATATGACCATGGTAACATGAAGACAAAGACTCATCCATAGCCATTATAGAAGCTCTACTTACGAGGTATGTATACTTTTTTGTTCTACAATGGTTAGCTTATGAGTTATGCAGGTTACTAGCACAAGTATTTGAAGAAGAACATAAGACATTATGCGGGTATGTTAGACATAACTAACTAACATAATAATCCAGGTATGTTTTTCCTATATCAAGTTAGATCCCTACCTTGTGGTAGGATCTCTTTTATAAGTATACCTGTCATGATTGAAAATGATTATTCATGAAGTTATAAGTGTGGGTATTCAAGGGTTTATGCATATTATGTTTCGTACCTTGATTGATGATATGACTAACCATAAGAGTTCTATGGGCAAATGAGAATATGCATGAGTAAAAGAAGTACTCCCTGAAACCTTGAATACTAATGCTTGTTCGAAATGATCATGACCATACATGGTTAAGATTAGTTAGAATCATTTGATAGTATTGAGATTACACTAATGAATGTATGATTATGTATGAGATCTTGAGGATGACACAATCATGACACTGGTGCACACTTAAGCATGCATAGTGGTCCAGGATGCATATAAGTTCAAGGACAGGTAATCTAGGAAGCAAAGATTGAGAGGGACTCCACCCTACAAGCAAACAAAGATAAGTATTTGAATTGTCATTACTTAAATGATGTTGTCCATTCATGTACATACTTATGTTCCTAGATTTAGGATGTACATTATGCATTAATGAACAAGATACTACTAACATAGTAATGCGTAAGTGGCCTATGGTACTGTACAACATTCCACTACTACTTATCTAAAATGAAACCTCTTTGCTGACATGTTGAGAGTTGTGCACACTCTTAACAATGTTCTGGTAGAGATGGAAGGCATCTAGAAAGTTACGGGATATGGATAAATGTTGTATTGAAGCATTGGCTAAGATAATTGCATGACTGTATGACATATATTCTTATGTGTAAGAATTTGTTTTTGAAAAACTATGACAAGTTTGTAATCATGAAATTGAATTTGACTTCTAGGAAGGATCATAGACAATCACCTACAAAATAAGGACTACAACATTTGTTCCAAAAATGAAGTTTAAAGAAATCTATCTATTGAAGATATTGAAGAATCTGAAGTTCCCAAGATCCGGGATACAGTAATGGAAGAATGCCATGATTGAAGAATACCAGTCGATCATGAAGAATGATGTTTGGGATGTGGTCCCAAGACCAAATGAGAAGTCTGTTGTGACTTCCAAGTGGATCTATAAGATCAAGCATGCTGCAGATGGTAGCATAAAGAAATACAAAGCTAGTTTTGTAGCTCGTGGCTTCTCCCAGAAAGAAGCGATTGATTATGTAGAGACCTTTGCTCCTATGGCCAGATACACTTCCATTAGATCAGTACTTGCTCTGGCTGCAACAATGAAATGGAAGGTACACCAGATGGATGTCAAGACAACTTTCTTAGATGGTGTAGTGGAAGAGGAAGTGTATGTGGAGCAACCACTCGGGTTTGAGAGACATGACTAAGGGTCACATGTGTGCAAACTGAAGAAAGCCCTGTATGGTTTGAAACAGGCACCCAAGACCTGGTATGGCAGGATAGATGGCTTCCTATCTAGTTTGGGCTTTACCAAGAGTAAAGCGGATTCCAACCTTTACTACAAGGTTGAGGAAGGCAATCCAGTGATACTACTATTGTATGTGGATGACCTGTTTGTAACAGGTGAGGATAGATTGATTGCCAACATGAAGAGGAAGCTTGCTGCTGAGTTCGAGATGAAGGACTTGGGTATGATGCACTACTTTCTTGGTATGGAGGTTTGGCAGAGTGCAGATGGAATATTCCTTGGACAAGGGAAGTATCCAGTAGAGATCCTGAAGAGGTTCGGGATGATGGACTGTAAGGCCATGGCCACACCTATGGCATCGAACCTGAAGTTTCTGTGTGATGCTTCTTCTGAGCTGGTTGATGCTACGATGTATCATCAGATGATTAGGTCCTTGATGTACCTGACCAATACGAGACCAGATATCTGCTTTGCAGTGAACACCTTGAGCCAGTACTTGACAGATCCGAGACATGTTCACCTTATAGTTGCAAAGCATATTCTAAGTTACCTGAAGGGTACAGTTGACTATGGGCTCAAGTATGAGGTGAATCAAAAGTTTAACCTGGAGGGTTATGTTGATTCAGATTGGGCAGATAGTTCCATTGATCAGAAGAGCACTTCGGGGTGCTACTTCAATATGGTATCTAGTATGATCTCTTGGTTTAGCAGGAAGAAGTCCTATGTGGCACTAAGTACAGCGGAAGTAGAGTATGTCACAGCTTGTTCGGCTAGTTGTGAGGCAGTATGGCTTAGAAAGCTACTGTCTGATTTGTTTGATCTCTAGTTGAGTGCTACTTGTATATATTGCGACAACCAGAGTTGTGTGAACTTTTCAGAGAGCCTGGTGTTCCATGACAAGTCGAAGCACATTGAGATCAAGTTCCACTATATCAGGGATATGGTGCAGAGAGGAGCAGTGAAGCTCTTGTATGTTGCGATGGATGAGCAGATAGCCGATGTGTTGACCAAGCCACTTGCCAGAGTGAAGTTTGAATACTTCAGAGGGAGACTTGGTGTACTTCAGATCTAGATACCTTCCAAGGGGAAGTGATGAGTCCAGAGACACAGATACACACGAGCCATTCTCACATAGTGGTAGGTTGGTCCTCCTATGGTGTAGATGTAAGGGTTGGGGAATTCTCACATAGTGGTAGGTTAGTCCTCCTATGGTGCAGATGTAAGGCTGGGCCATTCTCACATGGTGGTAAGTTGGTCCTCCCATGGTGAGATGTAAGGGCTGTTGGGATTTTCCGACATGATGGTAGGTAGTTCCTCCCATGGTGACATGGTGGTAGGAGAGTCCTCTCATGGTCGTTGATGTAATTGTCGGGCTTTTCCCACATGATGGCAGGTAGTTTCTTGCATGGTGACATGGTGATAGGAGATTCCTTTCATGGTCATTGATGTAATTTCCGTGCCTTTCTGACATGGTGGCAGGTTTTTCCTTCCATGGTGACATGGTGATAGGAGAGTCCTCCCATGATCGTGATGTAAGTGTTATGCCTTTCCAATATGGTGGCAGGTAGTTCCTTCCATGGTGACATGGTGATAGGAGAGTCCTCCCATGATCGTGATGTAAGTGCTGAGCCATTCCCGGATGGTGGTAGGTAGGTCCTCCAATGCAGCTTGGTGTATATAAGTGCTGTGTGTGTGCATCTGGGTTGTGCTTCGTGGACAATGACAATTATCTGAAGACGATGATGTGACAGTATGGTACATAGGTTTTGCAGATGCATATGATCAATCCTGAGATGCTCTTGCAGGTTTTTCAGAGGCAGTGTAATCAGTCCTGGGAGATCTTCCAGGTTTTGCAGAGGCATTGTAATCAGTCTTGAGGTGTACCTACTTGATGGCTTGCTCACTGAGATGACATGATCAGTATGATCATGAGTATCAGGATGATACTCCATGGCTGTGGACAGGTTGTGCAGTTGCATGTAAAAGATCTTGGGAGATCCGATAGGTTGAGAAGTGAGCTTGTAAAACTCCTTGGATGCTCTTTCGAGGTTTTGTTGACACACGTAATAAGTCCTGAGGATTCCACAGAATGGCCAGTGATGATGAAGACCTACAGGTGGTGGGCCTACATCCAGCATGAAAAAGGGTTGGCTCTGTAGAACTTCATATGATGAGAAGAATTGAGAGATAGCACCAGTCATCAAGATGATGAGTACAACAGCAGTGACGATGATGCTCCATGATCTAGTGACGATGATCCAGCTCCAAACTTGAAGACTTGTGCCTATATGTATTGATGACTAGTGTAAAGAGAATACCTTCCTAGTTAAGAGGTAGTGTTGATTTATTTGTAACTTAGGAAGATATTCACTTGTATATTGTATTTGTACTTTATTGTATCCCCAATGGAGATGTATTATTCCTCCGATTGGAAGTGTTGTCGTGTGTACTTGAAAGTGTCACAAGTTATATTGTAAGTGTCATAACTTATACTTGATGGGTTATTAGACCACCTTGTTGGGGTCCGCCTTGTATGAGTCATGTGGGTCAAAGGGTTATTAGACCAACCTATTGAGGGTCGACCCAATCAGCATTATGTTATGTGGTTAAGTTAGGGCCGACCTATTTGAGTAAAGGTCAAGTGAAAGTTAGTGTATAAATAGAGAGTGTGACTCTCTCATTTTACACATTGTCTCATTCACTCACTTCGCATTAGTGAGAGAAGAGAAGGGTGCGCACAAGTGGAGGAGGAGCATGCTGTTGAAGATATCTATCTCTTGGGTTTGATCATGGTGATCCTTGTATTGATGCTTATTCTATCTCTGAGGAAGTTGAGGGTTTTTCACCTTCTTTGTTTTCCTCGGTGAAATGTTTTGTGTCTCTTGTCTCTTGTCTCTTATGCTTGATATGTTGTACATGTTGTTCTTTCAGTTAAGATCTTAGATCTATTGAATTTATGCTCAAAAATTAATATTGGAAAATCTAAAACTGATCATGTTAAAAAAAATGTATTAATGCATATGGGAGTAAATACAATGCGTAGATAGAGTTAAGCATTATGTCTCAGCTAGAAGAAATAATTCCAAACATACGCATACAATAAAAAAGGGGAAATAACTGATCGATGACACCATTTCTTTCTTTTCTTTGACAGTGACTAACCAATACCCAAACCCAAGTCAATTATGGTTTTGGAAAAAATACATTTCCATAAAAGAAGAATGAAATAAATTATCTACAAGAGACTAGATCTGTAATGTACCCTCCTGCAGACCCAATTCGAGGAGGGGAATATGCTACCAATCTAAGGGGATTTTCATATAAACTTAGCCCATTCATTAGATTCATACACATAAATTCAATAGTGTACAGATGCAAATCAAGCAATATGCACAGCAGAATTGAAACTCATCCACACACATATCATATGCATACAGCATATCAAAACAGTCATCAATTTAAACATTGCAGAAGTAAATACATAGACAGAAAAACACTTATCTTCATTGTGCAATTGTCCCAGACAACTAGCTATGTCGCCGCAACGTTCCACCCAACCATAGGCCAGTTGTGTTCATCAATTTCTCAACACAACTGCCACCCCCGAGCTGGGCATGATTCTTACAAGGAAAAGGGGACATTCAAGCTCATACATAGCCAATTAACTATTTCATCTGAGCCAAGCCAGTCCACAGCTGGGTTTATCAGGCTAAATCTGAACCCTGGATGCTTGCACTCAAGCTCAAGCCAAACCAATGGATACCCATACCCATACCCCAACACACACTTCACACACACAACAAAACACAGTCATTGGGCATGGATACACATGTTTTAACAATGGGATTTACAAACAGGATGGCCATGGGCTTTTTCCCATATCGTTTTCAACCAAAAATGGATTGTGGGATGGGGAAAACATTCACATGGAGGAAAATGATTTCTCCCCACAGTATCTAAGCATTCAGCAGCCCAAACGGTCTCTATGGTACCCCAACTGGATTCCCCTTTTTCCCCACTGGTATACAACACAAAAGCGCCCTTCTCCCAGCTAATAATGAAGGAAAACACACAAGTTCGATGGGGAAAAATGCCCAGCAAGCTCCCAACTCGTGAGGGAGAGCAGCTGGTTGATGGATAATGGATTGGGGAGAAATTCATGGCTCTTTTCTTGCCCAAGAATCCAAACATGATTTTCCATACAGGGTGGCTTTCCCATACTCGAATTTGGACAACCATACCTCTCCATTGCCAAGGCATTAACTACCTCAACCAACTCTTGGGAGAATGAATGATTGGGTACAAAAGTCAATATGGGTAGTTGAGGGTTTGACGGGTTATCTCATTGACACTTGGCTTGACTTGACTGGCTCAAGGGTTTGAATGTTTTCCCTCCCTGGTCCTTGTAAAATCATGCCCCCATCTCTTGTTGCATTGCATAGCTAGTTGTGGGTATTTTATTAAAATCCATATTTACATGATGTTTGAAATTCCAATGTGTCTGGATAGCATGCAAACCATATGCATCAATAAATCGATGGTGGGGCCTTGGCCTTGAGCTCCTCACCATGATTTTATAACAATATTACATCATTTACATTTGAATGTAATGGGGTCAATAATGGGGACATTACAAGATCCCTTCAACTCTATGCATTCTGCAGTCCCTCATTTATCACGACCTTATCACAAAAAGCTTAATTCAAAAGTACCACGAGGAGAGCGGTTTCCATTACTAAACGAATTCATAAATTATAACCAAAGAATCTTTATAACAATAAATATCTTTTGCATTATAAATGCATCATTCTTTTTTTCACAGTATTGAGTTATACAATTAGTGCATCGATTTACAGTTGGAAACTCCTAGCTAGTTTTCAGAGAATCGATCTCAGGTTTTTTTTGCAAAGAAACATTACTTGACTTAATAGAGTTTCAAATCCATACGTGTAAATGGAGTATTGTCCTCGAAAGTTCTGAGTAAATAGAGATTCACCATTTTTTTCAAACTTTAACTTTGCAATATATATATATATATCGCATAGCCAGTGTTTTGTAAACAGATCTCCAGGTTCGTTAAACTATAAATCCGTTACATACTTGTGAGAAAACTCTGGTTTTAAGTCATAGAACCTTAAAATGTAATTTGAAATTGACCTTCAAATAATATACATAATCAATTTTTACTGTATTTACAATAGATTCATAACTTATCTCACATATAAAAAGAATATCAATGTTTATGCAATCTAACCAGGTCGCCATGGCTTCACTAGTATTTTAAAAAGATAGACAACAATTATTCCAGAGAGAACACAATGTATAAGTCATTCATGATTCCATAAATTCATAAAATCAACATATACTTACTTGATAACAATGGGGGGAAACTACTTGGAGAATCAACTCCTCCCAACCATAGAGAGGATCGCAGCAACGCTGGCCCAACTCCACCCCTGAGATGGATCACCACCATGCATTAAAATGCTAAGCAATCACTTCCACGTGGCTCTCTCTCTCTCTCAGAGTCTATAACAAGCAATGATGGACTTATGAAAAGAGAGAACACTCAACGGCTCCTCTATGCACAACATGGTGTCCCATGCTATCTCAGTGCACTATTATATATAGTTTTGCCTGGGTCTTGTTCCATCCCAATCAAATATCCAATCAATCCATAAATCCTTATGATTTAGGATCTTGTCTAGTTGTTGAGTTTTAGATTGGTAAATATCTCTCTTGTTGCTTACACATGTTATTTGTGCCATGGTTGTAATACCCCCCAAAAATTGTTATTTTGACAATAACTTTTATGTTAGAGTTATTAAAAACCTCAAAAACACATAGTGATACTTTGCACAACAACTATATATATATATATATATATATATATAATAAAATAAAAGGGCACTTGGAGATTAATGAGGGGACACCACCATGGCACAAGAGAATGTATACAACCAAGCTAAAGATATCTTTATCAATCAAATCCAATGTAAAACTGAACAACCAGAAAAGATCCTAAATCATAGGGATTTATGGATTGATTGGAGATTTGATTGGGATGGCATGAGACTTGGGAAAAAATATATATAATAGTGCACTGATATAGCATGGGACGCCATGTTGTGCATAGAGGAACGGGTTGAGTGTCATCTCTTTACATAAGTCCATCGTGATTACTTGTTACGGACTCTGGGAGAGAGATTGTCGCGTGGAAGTGATTTCTTGACGTTCTAGTGCATGGTTGTGATCCAGCTCGGGGGTGGAGCTAAGAAAAAAATCGAGTTTCTCTCTTCTATGGTCAGGAGGAGTTGATTCTTCAAGAATTGAGTTTCATTATTCAAGTAAGTATAGTATACATATTTGGATTAAAAATCATTTTTCTGTATACTTGTTTTAAATGGATCGCATTTCGGAAATTTATGATGGAGTCATGGAGGAATTATTCCAAAGCTTTGTATTTCCTTATGGATGATATTATGAGAGAATAATAAATATATATGTATTAGATTAATCTAATATAATTGTGCATGTAACCGATATAGAATTCAAAGTTAGAATCTTTGTATAAATTACTGAGCAATGTGCATTGGTATCTCCTAAAAAAAATTGTTCTTCATTGCGAACTATTTTTTCATCCTCTTCTTTGTTGTCTCTTAGTAACCTCCAAAAAAATATTTCATGTTCAACCTCCTTTGATGATTCTTTCTTGAAAACTTTAAAGGATGACTCGGATTCATATACAACAATTTTGTTTCCTCGTTATTATTACTATTTGTAACAGCAATAGGATATGCGAGTGGCTGATATTTATGAGGTGGTGAAGTCAGAGAGAATTCGTTGCTTCGAAGAAAATAGCTTATTCAATACATGATTCCCGCTAATAGGACTAGGAAGATTTTAAGGCCCGACCAAGGACGACCACTCCCCCATCAAAGTGGCATCCATCTGACATTTTTTCCTATATTATGTTAATCCCCTCATTATCCTCTGAATCCTCGACCTCTTCCATAAGAAAGCATTGTGATTTAAGGGCAATCCTAAGAGACTTAGTGCACATCAGTGATGGAATTTGATGGGCAAAATGTCCGTCATGGGGTGTTTTGCCCATCAAATACGGTTTAAAATTTAGATTAACCGTCATTTATGAAGAGTAAGAAAATTTTCAAAACGTATTTTTGAAGGGCAATAAAATTTCTAAAACGTCTTTATATTATTAATTTACTAATAATATTAATATATTTATCTTATATAAAACTATATTTTGTAAATTCCAACTTCCAAACCATACATTGACTAAAAAAATAGAAACATCTATTAAATTAGATCTAATTCCATGTCTTTCCATTTACAAGTTGCAACCATACATTTAATAAAAAAATAGAAACATCTATTAAATTAGAATTATTTTCATGTCTTTCCATTTACAAGTTGCATTGATTTTTCCTAAAATAAACAACTCCTTTAACTCAATGATTTTTCCAATATTTTTTGACTTTTTTATTATTGCAATGAGCTTACAAATTTAAGTGCTCAATGCTCATTGATTACATTATTGGGAGTTGGAGAGCCTTGGAGACAAAGTTTGAGAATTATTTGCATTATCAAAGGTAATGCATGTACTATTTTTTTGGTAAATTATATTTAGTGATTTGTTTAGATTCAAACATTTACTTAAATCTATGAGTTGGAAGAAATGTTATCAAGTATGTATTTTTTAATAATTTTAAATAACATAAATAATGTGCACCGTGTGTATTTAGCGATTTATCCCATAATTTATGTAATTTAGATGCAGAATTTAAATGAAGGCCAATACTAAATAAGGCATTGAGAGACATTAAATCTATGTGCAACATTTGGAATGAAATGTAGTTTGTAGAACAATATAATATATAAAAAAAGAGCATACAAAGCTATATATTCATCATTATTATTTATAATTCTTGTGAACTATGCATGACTGCACTTGGTATGCCTGCATTCTGTAATTGCTTAATTGCAGTCTCCACCATAGCCACCTGCTCTTTGAGATTTTGATTTTTGCTATCTAGACTCATGTAGTTGTTTGAGGAGCGAAGCCCTCTAATGTTCTGCTATAGTGAACTCTGGAGTCCGAACTAGGTAGGCATTTTGTGCCTTTATTTTATTTTTAATAGCCTAGTATTTTTATCCTCAGTGTCTATAAACTCCTTTACTTTTGTGAAGTATTGGGGAGATGTACCCTTACTAAGGGCAAAGTAAAAAAAAGCAAGGGTATGGATAGATTAGATTTACAAAGGCTTGTATCTATTTTATAACGATTAGATTTACAAAGGCTTGTATCTATTTAAAAATATGGATTCTGATTACGATTTTTTTTTAAAAAGACTTCATTGTTGAAGGGTAAAATTTTAAACAAAACGTTTTGTGATGGGTAATATAAAAACTCAAAACGTAAAAAAAAATTAATCCGACGGGTAGAATGAAAACCAAATTCCAACACTGCTCCCAACCATAAGCATAACGTTGTTGAAACTAGTTGATAAGTTCCTACTTAAAAATATGATAACCGATGGTAGCCGTAACTATAGGAGAACTAAATGCCTTATAGCAAGAGGATCGGTTTATGGGGTAGGCGATTGTTTCGCATATTTAAATAAAGATGTTGAATTCATAATCGATACTATCCATGTTCATTAATATAAATCTTAATTGCATCGATTTGTAGTTATATTTATAGATCATATATATGTGACGCATGATTTACCTATGCTATGGAAAGTAAGATTGTAGTGTTTCCAAGAATCATGTGTTCATAAATGTTTAAAGAACTCACATCGAGCCAGTTAGCGAATTTAGGAGTATTGAAATGTTAAAATTTGTATACTTTCAATAATAATACGAGTAGGACATAAAGACCCTAATGATCCCTATGAGATGCATTCATAAAAGGTTATAAAGTTAGAGGTAAAGTGAAAAGTATGTATGTGCTAAATTTGATTTAAGTGAAAACATAAACATGTATGTGTTGAACTTTATTTTACTCTATGTATGGGATGGCTTATAGCTTTTTAGGTGATCACAAGTGTGGATATTTTTTTTTTATATTGTAGTGTATATAAATATATATAGGTGTATCTGGGGTAGAGAAGAAAATGATATACAATTTGGTAAATTTTATGCCAGGGTTTATCATTTTTTACTTACATGATGGAATGTGAAGAAGAGATCTTAGCATTGATCAAGGAAAGTTCAAGCTAGACGAGTTGTAGTTCCTATATAAAATAATAATAATAATAATAAATTAGTGAAATTATGGGGTTGTTACATATTGGTATCAGATCTTAGGCTACGACACTTGGCTTTATGGTGTCCACCAAGTGTTATGAGAAAAACTAATTTTGTTTACATGTTGTTCTTCTTTTGTGCATCAAAAGAAAGTTTGTGTCACTAAGCTACATGAAGATATGGCCATAAGACAATCCCCCACCCCACCTTTATGGGTTAAACTTAATGATGCGAATAATAATGTGAATAACGATACTTTATAAACAGTAATGGGTCAGTGCAAGCTAATGAGGGTCACTTTTGGTACGTTAGATGCAATAGAAAACTGAAAAAGCAGGCATCCCTCAACTTACTTCGATTTTTTGATTTACTTACGGAAAATATCTTGCATTGAGTAAAAAAGATGAAATGTAGGAAATTGAATCACGTTTCTGAATATATAACTTTTATGTATTGAAAATTTGCATAGCTATGTCAAGTTTCATTTTTCCTAACAGACACTTTTTATTTTTCAGGCAAATGATAAGGTATATGTTTTTGTGGGTAGAGCCTTTGAGGGCCTAAATGATGGAATCAAGCTACAAAAATCGGCATGCATGTAGAGAACACATAGCACTTGTGCGCCATTATTTTTCAAAAATTAAATTAGTAATTTTTTAATTTTTTTATAATTGTCTAAGTGATCAAACCTCAAAAATAGTACCTCTTTTGTGGGTAGAGCCTTTGAAGGTCTTAATGCAAAAATCTTGAAATGGGTTTTTCATAGAACGTGGAGGTTAGTGTCCTCTTGTGTACCATACAATTTTTTTTTGAAATGATTGAGAATTGAAAAAGTTATGGAAGAAACACTAACAATGTGTTTCATGAGTGAAGGAGGTAGGACAGAAAAGAAATTGAAAGAAAATAGGAAAAATTAATATTTCAAAATAAAAGTTACATATTTGGAATCTGTAGAAAAAATGCTATTTGTGTCTAAGATTTCGTCAAAAATGACTCTGTGTAGCATATTGTAACGAGTGGCTAAGCACAGGCTTCTCCAAAAACTGGAAAAAATACACAATTAGCTTTGGTTTTTCATTAACATAGCACAGGTTTAGAATTACCGAAGCAAACTCCCAAGCATACACATAGGATTATTGTTGACATGTGAGCATGTGACTCGGCCTGTTTAAATTCAAAAATATTGCCGCGCTTTTAGATTTAAATAACACGTACGCGTTATATAACTAAATAACGCGTGCGCGTTATATCAATACTTAACGCGTACGCGTTATATAACTACATAACACGTACGCGTTATATAGTTACAAAACGCGCTCGCGTTATTCAAATCATAAAATACATGTTTAATACTTGAGAAAGAGGGGGTGTGGAAGTCAAGGGAATTTTTGTTTAATATTTGAGAAGGGGTGGGGAAGGGTCAAGGGAATCTATGGTTAATATTTAATAGGGGTGGGAAAGGGTCAAGGGCTTAGAAGGATGTTGGAAGCTTGAGTGGGGAGAGATGAAGGGAATGAGAACATGATGGGCTACAGGGGGTGAAGGGAAGTGGAGCTTGATAGCACTATTAGGATTAGAATAGGTTCTGAAGAGGTATAGGGTTAGAAGTTGAAAGTGAGACTTGAGTGACAAGGGGGAATGGATGGAGGCAAGGGGGATGTGAGAGAGAAATAAAGAATACAAGGGGGGGAGAGACATAGAGCGAGGGAGGGAGAGGGACAATGGGGAGGAATGGATTTGGAGGGAGTGAGAGATAGATGGGGATAGAACGAAATAAGAGATAGGAAGGGAGGGACAGAAAGTGTTGGTGGGAGACATGCAGAGAGTGGTAGCGATGGAGAGAGAGGGAGTGATGGAGAGATTGGGATAGGTTGAGGGAAAGATGAGGGAGGGATAGAAGGTGAGAGACAGGCGATGAGAGAGGGAGGGAGAGAAGGTAGGGTGAGGGATGGAGGGAGAAAGTTGGAGATAGATATGGATGGAGGGGGGATGGGTTTGAGAATGGAAAGTGACATAATGTGTGTGTATGTGTGTGTGTTTGAGAGAGAGAGAGAGAGAGAGAGAGAGATTGATGGTTGGGGAGAGAGAGACTAGAGGGAGTTGTGAGCATCATATTCTCCATCAGCATCATATTCTTCATCATCATCATATTCATGACCATCATCGTCATCATCAACATCTTCATCATCATCACCATCATCATCATCATCATCATCATATTCCTCATCAAATCAACATCTCCATCATCATTATCATCATCATGATCATCATCTAAACATCACCGTCACCATCATCATCAACATCTTCATCATCATCACCATCACCATCATCATCAAAATCTTCATCGTCATCACCATCACCATCACCATCACCATATTCATCATCATTGTCATCTCTAGGTTCCCCATCAACATCAACATCTCCATCATCATCATCTTCTTCATCATCATCATCTTCATCACCATCATCATCATCATCAACATCTTCATCATCATCACCATCATCATCATCATCATCATCTTCCTTGAATCAGATCAACATATCCATCATGTCACCATCATCTTCTTTATCATCATCTAAACATCACCATCACCATCACCATCATCATCATCATCTTCATCATCATTACCATCACCATCATCATCAACATCTTCATTGTCATCACCATCATCATCATCATCATTGGCATTTGTAGGTTCCTCATCAACATCTCCATCATTATCAACTTCTCCATCATCATCATCTTCATCACCATCATCATCACCATCAACATCTTCATCATCATCACCATAATCATCATCTTCATCGTCATCAGGTCAACATCTCCATCATCATCATCTTCTTCATCATCTTCACCATCATCATCATCATCATCATCTTCATCGCCATCTCCATCATCTCCATCATCATCACCATCACCATCATCATCATCTTCATGACCATAAACATCTTCATAATCATTGTCATCTCCCCCTTCCTCATCAACATCTCCATCATCATCATCATCATCATCATCATCATCATCACCATCTGAACATCACCATCAACATCATCGTCATCATCATCATCATCATCAGCATCAGCATCAGCATCAGCATCAAAATCTTCATCGTCATCACCATCACCATCTTCATCATCATTGTCATCTCTAGGTTCCCCATCAACACATCTCCATCATCATCATCTTCTTCATCATCATCATCTTCATCACCATCATCATCGTCATCAACATCTTCATCATCATCACCATCATCATCATCATCATCTTCCTCATCAGATCAACATCTCCATCATGTCACCATCATCTTCATCTTCATCATCATCATCATCATCATCATCATCATTACCAACACCATCATCATCAACATCTTCATCGTCATCACCATCATCATTGGCATCTGTAGGTTCTTCATCAACATCTCCATCATCGTCATCATTGGCATCTGCAGGTTCCTCATCAACATATCCATCATCGTCATTTTCTCCATAATCATCACCATCATCACCATCATGATCTTCTGAACATCATCTAAACATAACCATCACCATCATCGTCAACATCTTCATCATCATCGCCATCAGCATCATCATCAAAATCTTCATCGTCATCACCGTCACCATCTTCATCATCATTGTCATCTCTAGGTTCCCCATCAACACATCTCCATCATCATCATTTTCTTCATAATCATCATCTTCATCACCGTCATCATCGTCATCAACATCTTCATCATCATCACCATCATCATCATCATCATCTTCCTCATCAGATCAACATCTCCATCATGTCTCCATCATGTCACCATCATCTTCGTCATCATCATCATCATCATCATTACCAGCACCATCATCATCAACATCTTCATCGTCATCGCCATCATCATTGGCATCTGTAGGTTCCTCATCAACATCTCCATCATCATCATCATTGGCATCTACAGGTTCCTCATCAACATATCCATCATTGTCATTTTCTCCATCATCATCACCATCATCACCATCATGATCTTCTGAACATCATCATGATCATCATCTAAACATCACCATCACCATCATCGTCAACATCTTCATCATCATCGCCATCAGCATCATCATCAAAATCTTCATCGTCATCACCATCACCATCTTCATCATCATTGTCATCTCTAGGTTCCCCATCAACACAACATCTCCATCATCATCATCTTCTTCATCATCATCATCTTCATCTCCATCGTCGTCCTCATCAACATCTTCATCATCATCACCATCATCACCATCATCATCATCATCTTCCTCATCAGATCAACATCTCCATCATGTCACCATCATCTTCATCACCATCATCATCACCATCATCATCAACATCTTCATCACCATCATCATCAACATCTTCATCATCATCACCATCATCTTCATCAACATTATCATCTTTATCATCTTCATCTGCATCATGATCATCTTCATTGTCATCACCCTCCTCCTCCTCATCATCTTTATCATCTTCATCTACATCATGATCATCTTCATTGTCATCACCCTCCTCCTCCTCATCATCTTGTGCACTTATGCACTTAGGGATTAATGTTTAGAAGAGGGTCTAAAGGCCTTTATGGGGGAGGGGCTCTAGGAACAAGGTAAGACAGAGAGGGCAGGAGGGAGGGATAAAGGCGTAGAGGGTTAGTGATTAAGGGAGAAGAAGGGAGAGAGTGCTATAGGGAGGGATAATGATGAAGATAAAGAGAAGGTGGAGAGATGGAGAGTGGGGTGGTAGAGACATGGCTGAAGGGAGAGAAAGAAATATGAAAGAAACATGTAGGGAGAATGGGGGACAGATATTTAGAAAGAGATAGGGGGTATCTAGGGATTATTGGGAGAGAGCTAAGGGGTATTAAACCATACAAAACATTTGTTTTGTATGCAATCATATAAATTATTAGTTTTCTTTGATTTTGTTCATTTCCCTAGCCGTGCACCTAACCTATTTATTGTGCTTGACTATATCGCGTTCACGTTTTTTCACTATATATCGCGCATGCGTTTTGTATTTCTATAACGCGTACGCATTTTGGAACTCCAGAAATAATGGACTGTTGCTGTCCGAGAGCAACTTCACTCTGTCCGAACGAAAGCAACAATCCCGCGATTTTTCGAACAGCACGAGCCCGTGTCTGAAAATTTTCACATTCTACACCAACTCCATCATTTTTTTTTATGCAGGTGCAGCATTGAGGACATCTTTCATGATTGCTCACTATGGTGTTGGGTTATATGGCCATATTTGAAGAAAATAATTAGCAAGCTTGAAGAATCTCCAATTAAAGAACACCAAAGATAAGGCCTTTGAAAGATTCATTTTGCCTATATTTGAGGAGCACACAAGATAAGATATCAAGCTTCAAGACCAACAAGGAAGAACTTCCATTTGCTTATTATTGAAGAGCTTGTAATTGAGGAGCAACAAAAACAAACTATATTGAACTGATCATTGTGGTGATGGGGAATGCACGTAACCGAGTAAACAAATCAACAAGGAAGAAGAAATCTCAAGAAGTCATTGAAGAAGAGAAAGAAAATAAAATAATATACATGATGAATCAGAGGCTTTCTTTGGAAACTAATCCAAATCCAATTGTAGAGGATACCATGGTTCATCCTATTAATCCACGACAAGAGGGACCTTCAATTTCCACAATAGTTGTTGAACAAGCACCCCATGGAAGTAATCAAGAATCAAAACGTAGGTGCTCATTAGGGGATGTTTCAATTCCCACTTCAAGTCAAAGTGATAAGTTACCATCTCAAGATGAAGCTCATGAAGAAACACCCAATTTGCTATCCGGATGTGGTTATACAAGCGATGAAGTCAGAGAGGCGTTGGACATTTTGCCTACTGTTGAAGAAGAGAATGTTATCCACACCATCGATGAGGATGTTGGACTTCCACAAGGGGATGTTGGACTTCCACAGACCATGGATGAGGATGTTGGACTTCCACCATCCAACTACCAGGAAGAGAATGAAGGACACCAAGCTACTACTGAAACGCCAGAGCGTCTTGGTGATGCGCTACATGGTACAATTCCAACCCCCTTACCTCCATTAGCAAGCACACGTCGAAGAACTCCGAAGCGTATACAAGTTGATGAAAGACTTATGAATTCCATTGAAGGTACGTTATCTAAACGTAGTATTGCTTATCAAACTCAACAGATACTTGATAAATATTTTGTTTCTAAATGTGATGGAGATAAATGTAGATTATTTTTATCATTGTTAAAATCTAGGAGCATGAATGTTGTTAGGAAAAAGTTAGGGATAAAGATGATAAAGAATTCTGAACCAAGTTCTCATATAGTTAAAAGCCTAGTAGATGCATTTGGTAAAATTGGTAAGAACACACGTTCAAAGGACCGCAATGCTGCTCGCCGTGTGTTGTCACAATCAATTGCAGATAAGAACACCAGGGACCTTCATATTCTCAGGCCTACATCCGAACTAGTTAATTTGAACGTAAAAACCCTCCGTAGGTATTCTATTAGAAGAGAACATCTTGACACAACCGATCAGACAGATTTTTGGGCCTTTGTTGGTCGGTTGCCACGTCGTGACATGAAGCTAGTTGATGCAGTAAAGGGACTAGTGCACAGTTTTTGGCATGATCACACAAGGCCTTCTTCAAACCGAAAGGATGTACTAAAACTAAGAAGGGGTTCAAAGGATCGTGAACCACATATTAAGCATCTTCTTGATATAACACAGTTACGAGAAATTTAAGATTGAGCATAGACAATTGAACTTGGGGCAAAGATCTTTTGAGAAATGTAAGCCATGGTATGTTAGAATAAATACTCTTCGTAACACTTGTTGTTGTAGATACCATGTAGAATATGAATATTACTATGAAACATTTTTGTACATTCGTCGTGTGTTGCATACTAACATTGTGCAGGATTGCTCCATGACAATACCACCGACTTCATCAAGAGAATTCATTCATAGCATCATGTGCAATAGGCCCGAGGGGCAAACATACTATGCAAAATCTTGTTTGGATGGAACATGCTCCAACTGTGCTGGAATGGCATTATTGAGCCAATGTATGCACGAGAATGGAGACAGTGAATTTGGGAAAATGGTTACAGACATGAAAAGTTTCAAATATATCAACTATGAAATAGTCCCAGGGAAAGAAAGCAAAAAAATACAATTGGTGACATCTCAGGTATGCATTTATATCTATAAAATTATGTTGTAACGGTTACATTTCAATCCTTACTTACAACAAAAAACTGACATTGAGATCATTTTGTGTCACCAGGTACAAGTTAGTGACTTCATCAAGGAATTTATTGAAAAGACACATCAATATGTTCAGCATGTCCACGTGGCACGATGGCAGGATGAGAAGTTTAGAATATGCAGAGATACATTTCCCCTTGGTACTATACTTTAAGTTGTTGATTTTGCCGAGAACTACACTCTGCAACCTCAAAATGAGATCCAAAGTCAGTATTATCACTCTAAGCAGGTTTCCTTGATGGTCCATATCACATATAGGCATGGCCCAAATAGCACTGAAGAGCAAAGAGAAATTCTGAAGGAATATCACTTCTACATAAGTGATGATAGGTGCCACGACTTCCACTATGTACGTCATTGCTTCATCATGTTCTATGATCACTTGAAGGGAAGGAACATACAGATGGACCGACACTGGATTTGGTCTAATGGGTGTGCTGGTCAGTTCAAAAATGCACGCATATTTCAGTGGTTGTGTTCATTGCATAAAAACTACAAAGTGCCACATATGTGGAACTATTTTGAGACTAGGCATGGTAAAGGAGAGCATGATGGAGCCGGAGCATGTGTCAAAACAGCCCTACGAAGAGAGGAATTGAAAGTATCTACAGAATCTACTATTGTAAATGATCAATCTATAGTCAGGTGGTGCACGTCAGTAATGGGAGAGGAATCAACTATGCGAGTAGAATCCACAAGAAAGAGACATGTGGAGAGATTTTTTTGGGAGGTGGTAGACATAGATCGTTCACATGCATGGGAATGCAAGACTGTGCCTGGGACTCGTGGCTTTCATTCGGTTCGAAGCTCTGATAACCCAGTATTTGAAATTTGGACCAGAAAACTCACTTGTTTTTGCCCGCCTTATTGTGATGGTGACTGGGATGGGTGTGAATCATTGGATTGGGTTGATGGATGGGATCGCATATCACTTCCACTTTATCAGCGTGCAATTGTTGAGTTAACTCCATTGGAAGAAGACCAATCATCTATTTCTGCAGATTTTGATCATGTCTCAGACCTTGTACAACCCGGTATGATGCATTTCCTTAACATTTTTTGTTTGTTTACGTAGTCTTCAAATGCACATTAATGGCCTTGTATCGCACGAAAAATATTTTGATCATATACCTACAATCATATAATGCAGGGCACATATACGTAGTGGTTGCCTCAAAAGATACTGAATGGGGTGATGAATACTGGTTGGCACGCTGTATAGATGGAAAGCAAACCCTCATTGTGTCCATGACTGACGATGAAAACAACCACTTTCCAACTGGGTCTATGGTTGTTAAAGGTGAATACTTGACACGGGACAGCAATGGAAGAAAGAAGGGTGGATATGTTTACAGGGATTACAAACCAGGTGCAAGTGTGTATCACTTTACCAACTTAATCATTGGCACAAACCTTCAGGTACGAACAATGCCTAGTCGAAATACATCGAAGGTACTCTACTTCTTACCGGATATAGAGCACGAGAGACTAATGGAGACCATTAGTATAAGAGATGATCCGGAGGGCTTGGTTGTATGATAATAGGTGGGATCTAGCATGATGAGGTACGTTACATACTTTTAATACTATACTATTTATACTATTTGTAATTGAATATTGATATATGCTCAATTTTCACATGTATGTTTCATATGAATATGTCAATTTTGCGTTCTTGATATGCCAAATTTACGTTTACGTTGTTTATAAATATGCCAAAAGTTCTCTTGTATGTCAAGTTTATGAATATGCCATTTTTTACATATGATCAGTAAACCCTAAAATTATATTATGTTCATCATGTTGGTTATTGGCTTCACCCAACAAAATTAATTCAATTCATGCTCACTATATTAAACAATACACTTATATTAAATTTAATTCATGTCTTGTTAAATATTTCATAATGAATTAGCTAGTTGAGAGCACCACCTTAGACCAAGCCATCATCATCAACATCTTCATCATCATCACCATCATCATCATCATGGACTTGCAAAACCCTAGTTTCCAAAGTGTCTAGGCAGGTTCGGGTTAGGAACACTAGCCATACCCGCCCGGTGGATGATTTTCCAAAGTTGACCCCCATGTGCAAAAATTGCACACTCCCACACTGAGCAAAACCCTAGTTTCCAAGATGGACCTGCAAGGTGACACATGGGCCACCGGGTAGGAGGGGAGGGGCACCCCTGGCACTATCCCGGTGTGTTGAATCCAACAGAGTCGACGGTTCATCGATCCGAGCCACTGTCTTCATTCTATGGCTTGTCCCGTCTCACTACCAGAAGGCCTTCAGGGACACCTTCTGGATACCTACCGGGGGCATAGAACTCCAACCATGCAACAAAACCGGGTTCCGAGGAGACCTGCAGGTGTGTCTAGACAGGTTCGGGCTAGGAACACTAGCCATACTTGCCCGGTGGATGATTTTCCAAAGTTGACCCCCGTGTGCAAAAATTGCACACTCCCACACTGAGCAAAACCCTAGTTTCCAAGATGGACCTGCAAGGTGACACATGGGCCACCAGGTAGGAGGGTAGGGGCACCCCTGGCACTATCCCGGTGTGCTGAATCCAACAGAGTCGACGGTTCGTCGATCCGAGCCACGGTCTTCATTCTATGGCTCGTCCTGTCTCACTACCAGAAGGCCTTCAGGGACACCTACTGGATACCTACCGGGGGCATAGAACTCCAACCATGCAACAAAACCAGGTTCTGGGGAGTCCTGAAGGTGTGTCTAGATAGGTTTGGGCTAGGAACACTAGCCATACTTGCCCGGTGGATGATTTTCCAAAGTTGACCCCTGTGTGCAAAAATTGCACACTCCCACACTGAGCAAAACCCTAGTTTACGAAATGAATGCACAATGAAGCCACTGGGCCATGGGGAGACGAGGGAGAGGCCCCCCTAGAGGTAATCGCATGCCAGGAGACCAACGGAGTCGACGGTTCATCGGTCCGACGTTCGGTTTCCGAGTTATGTCGAGTTGCAAGTCGCATGAAAATGTCGTTCAGGGACACTTGGTGAATTTCCGTCCGGGAGCCAAAAAGAAAACGGAGCAGGAAGATTGCGTGCCGTTGGCTCCTGCAAGTGTGTGTGGGCAATGCCGACGTGGGAACACTGCCAACACTGGCTCGGGGGAGGTTTTTGCAGAGTTGACCCACCAATGCGAGATTGCATGCAATTACACTGAGCAAAACCCTAGTTTACGAAATGAATGCACAATGAAGCCACTGGGCCATGGGGAGACGAGGGAGAGGGCCCCCTAGAGGTAATCGCACGCTAGGAGACCAACAGAGTCGACGGTTCGTCGGTCCGACGTCCGGTTTCCGAGTTATGTCGAGTTGCAAGTCACATGAAAATGCCGTTCAGGGACACTTGGTGAATTTCCGTCCGGGAGCCAAAAAGCAAACGGAGCAGGAAGATTGCGTGCTGTTGGCTCCTGCAAGTGTGTGTGGGCAATGCTGATGTGGGAACACTGCCAACACTGGCTCAGAGGAGGTTTTTGCAGAGTTGACCCACCAATGCGAGATTGCATGCAATTACACTGAGCAAAACCCTAGTTTACGAAATGAATGCACAATGAAGCCAATGGGCAATGGGGAGACGAGGGAGAGGGCCCCCTAGAGGTAATCGCACGCCAGGAGACCAACGGAGTCGACGGTTCGTCGGTCCGACGTCCGGTTTCCGAGTTATGTCGAGTTGCAAGTCGCATGAAAATGCCGTTCAGGGACACTTGGTGAATTTCCGTCCGGGAGCCAAAAAGCAAACGGAGCAGGAAAATTGCGTACCGTTGGCTCCCGCAAGTGTGTGTGGGAAATGCCGACATGGGAACACTGCCAACACTGGCTCGGGGGAGGTTTTTGCAGAGTTGACCCACCAATGCGAGATTGCATGCAATTAAACTGAGCAAAACCCTAGTTTACGAAATGAATGCACAATGAAGCCGCTGGGCCATGGGGAGATGAGGGAGAGGGCCCCTAGAGGTAATCGCACGCCAGGAGACCAACGGAGTCGACGGTTCGTCGGTCCGACGTCCGGTTTCCGAGTTATGTCGAGTTGCAAGTCGCATGAAAATGCCGTTCAAGGACACTTGGTGAATTTCCGCCCATTTTATAATTTAAGCCACTTTTAAATATTTGAACTTCCATATTATTTTGGAAAGGGTATAATATTTCAAAACTCCTAAAGAGACAAAAACACATGATCAAAACTCCTAAGGCTGCAATTTAGAGTAGCAATAATGGGGGTGATGGAGTTGAATTTGATCCTATGGAAGATAATGATACTAATATTATTGAGAATAAAGGGATAATAGGTTGATCCATGACACCTTTGTTTGCATGGATGAGGATGCACCTATGTATGAGACCTATGATAATATTCATGATGTGCATCTTATTGATAAGGCACACAAAGGCCTATACAAGAGATCAAAGATGAGTCACTTTGTCTACTAATTTGATGTTGATAAAATTGAAGGTATTGAATGACATTTCAAACAATGGTATGACAAAGATCCTAATGTATACACAAGGTTAATATATAAGGTGCCCCATAAGGTTCTTTGTCATATCCCTATAATTCTAGGTTTTTGATGATTGTTTAGGTTAAAAAACATAGCACATTATATGGATTATCATGTACAAAGATAAGTGAAGATGGTATTATATGAGTGGCTACAAATGGTTCTCAATTTACGATCATCAAGGAAATATTACCCATTTTTAAAGAAGAACCTCATAATGTTAGACTTTCATTGGTAGTTGATGGCAATGGGTGTGCATGAGTGAGTTCGTTGAAACCTTGAAAACATTGTATTGCATTTAGTTTGATTAAATTACACGAGCAAGAACTTTGACATAACTTGTAATGATCATCCAAAATCACAAATTTTAATTAGATACCAATTAGTGCATGCATGTAGTGAATTCGTTGAAACCTTTGAATATAATAGTTTGTTCTTTTGACATAGTGCATTTATGAGTAATAGATAATCCACACAAATCAACACATTAGATTGACACAAGTACATGTATCCAAAAGTACATATATATCCAAAAGTATCCAAAAGTGCATGTCTCCAAAAGTACATGTATATCCAAAAGTCTCCAAAAGTACATGTATATCCAAAAGTATCCAAAAGTACATGTATCCAATGAAGTCAATGTACATGTCTCCAAAAGTACATGCACAATAAAGTCAATGTACAGGTCTCCAAAACTGAATGTATCGAAAAGTACATATATATACAAAAGTATCCAAAAGCACATGTGTCCAAAACTATCCAAAACTATCAAGACTTAAGCTTTCTCTTGTTCTTTCCCGACGTTGATCCTCTAGGCACATCCCTAGGATCAATGTGCATCCCTGGATCCTGCAAATTAAATATCAATTGTTAAATTCAACTAAGTATGTACACTAATACATTATCTTAACAATTATCAACTGGTGCATGGAAAGTGCATGAAACACTTGGTCACTGAAGGACATCTCACCTCAACTAACAAAGGAGACTGCGTTGCTTGTGTAGCAGATGGAGCCGTCGGTTGCACATCCAGGATGGTGGAACCAGGGGGGCCAGGCACTGCTCCTGCTGGTGGTGGCTACAATGAAAAAATGTTGAAATAGTTAGAAATGCATGAATAAACAATAGGTCCAACAATAATAAACTATGTAAAGATAATGTTGAAATAGTTACATACCTGTGTGTGATCAATCGCCACTGCAGATGCGGCACTAACTGCTGCATCAACCATCGATGCGAGGTTCTCAGTAGACAACTCGGGTTCCTGATGCAGTAAACATGCAATTCAAACATTAACAAAAACGATTTATGCACTGGATTTCAAGTTAAACAACAAATATCATCGAAGGATATACATTACCATGGTGTGAGTAAGCCCATGGTCGTGGGCAGCTGGAGTCTTTCTTGGAGTAGAACACCTCACATACACACGACCCTTGTTCACGAATGGCCTGGAGGGAGATGCAAATCCAGGAAATGGGCCAGATGTGTCGGATGGTGCCTACAGTCAGCAAGTGTTCATGTAGTTAGACATGCATGATTCAACAAACAAACATGTATTTTAAAAATGTCATTTTTAATTGTTTACCTGGAGCCCAAACTTTTCAGGGGACGGTGTGACCATGGGTACTACCTCCACACTACCTTGCCCCAGGGAAGGATCTTCCATCTGCAAGTTTAATAATTGTAAATATTAGACCGTAGATAGCATTAATGAACTAAAATGTAAAGTATGTGGAAATTAACAAATTAACAAGTATTAAAAAACTGAAATTTTAAAATGTTTACCTCGGTGTGAGATACGGCAATAGGTGGTATATAATATGGGCCTACCGAATGGGTAGCATCATGCCCCCCTGTAGAGTCTGGAACATCTGGATCTGGGGCGTCACTGCCGGCATAAAGCATCAACTGCAAGTTCACAAAATTAATATATTAGCTCAAACTATATATATGTGTACAAAAACGAAAATAAATGAAGAATTTATTACAATTAACCATCAACATACCTCTCTCAAAAACCCACTGAAGGCAACATCTGAGGCGATACCATAACAGGGACGACCACATGATGTGCACTCGTGAGGATCAGTACTAGGATGGGGAATAGTCGATGGTCCTGCACTAGTGGATGGTCCTGATGGTCCTGCAGTAGTGGATGGTCCTGATGGTCCTGCACTAGCTGATGGTCCTGCATGGTGACGAGCTGGTGTATGTACCACACCAGGGACAGATGTCCCTTCCTCACCCATATGTTGAACCATCCTGCCATGGCGAACAACCGCCCGTGCCAAACTCAAAAATGCATCCCGTGTCTGCAGAATAATGCGATGTGTTGGTGGGACATCTGGCCCAGGCAACTGCCTGCGAGGTGCAGGGATTGGGCGATCCTGGTCTCGAAGCCTGGCATTGGGTCGGTTTTGGGGCATCCCCCCACCGATCCCCTGAAACTGCAACATGTCAAAATAGTTAACGTGTTTATGCAACACGAACTCTGCGTACATCTTTCGAAGGAAATATAAGGGAATTTCCCTGTTGTTGTGTGGTGGCATATCAAAAACCATGTACCATCTGTCCATCCAGTTATCAACAAATGGTTGAAACGTGCACCACTCAATGGAGATATGAGGCCTGCTTTCATTTGGGATTTCCCCCGTCCGAGGGTCCCTAAACAATGCAAATATAAGCTCTTTGGATATTTTCAACTTTTTTACTGCATTGTAATCTAGTCCATCAGCATATTGTTGTCTTTTTCTTTCTCTGTAAGATGCAATATCATATAGGACATTCGTAGATTGTGAAATGGTGTCCACAATTGCATCCAAGGTTGATGCAAGTGAACGGTGAATCATGTCGCCACCACTAAAAGCTGCACTTATGCCCCTCAATTGGGCAAGCTCAATCAATATTTTGGCATTGGTATCCATAGCCGCAACTGCAATAAAGACATTAATACGAAAATCATTAGAAACATATACATGGTATATAATGACGTCTCTTCAAAATTGAACATGTATTAAATCAAACTCACATAAGCAATTTAATGGCATTCACTTACATACATTTAAAACTTAAAATTAAACATTTGACAATTAAAAAGTAAGTTAGTCAGATTGGCAGAGAGGAGGAGGAGGAGGATCAAGGCAGTGATGAGTTTGTTGATTCAGGCATGGAGGAGGAGGATCAGAGCAGTGATGAGTTTGCATCTATGTGTCTCAATGTCTCATTGTGTTTTGTGATTGTGAATGACAAATGTGTTGTGATTTGTGAATAATCTAATTTCTATTGAATATTTCATATTTGTAATTGTAAATGTAATTTCTATTGAATATTTGTAATTGTAAATGTTAAATTTTATTGGATGATCTATATGTCTATATTTTTAAATTTTAATATATTTTAAAAATATATTAATTTCGGGGGTCACCGTGTCCTACGTGTCATAATTCCGGGGGTCACCGTGTCTAGTGGGGACCAGGGATCAAATTTGAAGGGTGGGGTCCCATTTCACTATGAAGGGCTATGAGATATTGAACACTATTGAAGGGCTATGAGAAATTTATTAATATTTATTCTATGTGTATATATGGATGTGTTCATGTTGCATGGATTGGATTCTAGGTTAACCGAGGCCTTTTTAGAGCAAAGAATGGGGTAATTACTATTTGGGAACAAGTTTTTTATCAAATGTAAATTGCGGTGATGGAAGATATTGAGGGTGCCACATGTTGTGGAGAAAGTAGTATTGATTCCTATGACGTAATAGGGAGTTCAAAAAGTCCGGTTTCAAGTATTGTCATGCGTAGCTCGATTGATTTTTCTCGCGCTAGGGTTGTAGCAACTGTTATGGCCATTACTGTTAAAAGGATTGATGGGGTGGAATCCCGTGAAATGATGAGTTCTTTTGTTAAGACGTAGATTCAGTGAAATTTGGTGGGAGTCTTATGTTCATTTTATGCACAAAATTCGATTACTTGATTTTGTTGCATTGTTAACTCTCCTCCTAGTCATAGCTACAATCTCTTATATAATTGTGAAGGTTATCAATCCACTCAATATATTAAAGTTGTAGTAGGCCAAAATCATCCACATATTTATTGTACTCACAAATGTTGACATTCCAATTTCTAT
Source organism: Larix kaempferi (assembly GCA_027924585.1). NCBI lineage: Eukaryota > Viridiplantae > Streptophyta > Pinopsida > Pinales > Pinaceae > Larix > Larix kaempferi. The sequence goes on along the minus strand of BSBM01000361.1, from coordinate 61,614,146 downwards.
GTAGAGTGCCCATTAACATTAGATTGTATGGGACATGTTTTTGAGGCATGATGTCATTATCTCATAACAACAAGATTTTTATCCATAAATATGTCATCTACAAGCCAACGGAATTGTTCCTAATCCTTTATAAAACTTTGTCATAATTATATCAATACCAACATCCCTACCTATTGACTTAGCTTAGAAGATATTACACCTTCGGATAACCAAACCTGATTCCAAGGTTGGTAATCATAAACGTAAAAGCATCATCATAAGGAAATAGCATGTTGTGTTGAGGAAATTCCTTTCTTTCCATTTCCTTCTCAGGATAATATTTGGTTGTGGATCATTTAAAATGTATAATTTATTTTAATATTGGGAAGCTAAATTCAAATTCATTAATATATTAATGTGATTTGATTTTTTTATTAATAATAAGTTATTCTTTTCATTTGAAAATGTAATAGTACATCAAAATTTCAATGTTTACTGACGTAGTAAAGTTGAGAGGCTTTATTTTTCAGTGGATATAGCAGACCTGTAAATTCATAGGATGTCAAAAATCTAGTCAGCCTTGAAGTTGAGCTCCTCAAAGAAAACGAATTTCTTTAAATATGTTTATGGCAGGCTGGCATTGACAGCTTCGCTCCGCAAACTATCCTGGAGGACTGGAGGAGATAGGGTAGGTGGAACTTGGAAGTAGCTCAACCATAGTGGAATAGGGGTATAAGAAAAATCTTGTTTCTATTCATGCAATATTATATATTGATGGTCGGAGCCATGGAAGCATGGAATTCCGGCATTGACTTGATACAACAAAGAAAACAAAAGGTGGAACTCGGGAGCTGCAGGATTGACTTGATACAACAAAGAAAACATAGGGTGTGAGGCTGGGAGCTGTAGATGGTAGGATTAACTTGATACAACAAAGAAAACACATGTCTATAGGTAGGGGCCACGGGCAGGAGCAACAACCTGCAACATTACAAGAAGTTTATGGATTGTGGATTTTGTCTGAAATGCCAAATTCACGGGGGCACATTAACATAATATATTATACATTGAATACTCAATTAACTCACGGAGTCAGCATTCACGAATTGGTATGTGATAACTTGTAACTTGGTAAGCCCGCTAGCAACAACACGTATGAGCCACCTTCCAGGTTTAATAATTTTGTTGATGCCATTAAATGTGTTAAACACATAAGCGCTCGCTACAAACACGAGAACTTCGAAGCGTTCAAGCCATGGGCTACTCAGTGTAAGCCCGTCCACGTAAGTTGCTCAATGATATTATTAGAGGCCCAATGGTCCATGATCCATGGATGATCGAACACGTGGATATTGGAGAGTAACCGAGTCCCACTCCCAAGTCACCTAGCTAGTAGCCGCATTCCCAATTTCCCACTAAAAATTGTTGATGGGTGAAATTTGAAGCTACCCTTCTGTTGCAATTTTAAACAGTAGTGGTTAATTTAATTATTGAAGGGCTTACCATGAAATTAAATTTTTTTTGCATGGTAAAATTTGAAGTGGCCTTTTATGACGTGTGGGTAAAATTTGAAGTGGCCTGAAGGCTTCAAATTTGAAGCCTGGTGGGGACACTCGTGTCCCGTGTCCTCATGTCGGGTGACTTAGATGAATACATTGTAGAAAGGGGGGAGTTTTATTTTTTTCAATTTTTGGTTTGATTATGAAGTTTTGAGTTTTTCAAAAGGGTTTCATTTTGAGGTGTGAATTTAATTAGAAATTGGGTTATTCCCAATTTTATCAATATTACAAAACTAGGTTAAACAATAAAAAAATAGTAATTTGGATTAAAAAATCACAAAAAAATGGTATGGGTGAATGAATTACCTGACTAGATGAGAATGCACCGGTGAATTTGTCTCCCCTCCAGCTAAATCGAGCAACACGGATAGTTGAGTGGGCCACAAACCGTCCTCGTCCAGGGTCAATTTCGCCTCTATTCGCGTTTCTGATGCGTGAGTGTCGCGGGTGGTCGGCAATCGTCGAGACTGTGTTTTTAAATTCATTTTTAGTTTTACATATCGCGTACGCGATTTTTAACTACATAACGCGTACGCGTTTTGTAACTACATAACGCGTACGCGTTATGGTTACCTAGCCTACATGTCCAATGACATGTTAGGCTCGGGTCTTACCATGGCAGGTGGTAAATATCAGAAACGCGTTATGTTTTAGGTATCACGAACGAGATTTGAAAAAAGTAGCATTGCATCTAAAGTGACCCTCATCTTCTTGCACACACCCTAATGGATTTACAAGTTGAATTAATGAAATTTAAGACTGAACATGAGAGGGTATTGAAAACACAAGAAGACTTAAATGAATCCCTACTATACAAACTGAATGAGATAACTGATGACAAAAATAAAAAGAAACGTAAATGAAAAAAACTGATCTTCTGACTATCTCTCTTCTGAAGAAATCCCAATATATAATGAATCAGAAAATTCTAGTGATAGCTCTGGGGGTCGACAAAAGAGGAAGAGAAAATATAAAGGTGAAATAACAAGAGAATTTAAAAAACTAAAGCCCCCTACCTTTAACAGTGAAGTAAAAAATGGAGAAGAAGTCAAGGCTTGGCTCCCTGGGATGAAGAAGTACTTTACTATGTACAATTATTCCAACTCTATGAAAGGAAAAATGACCATCTTCAATCTAGTCAGAAAGGCTGAGATTTGGTGGCATGACTTAAAAAGAGAAAAAAAAAATTAATGACAAAAAAGTAAGTTGGAACTGGTTTAAAAGGGAATTTAAAAGGGAATACCTCTCAGAGTATTACTATGAGTGGAAAGTAAATGATTTTTATGATCTAAGACTAGGATCAATGTCTATGCATGACTTCTGTAGTAAATTTTTATCCTTTTTAAGATATGTGCCTTACCGAAACGAAGAAAAACCCAAAATTCAGAGATTTCTAGGTTTCTTACCTAACTTTATAAAGACAAACTAGAGTTTGATGAACCAAAAACTTTGTATCAAGCAATGAGGAAGACCAAATTAACATATGATCAAAAGTAAGAATGAAAATCCTTATAACTTCAAGAAAAGAGATGGAAGTAATTTTAAGAGAAGAGAATTCAAACCTTTTAATAAACATAAGAGTTTCCAGAGAAATAACTTTAAGGACAAACAACAAACAATAAGAACTGATTATAAACAACCAATGAGAACTGTTGAGTATAAAAATAATATTTTTAATAAAAAGAAAGAAGAAGTAAAAAGAGAACCTTTGCAGTGTTGGGGAGGAGGGGAGAGTCATTTCTATCGAGATTGTCCTCATAAAAAGGATAATCGAAATATTCACACTGTCCGAGAAGCATCCACAGTTGGAGAGGATTCGCAGAACATACCGCAGATTAGTGATGCTTTGGACAATCATCAAATGGATTATCAAGCATCCATGATCGAGGTAGATGGTAAGATATTTGAAAAACCTATTTCTATATTAATTGATTCCGGATCTACTTGAAGTTATATTTCTCCCAAGATGGTAGATTTATGTAAAATAGAAAAAAAAACGATTTCAAAAAGTAATGATTAGTGCAATTAGCCACAGGGACAAAAAGAAAAGTAACCATCTTTTATTTCTAATTGTGAATTTCATATGCAAAATTTGATTACAAAAGTAGATTTGAATATTTTTCCATTAGGAGTGTATGATGTATTAATTGGCATAGAATGGCTAGAAAAACATACAGTTGTGCTAAATTGCTTTGAAAATACTTTTAATTGTATTGATGAAAATGGTGGAAAGTAAAATGGTCAGAGGGATTCCAAAAAATGTTATTACAAGAAAAATAGCTACTTTGCAATTGAACAAGTGTGCTAGGAAAGGGTGTAGGTTGTTTGTTGTACACATCACCGAAAATAATGATGATAAACCAAATCCTAGTTTAGAGGATTTTCCTCTTTAAAGATGTTTTTCCAGAAGAGATACGTGTACTACCTCCGAAGAGGGATATTGACTTTACCATTGAGTTGGTACTAGGAGTGGTACCCGCATCGAAGGATCCTTATCAAATGAACACACCTAAGTTGGTAGAATTAAAATTACAATTGCAAGAATTAATAGATAAGGAATATATAAGACCGAGTGTCTCTCCATGGAGAGCACCAGTCTTGTTTGTTAAAAAGAAAGATGGCATGTTAAGGCTTTGCATTGATACATACAATTAAATAAAATGACAATTAAGAATAGATACCCTCTCCCCCGCATGTTTGATCAAGTACGAGGAGCAACGGTATTCTCTAAAATTGACTTAAGGTCTGGGTGCCATCAAGTAAGAATTAAGGACGAGGATGTTCATAAAACGACAGTCAGAACAAGGTACATGCATTACGAGTTCTTGGTTGTACCATTTGGCTTAACCAATGCTCCGACCATGTTCATGTGTTTGATGAACAACGTCCTCCATAAATACTTAGATAAGCTTGTAATAGTGTTTATTGATGACATCTTAATAAATTCTAAAAATGAAGATGAGCATAAAGAACACTTAAAGTTAGTCTTGCAAACCCTAAGAGAAAATAAACTGTATGTGAAGTTTAGTAAATGCGACTTCTTTCAAGATAAGATTCAATACTTAGGCCATGCAATATCTAAGGAAGGAATTTCTATAGACCCAGATAAAATCAAGGCAATCATTGATTGGCCAGTTCCTAAGGATGTAACCAGGATTCGATCCTTTATGGGGATCATGATTTACTACCATAGGTTCTGATTGAGGGGTTCTCCAGGATTGCTTACCCGATAAATTCACTTCAAGAGAAAGGAACTAAATTCATATGGTCTAATAAATGTCAAGAAATCTTTGAAAAACTTAACACTTACTGACCACCGCACCTATTCTAAGAATAGAAGATCCGTATAAGGACTTCATTGTATGTACAAATGCCTGCTTAGAAGGGTTAGGTGGAGTTCTATCACAAGAGGATTATGTAATAAGTTATGAGTCAAGAAAACTGAAACAACATGAACGTAACTATGTGACACATGACTTAGAAGTAGCTTCCATAATACATGCATTAAGGATGTGGATACGCTATTTAATAGGAATAAAATCCACTTTAATGTCTGATAATATAAGCTTAAAATACTTATTTGATCAACAAAATTTAAATGCTTGTCAAGCAAGGTGGTTAGCCTTCTTGAGCGAGTATGATTTTGAAATAAAACACATTAAAAGAAAATATAACAAGGTGGTAGATTCCTTGAGTAGGAATGCCATTCCACTTTGTTTGACTGCTTTTAGTAGTTATAAGACAAATCTTGAAGATCTAATAAAGAATGCAGCTATCCATGATAAAGAATATTTAAAAATTAAATTACAACTAGAAAATGATGTAAATAAAAACAAATTATCAGCTTACTCCATAAGCTCAGAAGACTTATTAGTCTATAAGAATCGGTTATACATACCTAATTTGGAAGAATTTAAAAACTAATCATGAATGAATTACATAAGAAACCATATTCCGAACACCCGAGATATCAAAAGATGATAACAAAACTAAGAAATTTTTATTATTGGCTTAATATGAAGAATGATGCTACAAATTACCTAGCTAGATGCATTGAATGTCAACAAGTAAAAATAGAACATCAACATCCCGCTGGGTTACTTCAACCATTAGCTATCCCATAATGGAAATGGGAGAGAATAAGTATGGATTTTATAATAGTATTACCTAAAACGAATAAACAACGTGACTCTATAATGGTAGTCATTGATAAGTTAAGTAAAGTTGCACATTTCATACCTGTGAAATCTACCTTTAAAGCCATTAACATAGTTGATATTTTTATGAAAGAAATATTCTGTTTGCATGCTATTCTGAAGGTTGTGATTTGTGATAGAGATGCAAAATTTACAAGTAACTTTTGGAAATCCTTGTTTAAAGGTCTGGATACACAACTGAATTTCAATACTGCTTATCATCCTCAAATGGATGGGAAAAGTGAAAGAATTAATCAAGTGTTAGAATATATGTTGCGAATGTATGTAATGGATAAACTGAGGTAAATGGGAGGATTATTTGCATTTAGTATAATTTGTTTATAACAATGGGTATCAAGCTTCATAAAAAATGATTCCATTTGAAGTCTTTTATGGTAGAAAATTCCACACTCCTGTGTCTTAGGATAACCCAGTTGACAGGATTGTTCTAGGACCTGACATGTTAAAAGAGATGGAACAAATGGTGAAAGAGGTGAAAGAGGTGCAAAAAAATTAAAAGTTTCCCAGGATCAGCAGAAGAGTTATGCAGATTTTAAAAAAACTCCAAGAGAGTTCAACATCGATGATCATCAGTATATCTAAAGGTAAAGTTGAAAAAGAGTTCCTTGAGCTTGGGAAGGTGTTCCAAGATGGAACCCAGGTACTGTGGACCTTTAGAAGTGTTAGCTAAGATAGGTTCGGTAGCCTATCAGCTTGCACTTACCGCTAATATAAAAGTGCACAATGTATTTTTTATTTCATTATTAAAAAAATATATACATGATGCAACTCATGTAATTGACTGGAATGTGATTCAGGTGGAACCCAAGGGTGAGTTCTAGACCGAACATTTCCACATCCTAGATAGGAAGGAATTTATGCTATGGAATTGAGCCATCGTTCAAATAAAAGTGCAATGGAAGGACTTCATCCCTGAAGAGGCAACTTGGAAAATGGACGATAAAATGCGGGAAGCATATCCCTCCATGTTCTAGAATGAGCAAGAGAGCTCAGAATAAAGAACATCGAGGATGGTGTTAAGAATAAGGAGGGGAGAAATGTGATACCCCCAAAAACATTATTATTTTTATTTAATATTTTGTCAATTATTTTTTATGTAAGAGTTATTAAAAAAACTCAAAAACACAAAGTGATACTTTGCACAACAACTATATATATATATATAATAATAAAATAAAAGGGCACTTGGAAAGTTCAACTAAATGAGGGGACACCACCATGGCATAAGAGAACATGTGTAAGCAAGCTAGAGATATTTTTACCAATCAAATCCAATCTAAAAATCAACAACCAAAAAAGATCCTAAATCATAGAGATTTATGGATTGATTAGAGATTTGATTGGGATGGCATAAGACCTGGGCAAAATTATATATAATAGTGCACTGAGATAGCATGGGACACCATGTGGTGCATAGAGGAACGGGTTGAGTTTTCTCTCTTTTCATAAGTCCATCATTACTTGTTACAGAATCTGGGAGAGAGAGTTCTGTGTGGAAGTGATTGCTTAATGTTCTAGTGCATGATGGTGATCCAACTCGGGGGTGGAGCTGAGCAAACAATCGAGTTTCTCTCTCGTATGGTTGGGAGGAGCCAATTCTCTAAACATCCAATTTCATTGTTCAATTAAGTATAGTATGTATATTTGGATTAAAAAAAAAAATTCTGTATGCTTGTTTTAAATGGATCTCATTTCGAAAATTTATGATGGAGCCATGGAAGCATCCTTCCAAAGATTTATATTTTCTTATGGATTATATTATGAGATAATAATAAGTATATATGTATTAGATGAATCTAATATGATTATGCATATAACCAATATAGAATTCAGAGTTAGAACCTTTGTATAAATTACAAAGCAATTTGCATGGTATCTCCTAAAAACTTTTGTTCTCCATTGCAAACTATTTTTTTCATCCTCTTCTTTGTTGTTCCTTAGTAGCCTTCGAAAAAATATTTCTTGTTCACCCTCCTTTGATGATTCTTTTGTTTTCATCCTCCTTGTCAATGATTTTTTTTTAACAGTGCATCCCTCACCTTTGGTCCAAGCATGAGTTTCTTGAAAACTTTCAAGGATGACTGATTCATCTACAATGATTTTGTTTCCTCCTGAGTATTACTATTTGTAACAGCAATAAACGATGCGAGTGGCTAAGATTTATAAGGTGGTGAAGTAAGAGACAGAAACCGTTGCTTCGAAGAAAATAGCTTATTCAATACACGATTCTATCTCCCAGGACTAGGCAGATTACTCTAAGGCTTCACCAAGGACGGCTACTCCCCCATCAAAGTGGCAGCCATTTGACATTTTTTCATGGCTTCTGTTGATCCCCTTATTATCCTCTGAATCCTTGGCCTCTTCCATAAGAAATCAGTGTACTTTAAGCACAATCCTAAATCCTTGGCCTCTTCCATAAGAAACCAGTGTACTTTAAGCGCAATCCTAAGAGACTTAGTGCATATGTCGATAACAAAACTTATAGAGCGAAGGGTTGGGCTTGTGCACGAGCATGTGACAAATATGAAAGAGGTAGCTGTCGATCCCTGAGTGTGGCAAATTATACTTTCTGTAAGAAAGATAGTCTCAGACTCTTGGATGTCAATGTCTGTACATAAAGCTAACTACAACCCACTCGCAAAAAAATGTCGAAGCAAAGAACCAGATGAGCCAGTCGTTATCTCCCGTCCTGTTTACATTTCGTGTAATGTCACGGGGAAAATCGTCTGATTCTCCCCTTACTAATCCGAGAAGCTGCACCAAGATAGAACTATTTCGTTCTCTCCTCTCCCTTGCAAGCCTCCTGGACAAAAAGATCCAAATGAGCGATGAACTCTTGGACAACGGTAATGCTGCCCCGTTCTCTATCCACTCCCACCATGTCCATCTATACAGCAACCCTGCTCTGAAATTTTCCTGATTCTCTGTAAAATATTCGGTCGAAGAGTATACTTCTTTGTTGATAAATGTCTTTTATTTGTCGAAGAGTGTACTTCTTTGTTGATAAATGTCTTTTATTTCTGTAGGATTGTATGGATTATTATTGGGCGTCGAACCGTCTGTTATAGGTTCAAAGACTGTGTATGATTTGGATATGGTTTTTTAATTTTATATAAAATCCTGTGTAGAATAATGGTATATTAGCAACAACCATATTTTTAAATATGGTTGATATTAACCGATAGTATATCAATCATAACTACACATTAAAATATAATTGTAAAAAAAATAAACAATTTCAATTTCATTATTGATGTATCATCTCTATCAATAAGTGAATGAATTACACAATATGGCTGTCTGCCCATCAAATAAGTGATCGAACGACTATTTTTCCAGAGCAATACATCAAGAATTATACATCATAATGAAGAGTGAAGGATTTAGTACCTCTGGAAAGGTCTCTTTATAAATCGGATATGATCTACTCGTTGAAACTGCCAACTATGGAGCCATAAATTTAGACATTGAAAAACCTTGGAATCTCACTGAAGTCCAGAATTTCGGAAAGAGTTCGCTGTTTAATACATATTATGAACCCTAAGATTCTGGAAGAGTTTTGAACAAATCTATGTTAGTCGGCGATGGTGACTGCAGCTCCATCGTTGAGGTGTTTAAGGGCTGTCTCTGTGGAGGACTAAAGATTGGTTCAGAAAATATATAAAAGTGCCTCGGAGAGTAGAAGAAATGATCATAATTGGGGGTGAAGAGGAGAATATCTTGGAAAATACTGGGAGACAAAAGGCTCTGTGACAGGAATATGAAATTCGGGGAGAAAGGTGAAAACGATGCAATTAAAAAAAAAGAACTAGAATTTCCTGGGGAAGCTGTCTCTGCAGGCTGTGGACAGTCGGCTTTAACAATATCAATCATCAGATGTCGAAATCAATATCAACCATCAAAAATCGAACTGAAATTTGAGAGTTAAGAGGTATTACAATTAGAGCCTCTAGCAGCGGCCAACATTTGGTACTGTTTTACATTTCCCACACATAGCTCTTCACTTAGAAGAAGTCTGCAAATTACGGTAGTGCCAACTCATTTGGGAGAGAATTCACGTTCCAGCTGCTGCTCATGCCACCGCCATGCCGCTGCTCATGCCACCGCCATGCAGCTGCTTGTTGCTTCGTATGGTGTGCAGACCCAGAGCAAACACCTTGCCGAAGTTTCTTGAGTATGTTTTCAAGAGAACAGAAGCGGGAGAGGCATATGACTCTACGCCATGTGGCTGCTTGTGAAACGATTGCCCTTTCCCTTCCCCCAGGTGGCAACAGATTTACATTAGCAAAAAAAACGGAATGTAGAGTTTGATTAGCAATCAATGTTTGGGTAGCCTGTGAGCCAAGACCAAATCTAAGCCATTGGATGTGTGCGCTAGACGAATCTTTTTGAGGTATATGCCAAAGTATTAAATCCCGGCCATCCATCTTTAATTAGATTAGAGATTAAAAGACCGCCCCTCTATACTCTATAAGTTAGAGATAATGTAGAAATGGTTTGTTTGTTCCTTTTTTATAGGATCATTCTTTTAGGATCTAGTTTGGTTGATCATTTACCCATATATATAAGTTTATTCAGTAATACAAAATGAGTTGAGTGTTACTCCTCCCGTGTGTGCTAGCCTTTAACTCTGCACTTCCTCTTTCTCCAATTCTTAATTCTATACTCATTTCTTCATTGTAGCGCCTATCGGCGAACTAGTACGTTTAGGCATGAAAATCAAGTGAGAATGAAATCTAATTGAGAAAGGTCTGTTTTTTCTTTGTTTTACGAAACTCTGCCTGAGGTTGAACAAATCCTGCACTTAGTATAACTTTATATAAATTCTGCGCAAGAAAGGAAGGATCGAAAAAAAAACGAGGCGGAGTCTTTCTTTTTTTCCCTTGTTTTTACTGTGTTTTTTGTTTCGGTGTTGTAGCGTGAGTTACTTTCTCTTAATTTATCTTATTTTATTTTGTTACTCCAGACCCAAGGGTTTGGGTTGATAATCTGATATATTCGATCTCTTCCCAGTACTGATACTGCGGTAGTAGTGAGGAAGCAGCGAGTCTTTTAAGAAAGTTGATTTGATGCAGATACCAATGTTTCCATACTTGGCAGTTTCAACGAGTAGATCCGCCCCAAACACCGCTGATATCGCTCAGGATCAATCGATCTTGTAGTTGACGGATGAGCCCATGTTCCCTTCCAATTGAGTTAGATACGTGGCGGTCGGTTTCCCCATTTGACGTACAGCGAAATGGTTATATATTATTTCTTTTTTTTACATCTATATATATTCTCCAAACCATAAGCAGAACATTGTTAAAACTAGTTGATAAGTTCCTGCTTAAAAATACGATAACCGATGGTAGCCCTAACTATAGGAGAACTAAATGCTTTATAACAAGAGGATCGGTTTATGGGGTAGGCGACTGTTTCGCATATTTAAATAAAGATGTTGAATCTTTGTTGAGTTAATAATCGATACCATCCATGTTCAATAATATAAATCTTAATTGCATCGATTTGTAGTTATATTTATAGATCATATATGTGATGTATGATTTACCTATGCTATGGAAAGTAAGATGGTAGTGTTGCCAATAATCATGTGTTTATAGATGTATAAAGAACTCACATCTAGCCACTTAGTGAATTTAGGAGTATTGAAATGTTAAAATTTATATACTTTCAATAATAATACGAGTAGTACATAAAGACCCCTAAGATCCTTATGAGATGCATAAAAGGTTATCAAATTAGAGGTAAAGTGGAAAGTATGTATGCGCCAAATTTTATTTAAGTTAAAAAAAATATGTATGTGTTGAACTTTATTTTACTCTGTCTATGGGATGGTTTATAACTTTTTAGGTAATCATAAGTGTGGATATTTGTTTTTTTTTTAATATTGTAGTGTATATAGAAATATATAAGTGTATTTGAGGTAGAGAAGAAAATAATATTCAATTTGGTAAATTTATAGACGAGTTGTAATTTTTTAAGAAAAAAATTAGCGAAATTATGGGGTTGTTATAATAGTGGTGTTCTCTTATTTAGGACTCTCTAAGTACCTTTTTCTTTTATTTAAGAATATAGAAAATATAGTTTGTTATGTAAAGTCTTACTTTTGTTTTTAAGTTTTAAATAACTCTTACGTAAAAATAATTAATTGTCACAATTAATAATTCAAAAATAATAATAATATTTTGGGTATCAAAATATGCTAAAATGGACAAGAAGAAGAAGAACAAACTAAAATGCTAGAGAAAAGGGATAAATAAAAATTGAAGACTAGGTTCCTTGGCAAAATTTCTAATGTTATAATATGTTTTAGTGCTTTAGTTTTTTGTTAGACCTCTTTATCAAGAGCTATAGCTTTCATTTGTAGTGCATTAGAATTACGCATACGAAGGACTTCTTTAGTTTTGGAGAGTCAATGATAGGAACTCTTTTGTTGTCAATGGCCATTTTTGTGTAATAAATTTGTACTTAGTTATTTCTCCGTCCTTTTTAATATAAAATTTTTTACCATTTTTTATTAAAAAATAATAATTAAAAAATAAATTAATTTATTTCATAATTATTATTAAGCAAAACTTAAATATATTCATATGACAGCACGAGCTGCAAAGCAGTTATTTCCACAATTTAGTCAAACTAGTACGAATACGATGAAACGTATTTAATCATTATTTTGAAACCGCATTTATTCAATAATAAACTTATTTTTGGAAATGCTTATAAGTTATAATAACGAAACTTTATTTTTAAACAAAGATTCTTTATAAAAAAATTAAAAGAGAGGACCGTATATTTATTTAGCTTCCTCCGACTGAGGCTTCAGCTATCCAAGATGGGTCTCTCTCTGGAAGCGTGCAGAGCTAATATGAGGGCTTTTTATCGCAGCCAGCTTATGGAGAAAAAGTGTTTTATTATGGAGGAAAAGTGTTTCAATATTTACTGAATGAGGCTCTCATTTTTGTTTTTTTTTGCAATTGATAGATTACACTTTCGAGCAAATTTGATGGTAATTATAGAGTGCTTCTTCGTGATACTGGAGAACTCTAAATATTAATGACACTGCTTTTAATGTATTAAGAGTGAAGCGGAGTATGACACTGCTTTTAATGTATTAAGAGTGAAGCGGAGTATTAGAACAGACTGATATGTTTTTATGTTTTTTTCTTTTTGAGAATTTCACAACATAATCTTCAATAGGTTTTATGGCTAGCAGTCGGTATTTGTTGGAGGATTAATTATTTTGTAATTGTTTTTATGATAGGAGTACTGTGTAATTTCTTTGATTCACTTATGAATAACAGAAAACTTTTTTTTTAAAAAACAAACTTCCTCCAACCCTAAAATGGGTAACATAACAAAGCGTTACAAACCAAAAGACTATTTGTATATACCTACTTCAAATAAAAATGGATCACAATGAGTCTAAAATAGATAAAATAGAATAGAACAATCCAAATGGAAAGGATAGTAAACTAATTACACTAACTTTGGAATTGAAGCTTTAGAAAATAGCACATCAGAACTAAAACGATATAAAATGGCAACATTGGGAGATATGAAAGCCGTTAAACACAACTTTAAAAGACAATACTGCAACCTATACCATTGACGATTCGTCAGGAGTTCCCAGCGCTTCTACCAGTCCCCTGGATTTACCGGCTATGTAAATTGCTTGGAGTAGTTTCTCTTCCTCCAAATTTTGTGCCCATTTCCTGCACTTGTCCACCAATGCGATACCCACTTTGTCTATGCAAGCAGCCATAATATGTGCCAATGAGCTTGTTAATTCCTTCTTCAGTTCTGTAAGATCAGTACCTGCGTTGCAATCCATACCCTTGCATAATTTGTATAATGCGATCGCTCCCGCTAAAAGCTCCCAATCTACTGGAATCTCCTTGTCTTCCATTATACTTTCGCGAGGCTCGGTATTTTTATTTCCTGCAAGCTTTTTACTCTCTTTTTCAAACGCTTTCCTTTTCGTCTCAGCAAACTGTGTGATCTTTCCAGCCACCTGATCCATTGACATAGTATCTGGACAGCATTTGTGGGAATCAAGAGTTCCGTCAAATAATGTATTGAATTCTCTATCTGCTGCTTTGCTCAGCAAAGAATCGGTTTCCGGATCCCACTCGTCAACCAAATCCATCAGTTGCCACACCTCAAGGTATGCATATACAGAATCTATCACATCGGCTTGGGGACAAAGACAGACAATTATTCTGATCAACGAGACCGCTGTGAGCTTCCATGACCATGACCCTTCTCTCATGTACAAAAAATAACTTTCAGCTTCTTCTAAGTGGGAGCCCGAATCACATTTGCACAAGAATTTCAAACCTGCTACATTTTTTCACATAAAAAAATTCATATATAAAAACTATTAGTTCGATCTGAGAAAAGTATTATAAAACGGACCTAAACACAAGTATTCAAAAGACTGTGTATAGGCATGACATATAACATCTCATAAGAATTTCAAACCTGCTTCATCTTCTGCGGTTGTTCGACGATCCTGCAAACACCCACGTACACCCACGCGCAGTGGCGGCGACATCTCACCTCTGCCTGTTGGGAGGGATTTGATGTGATCTTTTAGAAAGTTGATGAGGCAATTGCAATCTTCTTTGCCTTCGATGTAACCTTCTTTACAGAGTTTCAGTGCTTGCTTGATGGATTTTCGATTTGTTACAAACACGTTCTCAGGACTCTCTCCAACAACGTTCACGTTCTTCAAATTCTTCAAAATGTGTGCGTACTCTCGGGCTTCTTGACTGTAGTGATCTGTAAATACCTTTGAGGCTATCTTTCGGATGACCTTATTATAAAACGTAACCTCTATGAAGAAAGCAGATACTTTACTGACGAAGACCACAATATACTGCAGCAAGAGGAGACATCTGAGGAGCAAACCCTTCGTCCATTTTATCTGGGGAATACTTTCAATAATATCTCCATGAGTTTTTAGTATTTTCTTAGATTCTTTTGCTTCCATCTGATTTTTGCAAAAATCCTCTATCTGAAAACTGTTTTTTATTTTTTCCCCTTTCAGTTTTTCTATAATATGCCTTGTCCAAAAATCCTCTACCATAAACTGTTGAAGCCAGCTGCTCTCCTCCCATCTCCCATAATACCGCATGGAGGTAAGCGATCTCCAACATATGACTGCCCATCCTATTAGGATGAATACAACTTCCAAGATAGTTATAATGAATTTTAACAAGGATTCGGCACCGGCAGGAATCTGTATGACTGGACCGTGCACAATCCACCTAATTACAGAACTTAAAATACAAACTGTGACAACTAGTGCAGCAGATGAAACTAACATTGATTTTGCTATGATAGATTCAGGAGAACATACACGCGCCACAATCCATGATTTCACTACCTGATTTTCTATTCCCTTCCAATAATTCTTTGCATCATCAAGCTTTGCAAGAATGAAGGGAATTCTTTGAGTGGTGATAATCCGAATGCTTTTACTCGCTCCAGTTGCACAGAAGAGAAGGAGAATAAGCCATATCAGTGATGCAGATATCAACACACCCGATACCAGAAACGCATACCACGAAAACCCATTCAAGGAATAAATTGTAGAGTGATCAGTAAAACGGCGATATATGGTTAACAACTCGGATAAAATGTCGAGGATCACACTGAATCCAAGCGCTAATATTTTGTTGACTTTCTCTTCATAGCGGGCACGGGCCATTCCTGGAATAAACAAGGCTACCAGCACACATAACATTACTCTACTACTATGCATCATTATAAAGCTATTCTTACCAGCTTCGTCTTCCAATGTTTTCAAAGAGTCCGAGTTCTGGCCGAGGAAAGCCTGGTTACTCTGGTTTTCCACGAAATTCATAATCTGGACCGTGAGGGCACTGAGAACCATAGCACCTCCCGGCACCCATTGAGCTCCCTTCTTGAATGCTTTGTGTATGTCAACTACCAAAAAGATAATGAATCCAAACGTTCCTAACAGAAACGCCGCTAACCGGAAAAAATCACTCGCTGCCATAACGAGTAATGGGAGTTGAAACGATAAACAAATTGATCGATGCTGAGATTAGGGTCGATGCGGAAACGCATTTAAAGGAAAATAGGTCTCTTTTACTTTTTTCCAACGTAGAATGCCAGGAGCCCACCCGAGGGGCTTCACCCTGTCTGTACTCCGTGGCTGGTGAAGGAGTCTGACTCAATAATTTGTCAATTGGAGCCAACAAACTGAGTTAGCTGTTGGAGCTCCGTAAATCTCCTTTAATCATTGAATGTCCCAGAATGGATTCCTTTAATCATTGAATGTACCAGAATGGATTTGTTCCAAGGAATTCTGTTTTTTTTAAGTAAATCCGTGGTCATCTTTAAATAAAATGGACATATTTATTTCTTAAATAATAATCAACATTTTCATTAAATAATATTTCTGGAGTAAAAGAAAACCCTTTCTCGTACTAAATTCCTATTAAAGTGGGCACATTCGTTTTATTTTCCAACTAAGTCAATTAATATGATACACTTTTCCTTTACTAAACGCCTAATCACGGGAACTAAATTTTATTAAAGTGGGCATAATTGTTTCATATTCTAACTAAATTTAATTAGTAGTTGCTTTAACCTAAACTTATACAATAAACTTTTTACTAAATGCCTATTCACTAGAACAAAATTTATTAAACTGGGCATACTCGTTTCATTTTCCAAATAAAGTATGCCCAGTTTCATTTTCATTTTCATACAATAAACTTTTCTTTTACAAAATGCCTATTCACGGGAACTAAATTTTAATAAAGTGGTCATATTAGTTTCAATGGTATTTGCTTTAACCTAAACGTATACAATAGACATTTTACTAAATGCCTATTCACTCGAACAAACTTTATTAAACTCCGCATATTTGTTTCATTTTCCAAGTAAAGTTAATTAATATTTGCTTTCATCTTAACTTGTACTTGATAAACTTTTCTTTTACAAAATGCCTATTTACGGGAACTAAATTTTAATAAAGTGGTCATATAAGTTTCAATGGTTTCAATGTCCCATTAAAGTTAATTAACGTTTACTTTCACCTAATGGTGATTAATAAAGTTTCGATTTATGTATTGATTGATATCTTTCTAGGATGTGTTAAATGACGGTTGGCTCATCCAATTCATGCCACGTCAATCCCTCTCGTATTTCACGTGATTGTTGCTCCATGTACATATTAGTTAGGAGTTATAAATCGTCTGGTTTGGCACCGGATCCCTGTCCCCTCGTCCTGACACCGATGCGATCCTTAGGTGGCCCTCCTTCCTCGATGTCCACATGAACAACTTCGTGGGAAACACGTCCTGAAACTCATGCAGTAACTCGGTAACCTTACTCATCATCTCATCATCCCAATAATCCCCAACATTAGCAAACTTGGGAGTAGCTTCGGTGTCGATATTCATCTTGCGAAGCTGCAATGGTTGACTGAACGGATTACTTGGCGCAAAAGGTGGGACTACATTGCGACTTCCTTCAGATTCGGGAATGTTAACATTCCGAGGATCATCATCGTCCTCCGGGCCACCATTGATGTTGAAGCACTCCATGAGAGACTGCATCTGACAGTGAGTGTGCGGGTCGATAGGGTAGGCCGCCGGAACAACCTGAAATATCACGTCGCGGATGAGCTGCAAGGCGTTATGGACATCAGAGTTGGCATCCGCAAAAGTGAACGTATGAGTGAAACAGATCGTCAACTCCTCCCATGTTGTAATGTCGCGGTGCAACTTGGCTGCAGTGTACCACAAGCGTGCTATCTCATCCAAAGTATGGACAAAAGCATGGACCCACTTGTCTCTGGGTCGCGCTACCCATAATCGTTGGCACTCCATCACATGATCACTGGGATCAGTCCAACCATCATACTTGCCAATGTGACAAACTTCAGTATCACCGAAACGAACCATTATCAACCTTTGACACTCTGACCAATCTTTAATGAATTTCTTATGTGTCACCCACCATCATGCTGGAGCAGCCTTCAGTGCTTCCTCCAAGGCCAGCGATTGTTGTGGTTCTGGGATGCGGTCTTCAAACTCTGCTACAAAGGTGTTTAGGCCAGGCAACCCCTCATAGACAGGCAATGTGATTGTTTCAGTCACAACATGACATTAGGATTACGTAACTAAACCACATTTCTAGACTGATACTTCATGCATTCGATTCTGCCAATGTTCCAATGCATCATCAGAGTCGGAAGATGCAGAGCTCTCGCTGTGCCACTCCAACTCATCGTAGGCGGTAGGATGAATATAATCTTCATAAATATTGAATGCATGGTCCCATCTAGCGGGATCATCATCTTTTACAGGCTCCACGTAGCGGCGTCCTTCAACCGGATCCAAAGGGGCTATATCTCTGAAATCGCGATTCTCAAAGGTCATCATGCGCTTCTTAAAGTTGATTACAGCTCCACTGTTGTTAGCCCATCCAATCCCCAAGAGTGCCGGATAAGAGCTTCCTCCCTCAACCACTTCGATAACATCAAAATCATCATAAGTCTTCATGCCCTCAATATCAATTGTGAGCTGTAGAACTCGCCCAATGGGTGTTACCTTTGCATGATTAGCCAACCGGAGCTCAACAGGAGACCAGCTCAATGGGGGACTCCCCATCTTCTGCCACGCCCACTTGGTTAAGATGTTAACATCCGAACCAAGGTCAAGAATCACAGATTCAACATCATAGTCACCAATCTGAATATTCATTTGCATTTCCTTGCTAGTCTTCCGTCGCTGTAAAGAGTTTACTGCCGACTCCTACCGTCCTTTTGGAATCGCTGTAACCATCCTTCAATCTCAACCAGGGCAGCCAGGTCTCGTGCTAATGACAGACAGCTTTCAAGGAACTTCTGCAATGTCCCTGGTGGTGGTGGTCGATTGGCGTATGATGTGGCATCGAAGACAGGTGACATATCGCAAACAACGGCCTTACCGCGGTCTTTCTCCAAAGTGCGACGTGCCTCCAGGAATGTCTCTTGCTCCGTATCAATGTCGAAGGGTATCGTCTTCTGACCAGCTAACCGAATCAGTGGTCGTGAACCATCTTACCCAGTCATCTTGCCTCCATGAGTGACAGTAGCCACCAAAGTGTCTTGTGGGTGCGGTTCTGCAGAAATGGTCACAATATTTGCACCCTACGTCTAGTTCTGCTGCAAATTCCCTGGTTGATTGATATTTTGATTGGCGTTCAGTGGTGGTCGCGGGGGCTGGTTCTGTACTGGTTGTTGTACCGGGTTCTGTACTGGTTGTTGTGGCTGGGCTTGATTCTGTAGTTGCGAAGCATTCCCAGCCTACCATCATGCAATCAACTATGGACAATTCTCAATCGTATGATCATTACCAAAACAAAACGTACACTGATTCTGTAGTAGTGGGCATTCGTGCTGATAATGCCCCCATACCGCACAATGGTAACATTGAACAGGTCCACGACCACCTCAGTCTCCTCCTCCACAACCAATTCCACCACCGTGTCCGCCCCTATAACCTCCCCGGTAGCTGGCTTGCTGGTGGTATTGTTGTTGCATTGGTGCTGGTGGAATCCCTTGTCCTTGTGGTGCATACTGCAGTTGCTGTACATATTGTGGCTATGGGGGAGCCGTCTGCATCGGGGTGTATTGTGGCATGAACTACTGCGCTTGTTGTTTTTGTGGTGCAAACTGCATTTTCGGCTGCAGTAACGGCTGGGCTACCTGCGGTTGCAGTTGTGGTTGTTGCACAGTACGCTGATCATCCTTGACATAGAATGCATCACACATCCTCTCCTGTAGCAACCCATATGCACAGCAATCCTTGTCATCGTGACCCACAAACTTGCAAAATGTTCAATAAATATTTCGCTGGGTTGTGACCATTTTCTGCATATACAAGCAATTATCTTGACCGTGCCCAAACACCTGACAAATGCAACACCATGGCATACTGCCGCCATTCAACGGGTTTGGTGCACCTAACACCAAATAATTACAGTAATCCAGGAAATTGTCCTTCGTATGCCCTTCTCCTCGGCATCGCATACACCATACTTCATCATGTTGTTCCTTGTTCTTCTTCAAATCTTGCAACTGTATAGTCAGGTTAGCAAGTTGTGTCTATATCTGCGACATCCTGGCGGCATTATCTCCAATCAGTGATGCCTCCAATCGCATTGCAATCTCTAGAGCTTCACTAGGTGTTGATATGTTTTGCTGCATCAGCGGTAGCCGAATGTGGGGTAACAGTGCAGCAATGAACCATTCTTTATGTTGGACAACGCTCATATCGAAACTAACCTTTTCCATCAGCATCTTGAATCGCTGGTCGAAATCCCATACCGTCTCATTAGGGTACTGCTTAATTTCCTTTAATTCAGTAATATATTGAGCCTCCGACTTAGACCATCTAAATTTAGCAATCAGTCCATCCTGAATCTCTTCCAATGACCTCTTTGGGGCCCCCGTAGGGACTAAAATAACCTTCATGAACCAATCTAATGCACGACCTCATAGAGTCATGGCTAACTGTCCTTTCTTAGCATTGGCATCAGTGATCTGTTTCATGGTCCAGACCACTTCACACAAAAACCAATACTGTTCTAGGTTATCTGTCGCACTTCCATGGAACAACGATAGCTTAGCATCATTGCCCGCTATCTTGGGCTTCCTTCCTCTTATCGTTGTGCTACTACCAATTAAATTCTGCAATGTTGACGAACTCGGCGGTGTCGAAGTAGTGTTTCTTGCTGGCTGAGAGTTACTGAGTGGAGGTGTGGGTATGTTGGTGTTGGGGTTTGGTCCTACCTCTATCCTGGGCATAGCCTGGTTGTCCCTATCAAGACTGTGAGGTCACTTCGTCTCGTGTGGTCTTCCTTCGCAGTTTTGCGGTTCGATCGCAGCAGGACCTTCTCCCGTTCTCTGCCTCTTTTCCTGTCAAAACCTCGCTCCTCCTCTTGTAAGACCACTTTCTTCCTCCGCTTCGCTCATAGTCTCCTCATCATCTGCACCCATCTACCCCTTTACCATTCCATGTACCATTCCCCAGCAGTCACGGTACCCACGGTCTCCGCCCACCAGGTTGTCTACTGATTAAGGTGCATCTTTAATATGCCCTTTTCACAGATTAGCATCTTAATCGACAGTTGGAGTGACAACAAAAACCTTCCCCGTGGTCCTCGAAAAAAGTACCTTTTGGCTTCGATATAGGATTTCTTCGTGTCGGTCGCGAATTCAGTGATATATCCTTCCAAGATGCTATCAATCCAAACTTCTACAGCTCGCGATGCCTTATTATCGACTTCCTGCAGCTCCTGAATCAACTCTGGGGTCCAAGCCGTCGGCTCACCACCCTGGAAGTTCTTCTTCTGGAAAGTCAGCTTCGATAACCATTCATAGAGAATGACCGAAAATTCACAGAAAAACCATTCATGCGGATCGTCGTGAATATATCTTCCCACCCAGTGATCTACCGTTAGTCGCGTATTTCGACTTTCTTCTTCAGCAAACTCCTGCAACTTTTGATTGAACCATTTTTGTATCTCCGGCTTCGTCAGGTGCCACAACATGACCTCCTTCTACTCTACACATGATCCCGAAAACGGAACCATTTGTTGAACAATGCGACCTCAGTCGACAGGGGTTCGCCTCACTGTCGACCCATACCGCAGTCTCCCTAGGCACCGGCCCGGGCAGTTTTGAGCCCACCTAGCAACACTCGCAGAGCGGATGAGGTCTCACCCGAGACGTCTAGGAAGAGCAGACAGAACCATGTTTCCGCCGAGGGAGGATAGTTTTGGCTGTGCAGATTAGGTCTATTGCAGTACTTAAGCATAACCCAAAACATGGAATTATAACATTTTAACTAATCGCAACATTCATATTCCACATGAAACAGATCATTTAATCGCATCATTTATCATTCCAACAATAGTAAGCATCAAACAACATGTATATATCGCACCATTGCACAGAGATTGCACCAAAACATCATTATATTACTATTGCAGTCAACATACCAGAGGCAAAACATACATCTTCTTATCTCTCGCCTATTATTCTCCTGTCTTCTATCTTGATCTCCCGCTATATCTCTTTTCTTCTTTTTTAATACTTACAACTCTCATCTATTTATAGGCTTCTTCCATTACAATATTTGTCCACTTACGACTAACTTCCTAATCGACACTATAGACAATTGACCCAATAACCCCAAAAACCTGCATACCGCGGTACAAATGACTCCCTATTACATAATATGTGGTCCAAGTGACCCAAAACCCGCCAACTACGGTATTCTTTAGCACAAAATACTCCTTTCACGCCCTCCTCTGGTGCGTTGCGGCATTGGTGGTACCGCAACCTTTCCCCATCAAACCGCTTGCCAACAGGCGAGGTTGGCGAAATCGGAGTTAGCCTGCATCTCAATTCCATTCGAATTTGCGTTGCCACCAAACCTTGCACATAACCTTTCCAAATTGGGCACCAAATTTTTCTGAAACACTGAGACAAACGAGTTTCAAAATTTTGATTTCCCCAAACGATTTCATCCATTCATCTAATACTATAGGCGTCCCAGACCGAGAAACACAAGTATCGTTATGGACTTTGTTTTTTTAGTTTTACCAATGAAATTGAATGTGAACGCCAATTCACAATGCCATAAAAAATAGTGGAAATTAGGCAGGTTGGCAATAGAATTGGTGTTACAGCTTACCCCACTCCAAAATAATTAATGTTAAATTGAGAGGAATTAGCAGGACTGAAAAACAAAAACATAATCATGAATTTGAATATATATCATACAAGTGCAGAACTGAATCAGTGTCTTTGATAACACAACGTTGTATTAATCTATTAGCCTTGCTACAACTAATTACATGTTCATCCTCTGCATATTCAGGAGTCACATTGAATCCTCTCCTGTAGGTGAAAATATTCAAACCATTGGGAGCAAGCATTAGTCATAGCATTGTAGCAAGATGCTGCCAGCTCTATACACTATTATTAGGTTCCTAATATTAGGTCACTATGCAAACAAGTAATAGTGCAGCACAATGAAGGTATTAATATGCCCAACGAATCCAAATACTCTATCAACATCCACTCTTACAATGGATTTAGAGTAATGAAATAGGGAAAACAAGAAGATCAGGTTGTGCGGTTGCTTACAAAACCACAAACAAATATGATAACTAACTAAAATAAGTCCAAACACGAGAAATGGGCCAATCAGTATACCTAAAATTTAAAACGGTGGGATTTTTTTAGACCTTATACATCACAACAAAACAAGGAAGCACTGCCTTAGGATTAAACACAAACAACTCATCCAGATTAGACTAGATTCCTGCTTGCCCCACTAATGAATCATATCCACCATTAAAACACTCATCTGGGTCTTGTGAATTGTTAACCAGCCCGACAATAAACCTGCAAACTAGCATTCCTCTCTTATCCTTTGATTCATCCTCCTCTAATACCTCAATGGAATCATGGGATTTTCCACTTCTTTCGGTTGTGTAAATTCCTTTCCCATTCTCAACTTTTGAGGAGAATCCATGTCAGATGATATTGTAGATGTTGTGGAATGGAAATTGCATAGGTTAGTTAACCCATTCATGCCAAGTGAACAAGTGAATGTAATGCAGTGGAAACAAAGCAATTCGTTACCATCTGCTATGCACCTTGGGTGCTTCTTAGATGACTTGTTGGCTTTGGCCTTTACCGTGTCTCTGTAATATTCGAATTTGTTGATGGTCTTCTGGCTATTTTGGATTTTCAGAACCCTTTCTATCTTGCAAGGTGTTTCCTTTTTTAACCAGCTGGTTTGGAAGATTATATCTACAATGTTCCTTCCTGAGTCATCTTGGGCTAACTCGGATACTACACAAATATTTCATCAATACATGAAAGAGATTAGTTAGAAGCTTTGAACTTGTGTTTCAAATTCATATAGGTTTACAACATGAGTTTTTATGACTCACGGAAACAGGCGTTCTGTATTAACTAAATACATGTTGCTTGTAATGCTATATCTTTCTAAAACTTAAATTTGTGTCCATGATGAATCAATTAGATCTAGAAATGATAGGACGAAAATTTTGTTCCTGATCATTACAATATATAGGGACTTCTACTTGATCAATGACAAATTAGCTGGGCAAAAATTATACAATCTAACCATAAATTAAGGTCATAGTTGTCTAAGATGGAAGTTGAGAATTCTTAAAATTTATGGTTGGAAAACAAGGTGTAAGACCTAGAAGAACAGGGACACTACAACTTCTCAGGTTAATACTTACAAAAAATATAAACATAAGAAAAAATAATACTCCAGTCAACATGAATGCATCTTATAATTAGTAATATGGGAAAGACTCTAATATATCAAGGAGGAACTTGTTGGTCTGATGAAAAATCTAAATTATATTACAACTGCAAAAGACAAGATAACCTCCAAGTTTAGATGATTTATTTTTGAGCTGGCTAAGCTGAGAACTCAAATGTAAATCCATGCTTATTACGAAACCAATTCATCATAGTGGCTTGGAAGGTCTGCAAGATGCATAGATCCTATAATTAGACAAACGGTCAAGTTCTTTTTCTGTTTTGTAACAAATTATTATTCAAATCAATTAGTCTAGATTCAAGCTTATGTCTCGCGCCTTAAAAAATACCATAAAACGGAAAATAACACTAGGTATGTCGACAAGAACATCGTATATTTAACTAAATTGTATAAGCTTGCACTCTTTTAGCCCTTTAGGCATGCTCTCGCATGGTTTCAATGAATCATTTTCTAGTTTATTTTATTGAATGTATCTGGAAAAGCATTAACCACTTCCTCTTGACTATTTCAAGTTGGTTGTACTTTTACAGTGCCATTAACCTAGTTTGGTTAGTAATATACATTAACGTAATTTACTTCTTTCTTTATCTGGAACCTTCCTCCAACAAATCTTACTGCATCAAATAATATACAAAAACTTTAATTTGCAACATACAATGCTTGGACCATTTCCCACAAAGTGTTAAACAACAATTTCAATCTATATGTGTGGAAGAATTTCAGCATCAGACCACGAAGATGTTGGGTTTAGTAGTAGTTCATCTCTTGATTGATCTGATGCACTACGATTGATTCAATTTGGTATAACAAACTTGAAAAGAAGAGTGGTTTTAAATATAGGCACATCGTACAAACTTGGAAAGCGATCATACCATCGGTGGAAAAGGATACCACAGAACAAACTATGACATGTGCATGAGCTCACAAGGAAGCTAACCACAAGGGAAAAGAGATCCACTTATTACACCGATCCAGTGAGCAATGTTAATATCAAAGAGAGGGAGGACCTCTGAAGCCACAGCGAGAACGTGAGTGTTTAATAAGCATGGAATTTAGTTTGAGCCTTGAGCTTTTCCAAATAAAAATCAAATTAAAAATAGAATGAGAGAGGCAGAATGCCAAACAATTAACATTCAATTTGTAACTCAAAGCTTGCCTCAGGATAGGATCATATTGTGTCAAAGAAAAGAAATGATAAGTTTTATCCAGTATGTTTACCTGCATGTTTTGTGGCCTTATGGTGCTCGAGGGATTCACACTTGGAAGATATCCCTCCACATATTGGACATGCATAAATTGTAGTTCTTAGAGAGGCGTCCCTTGACATGGCCTCAAAGGGGTCTACTATAACATGGCATTCATAAAATCCTGAGAATTTCCTCAGATGTACCCCTCTGAAAGATCCCATATTGTTTGAAAGAATTTCCTCTATGTTTGCATATTGTTTGTAGGATTGGTACAAAATGGGAAAGTGGGGAAAATGGGAGGCTATCATGGATCTTAAGGTACAAGACCTCAAAGTCAAGACAACATTTTCTAGTAAATATTTGGTTTGGACTGAGATATATCGAGAAAACCAAAGCATTGATCATGTTGATTTAGTCTCTTCACATAGAGTTGAGGACTTTATCAAAGAGGAAGAAACAAACCCCGATGCTCCATTCACTTTCCTACAGAGACAAATAAAACAACTAAGAAAAATAGATAGTGTTGCATTACAATATGAATTGTAAGTATTTTTAAAGTGCATTGGCTACATATTATTTTTGGGATTGCATTTATCATCCATAGTATTTAATAATGTTTCAAAATTTGTTGCACAGTTATCAATGTTCATATGGCCCAGATGAAAAAAGAGGAGAGTTATTAACTAAACGAAGGACCTCACAGAAGAGGGGTTTCCAATGCCATTTCATTCTGAAGGTTATGGTTCAATTTCCTCATATAACAATTTTAACTTACAATATGTAAAAGCATGAAGATGAAGATGCATGGCCCTGTCATGGAAATCATGACACTTCAGGTAACACAAGGACATTGCATAAGCCAAAGATTTCAAAGGACATTATTGCTTGTGTGGAGAGTTGTGACCTTTTGGGAGTGTCCATTGATTCATCTTACAAAATGCACATCAAGAAGCATGTTGACATGGACCCAACAACTCGAGATAGGGATTTATTCATACATAGGAAATATATTTTAAACATATACACCCAGTTGATGAAGGGTAAATACCAACTTCACCAAAAGGATGAAACGAGCGTCAACTTATGGTATCAAAAGTGACCGGAATATTTCTTTTTTTTTCCAAAATCCCAATGGTTGTAGTGTCCCTTTTATCATGGGAATTCAAACAAAATGGATGCTGGACACCATGGTCAAGCTATCCCATAATAGCATAATAGCCATGGATTCAGGGTTTAGTACAAATAAATACGAAGTAAGTCGAATGCCAATGATTGATTTGATATGCATATTTGAATTGTAGCCATTCAATATGATCGATGACTTGAATTTGACATGACATGTTCTTTGAATATCGTAGTATCAGCTTCACACACTCGTGGCATTTGATGAACAACAAAGAGGGGTTCCAGTAGCATGGGTTGTGGCAAAATAGAATACATCAGCTGCTATTGCACTATGGTTGGACCAGCTCATGCAGAGGTGTTATGAAATCCATTCTGATTGGAAAGTTAATGCTTTCATGGTCGATGGTGCATTGGCTGAAATTTCTGCTTTGAGGTAACTTCAATGTTCTTATACTACAATATATCTTGCATTTATTCTAAGAATGTCACACTTAGATGCTCTAAATATGGTAGGAGGGTCACAGGGTGTGAGGTGATTTTGTGTGTTTGGCATGTACGAAGGGCGTGGAAAAAAAATGTGTACAATTTGACCAACAGTAAAGAAAAAGTCGATCAAATATATGATGATTTAGGTTTCACCATGAAACAAAGTTCCAATGATGATGTGGATGATGCAATCCGTGAATTTTTGTAGCGAGTGTAAACGAGGTGCTGACAACCCAATATGGGGGAGATCCTGTAATAGATGTCACATGTAATGTTTTCAAAAGTAATAAAATGTAAAAAGTAATAGTATGGGGGAGATACTGTAATGGATGTCACATGTCACATGTCACGTTTGTCACATTTGTAGTATGGGGGAGATCCTGTAATGGATGTCACATGTCACATGTCACATTTGTCACATTTGTCACATTTGTTGCACCGAGTGTAAACGAGGTGCTTACAACCCACTATCGGGGAGATCCTGTAACGGATGTCACATGTCACATGCAACGTTTTCAAAAGTAATAAAATGTAAAAAGTAATAGTATGGGGGAGATCCTATAACGGATGTCACATGTCACATTTGTCACGTTTGTAGTATGGGGGAGATCCTGTAATGGATGTCACATGTCACATGTCACATGTCACATTTGTCACGTTTGTCACGTTACGTTACAACCCAGTATGGCAGAGATGTTGTAACGTTTGTCACATTTGTCACGTTTGTCACGTTACGTTACAACCCAGTATGGGGGAGATGTTGTAACGTTAGTCACATTTGTCATGTTTGTCACATTTGTCACGTTTGTCACGTTACGTTTCCATGTCGGCTCATAACTTATAAAAAATCAAAAGTAATTAAAAATTTCATGTTCGCTCAGAACTTATCAAAAATAAAAATAAAAATAATTAAAAAATTAAAAGAGAGGGATCCAATTTCTTGAGGGGTAATTTTTTTGTTAATGTGTAAAAAGTTTAAGATAAAAAAAAAAAATTACACCCCAAGAAATTGGATCCCTCTTGGTGCTTGATAGATCCGGGTTTGAGATGGATCTATGTTGGTCACATTACGTTACAACCCAGTATGGGGGAGATGTTGTAACGTTTGTCACATTTGTCACGTTTGTCACGCTACGTTACAACCCAGTATGGGGGAGATGTTGTAATGTTTGTCACATTTGCCACATTTGTCGCATTTGTTACGTTACGTTTCCATGTCGGCTCATAACTTATAAAAAATCAAAATTAATTGAAAATTTCATGTTCGCTCATAACTTATCAAAAGTAAAAATAAAAATAATTAAAAAATTAAAAGAGAGGGATCCAATTTCTTGAGGGGTATTTTTTACTTAATGTGTAAAAAATTTAAGATAAAAAAAAAACTACACCTCAAGAAATTGGATCCCTCTCAATGCTTGATAGATCCAGGTTTGAGATGGATCTACGCTGGTCACGTTACGTTACAACCCAGTATGGGGGAGATGTTGTAATGTTTGTCACATTTCTCACGTTTGTCACGTTTGTCATGTTACGTTTCCATGTCGGCTCATAACTTATAAAAAATCAAAAGTAATTAAAAATTTCATGTTCGCTCATAACTTATCAAAAATAAAAATAAAAATAATTAAAAAATTAAAAGAGAGGGATCCAATTTCTTGAGGGGTAATTTTTTTCTTAATGTGTAAAAAATTTAAGATAAAACAAAAAATTACACCTCAAGAAATTGGATCCCTCTCGGTGCTTGATAGATCCGGGTTTGAGATGGATCTATGCTGGTCACGTTACGTTACAACCCAGTATGGGGGAGATGTTGTAACGTTTGTCACGTTACGTTACAACCCAGTATGGGGAAGATGTTGTAAGGTTTGTCACATTTCTCACATTTGTCACATTATGTTTCCATGTCGGCTCATAACTTATACAAAATCAAAAGTAATTAAAAATTTCATGTTCGCTCATAACTTATCAAAAATAAAAATAAAAATAATTAAAAAATTAAAAGAGAGGGATCCAATTTCTTGAGGGGTAATTTTTTTCTTAATGTGTAAAAAATTTAAGATAAAACAAAAAAAATTACACCTCTAGAAATTGGATCCCTCTCGGTGTTTGATAGATCTGGGTTTGAGATGGATCTACGCTGGTTTAAAAAATTTGCAGATGAGAGAAAATTCTTAGACTACTTCCATAAGAAGTGGGTTTCTAGTAACAAGATTCATAAGTGCACAAACTCTTGATGGTGTTTTTTTTTTATCTTTCATAGACATGTTATACATGTTCACTAACTTTTTTATTTACATTTAGGGATGTGAGTGAAAGGATGTCGGGATTTCCCTCATTCTAATCAAGAGACCAACAATTCTGTTGACTCATACCATTGTTAACTGAAGACCATCTTTCTATGTGATCGAAGGAATAAATGTGCTCGGAGGATGGATTGGTTATTGTACATGCTCCTAACAAGTGTTGAACCTTGTTATCGGTACAAAGAAATTTTGAAAGAATAAGGATACTTGAACAATTATAAGAAAGAGAAGCAATATGAATCATCTATGGAAAATGCCAAAAGAATTCCAAACAATGATTGTTTTTTTTTGTAATGCTGCAAAATTCTATTAAACTAGGAGAAATAAAGATACAGTAATAGTTACAGTCTGAGGTGGTCTTATCATAAGTAGCCAACCTTGAAGATCACAAAGTCATGGAAGTTTTGATCAAAATTATACAAAAAAACCCTTCCCAGTATACAGAGACGAGGGTAAACAAGTAGTAGAGTCATAGCGATCAAAGCTTGAAAAAACTAGGAGTCTGGTGCATAGTGAAACATACTAAAAAATAGAAAAAAGCTGTTGAAAAACCTCCTTAACAGGGTGCTGAAGGTGCCTTTGCATCTGAGGGAGTTTCCTCCAAGATGGGGCAGTTGTAGCATGCATCATCCTCCAAGTATTTCGTAGGTGGAAGAATGTATTTCGCCGGTGGCCGAATGTCTCTCGCAGGGAGCTTTATAGGCAGGGGCGCAGTCTTCCTGCTGACGGGAGCATTGCCATCCTACTCGTTGCGAGTGCGTTTGGAGAGAACTGAGCCCAAGGTGGATGGGATGGGGAAGGAGAGATGAACTTGCTCCTTACCTTTCTGAGAGTCCAGCACCCTGCCACATGGAGGGAACAAATATTTTCATGTCTGGGTATCCAATTCCTTGCCATGTGGAGTGGGTAGGTTGTCGAGTGTCACATTTTTTTTACAACCGAGGGCGTGGCACCATGAGCACTGCTTCCAGGAATAAATTTGCAACGAAGGTGATGGGTGAGGGCATAGGAGTCCCAGCTAAGGGTGTTCTCCAGACTAATGAGTGTGGCTGCCATGTTTGGCAAGGCAGCTCTCAGGGTTTGAGTAGTGTGTCTTGCAGTGGCCCTGTTGGAAAGAATATCATCCATGAGTTTGCGTAGCATGTTTTTCACCAGCCAGTAAGGATCCCAGGGTTGTTCCTAACTCCCCTTAGAGAGACTATATGCAATTATCCTTGATTTTGAATTATTGACGAGTAAACGGACTGGAATTGATACCTCTACACCATAACCTTTCTTGGTTTTCCCAGTTTCTTGGGATTCCTTCTTCTTTCTTCCTCTGGTTCCTTTCGATCGACCCATGTAGTCAGTCCAAAGGATAGCACAAATGCTGGTGAACGAGATCTCATGGACCACAGGAGCAGGGGAAGCTCGATACAGAATCATAGGAATGCGAATGAACATTGCTGAGGGCCGAGACAAAATGTTGTTGAAGAGACGGAAATGTGAATCAGCTGGCGAACTGAACATCACACATCGGAGATCCATGGGGATGGTTCACGACATACAAGTCGAGGCTGTTTGAGGAGACGTCGCTGGCAGGAGGATTAATGAGACAAGCGACTTGACGTCGCTTCTATAGTGAGCCTGACATAAGCACTATGACTTGGCTGACACTCATGCCCATGTGTCGTGTTAGGCCGAGTCCTCTTGGCGGTGCCCTTATCATCACCTGCATCCGGGGAGTTGAGGTCCAAATTGGCAAGAGATTGACACTGCAGAATGATTGTCCTGGAGGTTAAGGAAGTGAGGGAATCTTCATGATAAGTAGTGTTATAGGTTACCCCTTCATTGGCAAGGTAATCCACAAGTGCATTGTTTTTTCTTCTGACATGTTGGAAGGAGATTGAGCTGGAAAGAGTAATGGATGCGGCAAGTTCTTGTAATCTCTACACTAGCCTCCAACATGACGATATTTTTTCGACCCTGGCTCCATTATGAAGTTGGATAGAAAGAGTGATAATCATCTTGGAGTCTCCTTCAATGATAAGGGGAATTAAACCATGCCTGTGGGTGCATTTGAGACCTTCAAGGAGTCACGTGAGTTCTACTGCGTCGTTGGTGTCGTGGCTAATGGCACCCATGAACATAAGCTTGATGGTGCCAGAATCATCTCGTATATCTCCTCTAAATCTAGCTGCTCTAGGATTTTCTTTGGAAGCCGCATCAAAGTTGAGTTTGAAGAAACCCTGGTGGGGCTTTCTCCAGAGCTCTAGGCTTGGCGTGTTGGCAGGGGAATTAAAAAGATGGGTAGGAGTGGGTCATAGGAGAAGGTTCCAATCTAAAAGGATGCTTCTTTCCATAGAGAGAGTGGGGAAATTAGTGGAGCTCCAATTCTTCAGGGAAAGAGTTTCCTAAAGGTTGATAATGAGGGTGGCCCAAATCTCTGTGAGCTGTTTTTTTTTAGTAAAAAAATTCTTCTATTTCTTTCTTTCCAAATACTCTAGACCACCAGGCCTGGAATGAGATCCCAAATTTGATTAATGATGGCGCTCTGAAAGGGATTAGGATCCCATTTGGAAATGGTTTGGACTATATATCCTCTGACTCTGTTGGTGCATTTGCAAAGCTTTGCCACTTTTTCCCATATTTCATTAGCTACTTCACAAGAGTTAAGCAGACGATCAATAGTTTCAGGGTGTGTTTCACACATGGGACACCATGAGGGCCCATGGATGCCTCTTCTTTGAATATTATCCCAGGTTAGGATGCGTCTGTGGGATAAGAGCCAAAGGAAGGAGGATACTTTAGGCCAGAATTGTGATTCCCAAACTCTTTTCCAGAAGGGATTCGACTGCTCTTTCGGAGTTCCAGTGAGAATGGAGTAGGCCTCTTTAGCAGAGAAATTTCATGTCTGGAGGTGTCCCCATCTTATAATATTAGGATCATGACTTAATCCGATTTGTCTGGTTTGAAGATCTTTCCAGAGTTGCTACACGCTGTCTGCGGGAATAGGTGGAGTCCATAGGCCAAGCAGTTTCCACTTGAGGATTATGCTGAAGTCGGAAGGAGTCTAGTAATCCTGTATCGAGAGTTGTCTATTGTGATTAGAGTGTGCCTGGAGTTCCAGTGAAAGGATGTGAGTATGGAGGCAAGGGAGTTGTTTCCATGAGTCGAACCAAAAATTTGCATGTTGACCATCCCTGACTTCCCAAAAAATGTGTTGTTGAATAAGGGATCTTTGACACTTGGTTGCTCGCCAGATCAGATATCCTTGGGGATCTTGGTCATAGTGGATGCGTAGCTGAGCAATCCAATTGAGGGCATATTTACTGTTCCATAGTAGGCACCAGCGGGAGACTGTGTCAGTGACCCATTTCCACCATATTTTAGCCGAGAGGACCTGATTGTTGATTTATGGATCCCTGAGCCCAAGGCCTCCTTGTATTTTTGGCATGCAGAGAGTGTCCCATTTCACAAGGACCCACTTGCGATTATTGTGGTTTCCCCCTCAGAGGAGATACTTTTGAAAATTTCTCATTTTTTTGAGGACCCACTTGGGGGCAGCAAGGACCGAGAAGAGATAAAGAGGCATGGATTGGAGGACAGATTTGAGAAGCACAATTTTGCTGGGCAGGGTAAGGGAACGGAAAGTCTAGGAGGAGATTTTGTTTTTAATATTTCAAGGAGTTCTCTCCAAGAGGAATGTTTTATGGATGATTCAAAGATAGGGGCACCAAGGTATTTGGAGGGGAGGGAGGCAGAATAATAGCCCAGGATGCGAGAGACATTTCTTTTCGTGATGGGGTCCGTGTGGAAGAAAAAGATCTGAGACTTTTCAAGGTTCACAGTGGTGCCTGAGGCATCTAAGTAGGTTTGAAGAATGCACTTGAGGGTAGAGGCTTCTTGGACAGAGGAGTTCCCAAAGAGTAAGTTGTCATCTAAAAATTGTTGGTAGGTCGTGGGGGGGTTTCCATGTAGGGAAATGCCATGGAGGGCACCGACTGAGATCTCGGCTTTTAGCATTATTCCCAGTCCCTTGGCCATGAGAATGAAGAGGAAGGGGGAGAGGGGGTCACTTGACGGATGCCTATATGGTGGGGAGAAAGTGATAGAGGGGTACCCATTGACAAAGATGGAGAAGAAGTCTGTGGAGGTTAGGGACATGACCCAGTTGGTCCAGTCTTGGCAAAACCCAAAAGCAAGGAGCATTTTTTCAATGAAATCCCAACTGAGTTTGTCAAAGGATTTTGAGATATCTAACTTGCCCAACATCTCGAGGGTTTTGGTCATTTTCAGGGAGTGAATCATTTCGTGAGCAAGTATGATTCCATCCAGGATCTGGCACCCTTCCACATAGCCAGTTTGTTCAGGTGAGACCATGATCGGTAGGAGCACTTTAAGGCAGTTGGCAACAACTTTGGTCAGGATTTTGTAAACCACATTGCAAAGGGAGATAGGCCTGAAATTACCTGGGGTGGTAGCAGCAATTTATTTGGGGATGAGGGTGAGAAAGGTGGCATTCAACGCAGGGAGGGCCCACTTCTTAGATTTGGATTCTTCAAGCAATTCTAAGATTTCTTGTTTTAGGATGTCCTAGCAATAATTAAAGAAATTAATGGTGAAGCCATCCGGTCCAGTGGACTTACCTTCTTCTATCTGGTTGACAATGATCTCTAATTCATCCATCGATATTTCCTTCATTAGAGTGGCGTTATGGTCAACAGTGAGAATGGTGGGGATGTGGTTAGAAACCCTGCTGATGGCATGGAACCTTTCATGATCTTCTTTTGAGAGCAAGGTTTGGAAATGATTTATGATCTCTTGCTCAATCTCCTCTTGGTTGCGAATATTAATTCCTTCAACAGATTTTAAGGTAGTTATCATGTTGTGCATTCTGTGCTGAATAGTGGTGCAGTGGAAGAAGGTAGTATTTTTCTCGCCCTCTTTGAGCCAATTAATTTTGTATTTCTGCCGCCACATAATTTCTTCTTTCTCGCAGCGGATGTCTAGCTATTTGAGGTTTTATTTCTCCCTTTGTTTGAGCTCTTTAGTATGTCCCTATTCCATGATGTCCTTTTGGATGTTCTCCAAGTTTTTTTGTAACTCACTCTTAGCATTAAAGATGTTGCCAAAAGTTGTTCTATTCCAAGTTCGCAACTGGGATCTGAGCAACTTGAGTTTCTTGTGAAAGATGGCCATTTTGGAGCATCCTTCCATATTCATGTTGATCCACCAATTATGAATACTGTCCTGAAAAGAGGGATGAGTTAACCTGAATTTTTCAAAGCGAAAGGGTTGGAATTTCTTATTACCCGAGTGTTGCCAGTTGAGTGAAATCGGCCAGTGGTTTGAGCCCGCAGAAGGTAGAACTGCTGTGGTGAGAAATCCTCCCATGTCAACATCTTTTTATGAGATAAGGAAGCGGTCGAGATGAGAATCTATTTGTTGAGCTCCTCCTCTACAATTGTTCTAGGTGAGAAATCCCTCAGAAGGTAGGGATCGATGAGCCCGCAATCATTGATGCAATTTTTGAAGAGAGTGTCTTCAGGGGTGAGAAAGCAGCATTCCCCTTTTTTTTCCTGTAGAGAGGTAATCATGTTGAAATACCCTCCAAGGATAATAAGGGAGTCAGGATGTTGCAATTAGGTGAACCAAGAGATAGTATCAAGGAGATTAAGTTTGAAAAAAGGGGCTTTAGGCCCGTAGACATTCATAAGGTGGCCCGAGAGGTTAGTTCCCAAAATGTGAAAGGAGGCAGAAAGGGAGTGGGTTGTGGTAGCAAAGTCATTCAGGGTTAGCAGAGTGGGATTCCAGGCTATCGCAATTCCTCTAGAGGCTCCCATGGCATCAATAGCTATGCTCTGGCATCCCTTCCAAAGTTTGGACAAAAGGGAGTGGACCATATCATTGGAGCATTTGGTTTCCTGTAGGAAGATGACATGATTTGAATCTTGCATAATTTTGCGTTTTAACATGCGGTGCTTAGTAGGTCCATTGAGCCCTCTCACATTCCATGAGATTAGCTGCATTGAGAACCTTGGATAATAGTGGGAAAGAACTCCGTTAGCTGGGCATGTTTCGCTGATTCCACCAATTGGGTTCCTAACTGACTAATCCTCTAAAGATCAGTTTTTCTTCCTCTCTTCTTGTTGTCCCTTTGTAGTTTGTGCTTCTCTTTTTGGGGGAGGTTGTGAACCCCCAGTTTGAGATGTTTGAATTTGCTCAGGGCTTCTTTCAGAAGTTGGATCTGTTTGGGAGGGATGGTGTTGAAGGATTTTTTGGTGCATGCATCTTCCATACCTAAGATCTCCAGCTCACCTGGTTCTAGCTCTATCATTTCCTCATCCATGTGTATTTTAGGTCCATGAGTGCTTGCTCATTGTTTTGGCTCTTTCATATGGATCTCATGTTCCTCCATGGTGTGTCCTTCGTTGGTCGTGGGCCTGTCATTGAGGATTTTGTTCATCTCAGGAGTAGCATTTTCGATCTAATCTATGGTCATCTGAGTGAGGACTAGATCTTCAGGTTGTTGTTCCTTTGCTATGGGATCTTTCGGTTGTCCTTCAAGAATGGTGAAACTGTTGCTGGTGGTTGGGTCATTAGATTTCTTTTCCTTTGTGGGTGTCTTGCGATGATGTCTTCTTTTTTTCCCGTATTTATGGAAACCCTCTTCATCTTTGTTTGCTTCCTGTGGGCTACTATTTTTAAGATGATAGTCACAGTACAGATGGCCATTTTCATGACATTTTCTGCATCAGAATGGAACATGCTCATAGTCTAATGGTTGTATCAATTCTGAATCCTCATGGTTAAGGCAGATTGATTCAGGTAAAGACTTGACTATGTGCATGTAAACGCATATACGTGCATATGAGGTATACTTATTGTTTCTTGCTTTCTCTGTTGCTCTGAAATAGGTGCCGAGGCTTTTGCCGATGTCCTTGAGCATGTCTTCATCCTAGTACTCTTGTGGTAGTGAGTACATCCTTATCCAGACTGGCGCCCATGTGAAGTCTTCTTTATCAGGGTTGAATTTTTTTGTCCAGTGCCGGAGGTATAATCTTGCTGAGTTAAATAAGTAAGGGCCTCCATCTTCAACTCTTGCTTTGTCCTCAAGCATGTGGAAGATGATGGTGAAGAATCCTTTGGATCCAAGCTGCATATCAAAGTGAGCTTTGGGTTTCCATTTGGCCATTAGCCATCCACGAAGGGCTTGTTCCGTTGGCCAAAAACCAATAAACTTTCCTACTCGAGCATGATCCTTGAGTTTCTGCACTCGAGAATCGATGCGTTCAGTAGGAAGCATGAGCTAAGGTCTTTCTGTAGCCTTTTATATGCATGTGGCCGTTCTGGTTGCTGGATTGGAGGTTGACGGATTATTCGGTGCATTCGAGGTTTCAGGGTATGCTAGAGGTACCTCAGCCATCCCGATTTGCACATATGCGGTAGGATTGGAGGACAAGGGGGCTGTGCCAGAGGGGCCCTCGACCCCTCCCAGTGGATCAGCCATCGGTTGTACTAGGGGTACAAGTGCATTATGGTACGGGTGGAAGCTAAGGGGTGAGGCTGAAGGAAGCGATTCAGAACCCTAATGATGGCATCCGAGGAGGCAGAGCTCAGAGATCAATCCATAGGTCCGGTAATGCCACCTTTACCTAAAGGCCATCAAGTGCATTTGAGTTTGTAAGGGAAAACAAGGCATTACTCCAGAAAATGATTGTAGTCCTCATGAGAGTATAACTAATGCTTATCGAGTGAGGAGTCAAAGTAATCTTGATAAGGTATACCTTTTCAAGTGGTATCGTGTAAATTTTATAGTGTGAGAATTCCCATGTTCTATTTGTTAATTTATGAGCATTAATTCAACATACTCTAGGATCTTTACTAAGAGAATAACATGTATAGCATATCAAGTATAAAAATGCATATCAATCACACCAAGCAATCACATGAGACAATAGACACACAGAGTTTCACTGGGAAAAACCATAATGGTGAAAAACCCCACAACTTCCTTAGAGATAGAAAGAGCAATGATACAACCAAAGTACAAGAGATAGTCTTCTCCTAGTAGCTGATCCTCCTCCTCACATGCAATGTCCCTCCCATCCCACCAAGGCTATGGAGATAACACTAATGATAATACTGGACATCTAGCCCCATACTTAGTAAACAAACATTCATATAAAATGAAGATGGACATATAAAAATGCATAAATATTTGAAAACACAGCAGGATTAAGTTCTATTACACATCCATCATACATTCAAGATATTCATGTCATTCATCCATTGAACAATACAGAATTAGCACATGAGAGTACTTATCTTGAAACAAAGTAGTTCCTGAGCAACCAGCCATGCAACTGCAACATTCCTCCCAACCATAGGCCAGTTGTGCGTATCAATCTCTTGATGCAACTGCCACCCCTGAGATGGGCATGATTTCTACAAGGAACCAGGGAACAACAGACTCACACATAGACAAACATGCACCAAAATGAGCCAAGCCAATCTACAATTGGGTTTATCAGGCTGCTAGGAAATGGAAAGGAAGAATTCCTAAGCTAGCGAGCTCAAGCATAGAGGCATGGATACCTCTACAAAATCTATCTAGCTTGGCACCCACAATGCCTACACACCCCACTCAAGGAAGTATTCCCTTTACCAATGTAAAGTCCCTCAGGCCATACCTTCCAATCTAGAGTGTCCAAGGTGTGCATAGAAGAGTAGCCAACCCTCTTTATTTTCTTGAGAGGTTATTTTCCCCCACTAGGTTTATCAAGCCAATTCTATCCACTACCACTCCAAATCTCTTGCTCACAGGTTCAAACCAAAACA
The DNA here is from genome assembly GCA_027924585.1 of Larix kaempferi. Classification (NCBI taxonomy): domain Eukaryota; kingdom Viridiplantae; phylum Streptophyta; class Pinopsida; order Pinales; family Pinaceae; genus Larix; species Larix kaempferi. The sequence goes on along the minus strand of BSBM01000361.1, from coordinate 61,576,105 downwards.
GGGATGCACATAATAGAAAAATCACAATTATTGGGCATGAGAAAAACATTTCTTCAGTGGAATGTCCAAAATGGGGCTTCTACCAGTTCAGAAAAATGTTGGAAAGCCCAAAACGAAAAATGGAAGATGGGGAACAACCCTGGAGAGAAGAAATCATTTTTAGAAAAATGTCCATGGGAATTTTAGGACAAAAACGACCTCCACCACAGTCCCAATTCGTGGCCCTCCTCTCCCAGGTGCTATACAATACAAAAACGAGCTCCCATGCATGGAAAATGCAGGAAAAATGGTGAAAACGTGATGGGGAAATCCCAGCTAGCTTAGACTGCGTGAGAGGGCAAAGTCTATGGATTCAGAATGGATTTGGGAACCATGTCATGGGTGTTTTCTTGCCCAAGAAGCAAAAATACGCTTTTCCAGGTTGGTGGCTTGCCCATACTCGAAATTGACTGCCATACCTCTCCACTCCCAAGGCATTAACTGCCTCAACCAACTCTTGGAAGAATTAAATGATTGGGTGCATAACCCAAAATCGGTAGTTGGGATTTATGGGTTTTCTCAATGAAATGGATTAACACCATGGGCTCAAGGGTTTGAATAATTTCCCTCCCTATTCCTTGTAAAAATCATGCCCCATCTATTTGTTGCATTGCATAGCTAGTTGTGGGTATTTCATTAAAATTCGTATTTACATGATGTATTAATTTACATTGTGCATGCCCAGCACAAGAACCATATGCATCTATTTTAATTGCCAATACATGAAATGCTAAATCGATGGTGGGGCCTTGGCCTTGATCTCCTCACCATGATTAATAACAATATTTACATCATTTACAATTTTAATGCAATAGGGTCAAAATCGGGATATTACATCACATGTGCGCCACTTTCTGAGTGATGTAAGAGTGAGTAATGAGATGAACAAAATAGAGATCTCCTGATCTCTATTTATACATGACCTATCCTACCCAATAACCTAGCAGGGCCGACTTGTCTAACTTAGTCTAATAACCCATGGTTAAACTAATCAGGGCTGACCCCACACTTGGTGGTCTAATAACCCCTCACTGCAAGTTACGACACTTGCGACACTTGTCAATACAAATGATAACACTTCCGTATAGAGGAATAATAACATCTCTATAGGAGTACAATATACATAGGTGAAATACATCCCGAAGTTACATATACATCAACACTCCCTCTTAACTAGGAAGGTATTTCTCAACACATATCTACTAGCACAAGTCTTCTTCTTTGGATCATCGTCACTGGATCATCCTCATCGAATCATCGTCATCGTCATGGCTGTTGCTATCTCAATCAATCTCTGATCTACTCATCATAGGAAGTTCTACAGAGCAAGTCCTTTTTCATACTGGATGTAGGCCCACCACCTGCAGGTCTTCATCATCACTGGACACACTATGGAATCTCCAGGACTTATTACGTGCATCAACAAAACCTAGCAAGAGCATCTCAGGACTGATTACGTGACCAGCACAACCTGCAAGATCTCCTAGGGAGCTATTACATGTGACCAAGCAAAACCTAGCAAGATCATTTGATAGATCTCCTAGGGAGCTATTATATGCCATAGGAAAAACCTAGAAAGAGCATCTGTAAATCTCCTAGGGAGACATTATATGCAACCGACAAAACCTAGCAAGAGCATCCCAGGAATGATTACGTGCCCAACACAACCTACAAGATCTCCCAGGGAGAAATTATATGCCATGGACAAAACCTAGCAAGAGCATTTACCAGATCTCCCAGGGAGCTATTCTATGCCATAGGAAAAACCTAGCAAGAGTATCTATAAATCACCTAGGGCACTATTATATGTACTTCCAAGAAAAACCTAGCAAGAGCATTTGGCAGACCTCCCAGGGAGCTATTATATGCCATCGGCAAAACCTAGCAAGAGTGTCTGCAAATCTCCCCAGGCGCTATTATATGCTTATCTGCACAACCTGTCCACGACCACAAAGTATCAACCTGATACGCTCCATACATCATCCTAATGTACATCACATGATCATCTTGATCATCATCATAGCATCATCCTAATGCGTATCATCTGGAGCAACATCCTGATGTGTATCATCTAGAGCAACATCCTGAAGCTCATCATACATGATCATCCTGATCATACACTACATCCACCTGATGCATATCTGATACATATGATCTGGAGTGACATCCTGAAGCTCATCATCCATGATCATCTTGATCATACAATGCATCCAGATCATACAATGCATCCACCTGATGCATGTCTGACACATATCCTCATCCATGATCTACATGATCATACAATGTATCCATCTGATACATATACAAATACGTGATCCAATTGATCATCACAAGCATCCAACATGATGCATATATATACACATGATCCAACTAATCATATCCAGCATCCAAGATGATGCATATACATATACATGATCCAACTAATCATATCCAGCATCCAACGTGATGCATATACATATACATGACTCAACTGATCATATCCAACATCCAACATGATGCATATACAGAGCAGTAACTGGAGTATCGTCCTGACGCTCATCATTCAATGCTTACATCTACAACCATGTGAAGGATCCTCCTCTCACTATGATTGGAATGGCTCCAGCAAATGTGTCCATCACTTCTTCCTCGAAGTGTCATCAATCTGAAGAACACCAAGCCTCTCTCTGAAGTATTCAAGCTTCACTCTGGCTATTGGTTTCGTCAACACATCTGCAATATGCTCATCCATCGCAACATACAGGAGCTTCACTGCTCCTCTCTGCACCATATCCCTGATATAGTTATATTTGATCTCAATGTGCTTCGACCTGTTGTGGAACACTAGATTCTCAGACAGCTTCACACAACTCTGGTTGTCACAAAAGATACCAGTAGCCTCGAACGGGAGATCAAATAACTCAGACACTAGCTTTTGAAGCCATACTGCCTCACAACTAGTCGAACAAGCAGAAACATACTCTACGTCAGCTGTACTCAGTGCTACGCAGGATTGCTTCCTGCTAAACCAAGAGATCACACTTGATCCCATACTGAAGCAGCACCCAGATGTGCTCTTCCTATCTGCAGCACTGCCTTCCCCATCTGAATCAACATAACCCTGCAGGTTAAACTTTTGATTCTCATCATACTTGATCCCATAATCAATTGTACCCTTCAGGTACCTCAGAATATGCTTTACAGCAACCAGGTGAACACCTCTCGGATCCGTCAGGAACTGGCCCAATGTGTTCACCGCAAAGCAAATCTCTGGTCTCGTGTTCGTCAGGTACATCAAGGACCCAATCATCTGACGATACATAGTGAAATCAACCGACTCAGATGAAGCATCACATAGAAGCTTCAGGTTCGATGCCATAGGTGTGCCATGGCCTTGCAGTCCATCATCCCGAACCTCTTCAGGATCTCTACTGCACACTTCCCTTGTCTAAGGAAGATTCCATCTGCACTCTGCCACACCTACATGCCTAAAAAATAGTGCATCATTCCCAAGTCCTTCATCTCAAACTCGGCAACAAGATTCCTCTTTGTGTCGGCAATCAATCTATCCTCAACTGTTACAAACAGGTCATCCACATACAAGAGTAGTATCATCGGATTTCCTTCCTCAACCTTGGAGTAAAGGTTGGAATCCTCTTTACTCTTAGTAAATCCAAAACTCGATAAAAAGTTGTCTATCCTACCATACCAAGTCCTAGGCGCTTGCTTCAAGCCATACAAGGCTTTGTTCAACCTACGCACATATGAATCTTTGTCATGTGTCTCAAAACCAAGTGGCTGCTCCACATACACTTCTTCTTCGACTACACCATTCAAGAAAGTTGTCTTGACATCCATCTGGTGTATCTTCCATTTCATCACTGGAGCCAGGGAAAGTACTGATCTGATGGAAGTGTACCTGGCTACAGGAGCAAAAGTTTTTGCATTGTCTATCCCCTTTTTTTGGGAGAAGCCATGAGCTACAAATCTAACTTTGTATTTCTCTATGCTTCCATCTGTAGCATGCTTGATCTTGTAGATCCACTTGGAAGTCACAACAAACTTCCCTTCAGGTCTTGAGACTACATCCCAAACATTATTATTCATGATCGACTGGTACTCCTCGATCATGGCATTCTTCCCGAATCCTAGGAACTTCAATATATTCAATATCTTCAATAGATAACTTTGTTACTGAACAAATGTTGTAGTCCTTCTTTTGTAGGTGATGGTATACAATCTTTCCTACAAAACAAGTTAAATTGCATGATTAGAAACATCTCATAGTTTTTAGAACATATTCTTACAAGTTAAATTGCATGATTAGAAACATCTCATAGTTTTTAGAACATATTCTTACACATAAATAAATATGTCATACAGTCATGCAATTATCTTAGCCAATGCTTCAATACAATATTTATCCATATCCTGTAACTTTCTAGATGCCTTCCAGTCTCTACCAGAACATTGTTAAGAGTGTGCACAACTCTCAACATGTCAGCAAAGAGGTTTCATTCTAGATAAGTAGCAATGGAATGTTGTACAGTACCATAGGCCACTTACCCCTTACTTGCATATTAGTAGTATCTTGTTCATCAATGCATTTATCCTAATATGCATAATACAAAACCTAAGTCTAGGAACATAAGCATATAAATCATTGAATAACATTATTTAAACAAACAGAATATACAAGAAATGATAATTCAAATACTTATCTTTGTTTGTTTTTTGGGTGGACTCCCTCTGAATCTTTGCTTCCTTGCAGGAGCTGCTGGAATCCTATTCTGAAGTAAATTCTTCTACTCCTTTCTATTGTGAATTGTAAGTAGTGGTGAACTCCCTCTTAATCCCTGAATCACTGTATAGCACTTGAAGTCTGCTGAAGTGAATTCTCCACCATTGTCGGATCTAAAGGTCTTGAACTTCTTTTCAGTGTGATTTTCTATCAAGGCCTTGAATTCCTTGAGTTTGTTGAATAATTCATCTTTGTTATTCAAGAAATAAATCCCAAGTCTTCCTAGAGAAATCATCAATGAAAGAACCATAGTATACATACCCACTCAAAGAACTAGATGACATTGGACTGCATACATCATAGTGGATAATTCCTTTTTCCTTACTTGCTTGTGAGTTCCTTCTTTGTGTTCTTTCCTTTTGCAAATCCTTTGCAAACACCTTCATGCTTTGTTTGGATTTCAGGAAGACCCTCTACAGCTTTACTTGCAATTGGTAGTGCTCTATAGTGCACATGTGCAAGCCTTCTATGCGAAAGTTCACTTGGCTCCATGGATTCATGTACCATAGCATGTTCAGGTTGTCCCTTCAATTTGTACAATCCTCCCTCTTGTTCCCCAATCACTACTACATCAAATATGGTCTTACCCTTTGGCCACATGAGTACTTGACCATCTACAAATGCAACCCTCATGCCTTTTGCATCCAATGCATATATGGAGAGTAGATTCTTCTTGAGCCTAGGTACATATAGGACCTCTTTCATCTTCAAAGATTTCCCAGAGTCTAGGTTGTAAGAAGCTTCACCACTTCCTTTGATAGGATATTGGTAGTCATCCCCAAGTTTCACCTTATGGGGTGATTCATGTTCAGATAGATTTACAAAAGATTCTTTAAACCCAGTCATGTGTTTGGAAGCCCCACTATCAATAAGCCAATCATTACATCCATGAGAGATAGTACCTGTGAGAGCAAAGATTAGAACATATTCATCTTCACTTGATGAGTCATCACTTTCTGCTCTAGCCTTCTTCTTGGGAGGCTCATCATCCTCAGCAACATGAGCATGATATCTTTTGTTTCCCTTCTTCTTATTGGTGTTGGAATCTCTTTTTTTCTTTGGACAATCTCGAGCAAAGTGTCCCTTCTCATTACATGTGAAGCATCTACCATGGGAGGTATTCTTAGAGTTCTCCCTATGTGTATGGTGAGAAGATTTCCTGTGAGATTTCTCCTCTTTGAATTTTCCTTTCTTGGCATGTGCTGTGAGAGCTTGATCTTCATTCCCCATCTTTTCTTCACGGGCCACAAGCCTAGCTTCTTCTTGAGAGCATTCTTCCCATAGCCTACTAAAGGAGATTAGTTTTCTTCTTGCACAGATTCCTTGGATGAAGGAGTCCCATGACCTAGGTAGGCCATTCGATGTCGTCATGACAACTTCACCATTGTCCACTACTTCATCCATAGCTTCAAGTTGTTCCTTGATTTGAGAGACCTTAGAGAAGTAATATTGAATGGTCTCTCCATTCTGAAGCTTTACCCCTTTCAATTGATTCCGCAGAGTCATCTTCCGATTTATGTTCTTCCCTTTAAATAGTTTGGTTACGGAATCAAACATCTCCTTGGGTGTCTTTAGAGATGACACATGTGGAATGAGATGGTCTTTGATAGAATCAACAATGATCCTCTTTGGCTTGACCAAGGTCTTCTTATGTAAAGCCTTATCCTCTTCTCCCTCTGAGACAGGGACCTCTTCACTTATGTAAGTGTCCAATTCATTTTCTTCAAGGATTAACCCAATCCCATACTTCCATGCTCGGAAGTTATCAGCCCCTTCAAGCTTATCATTAAGCTTGGTGTGGTGAGACATTTTAAAGAGTACTTCAAATGGAAATAGAAAAGATTTAGGTCTTACCACTTGATTTGCTAAAAACTGGATCTGGTCCCGGATTAGGGTTTGTCAGAGAAACCCTAAAAATTAAAAATTTGAGTTTCAACTTTCTGAAAGGATAGAAAGATGTGCCTTAATGAGCTGATCAGCCTGGTATATTCAAAATTTGAAATCTGCAAAGTTTCACTGTTCATAAATTCCTTTTAGTCTTCCCAGATTCACTAGGGAGGACCTTGAATTAGGGTTTGAGTTTCCCAGAGCTTCACCCAACCAAAAATCTCAATCCAGAGCTCTAAACTTTGATTTTTCCAAGGAGCTTCCAGCTATGTCCTCAGATTTCAGAAATTCCTATTTTGTGGAAACCCTAATTTTTAGGGCCAAAACTGAAAGTGCTCAGAATTGAATTCTGATTGGACAGGAAGATTCTCCTTGATGAGTAGAGTCAATCTACCTTGCTGATTTTTCAAAATTTGTAGAGGGAAACCCAATAAACAAGAAACCCTAGTTTCCGCCACTACACAATGTCTTCTTCTTAGGGAAGCTCTGATACGATGTTAATTTTTGAGCATTAATTCAACATACTCTAGGATCTTTACTGAGAGAATAACATATACAGAATATCAAGTATAACAATGCATATCAATCACACCGAGCAATCACATGAGACATTAGACACACAGAGTTTCACTGGGGAAAACCATAAAGGTGAAAAAACCCCACAACTTCCTTAGAGATAGAAAGAGCAATGATACAACCAAAGTACAAGAGATAGTCTTCTCCCAGCAGCTGATCCTCCTCCTCACATGTGCTCCACTTTTCGAGTGATGTAAGAGTAAGTAATGAAATGAACAAAATTGAGATCTCCCGATCTCTATTTATACATGACCTGTCCTACCCGATAACTTAGCAGGGCCGACTTGTCTAACTTAGTCTAATAACCCATGGTTAAACTAATCAGGGATGACCCCACACTTGGTGGTCTAATAACCCCTCACTGCAAGTTACGACACTTGCAACACTTGTCAATACAAATGACGACACTTCCGTATAGAGGAATAATAACATCTCTATAGGAGTACAATATACATAGGTGAAATACATTCCGAAGTTACATATACATCAACACTATTCGTGGGAATATTTGCAAGCATTGCATAAAGGTCAACTGGTTATATTTCAACTCAGGCAATTCGGAACCATTAATTCATTGGGATGCAATGGCCAACACACTCAATGACCCTCCCGAAATAAGTATTGAGCCCCACAACCTTAGTGTAGATGTCAACATTGATCTTGTGGCCACCGATAATGTTGATGCAGATGTGGAGGAACTTCATCTTGCTAGAGAAGATTTGTTTAGATACACACGGTTGATTCAAAACAACCCCCATACTACTATGAGCAAGACCAAACAATTGACTGATATGGTGAAAACATTGTTGGAAGAGGTCAACAATCAACACATTATGGATTTTGAATTCACGGTTGGGTTGGATGGTCTTGATTTGTCTTTGAAGAGAAAGAAGAGTTTCCTAAGCCCTACAAAGAAAAAAAGAAGAAGAAAACAAGATAATGGACTGGAAATTGATTTGAATTCCCCTGCATGTGAACATGAACCATTTAAATTTCACTACCTCAACAAATGTGGACGTCCTCCAGCAAAGAAAGAACTACCTATGGTCCCAGGTTAGTCTCATTGATTGATGAGAGGAATGGGTTTAGATTACCCTTTTTAGCCATCACCGGTAATTTGTTGATGTATTTGTAACTTCAGAATGTATTTCACTTGTATACTTTATATCATATTCATATGACATTGTACTTCCGACGGAGAGGTTTCATTCCTCTAATTGGAAAGGTCATCATTGTATTTGATAGGGTTATTAGACTCCCCTACTGGGGTCGACCCTAAGTCATTGAGGTCAATCCTCCCATGTATGTGCATTAGACCCTAGAGTTAAGTTTACTATGGGCTATTAGACTCTCCTAGAGAAGTCGGCCCAATCAAGTACAACTAGGGGCCAACCTAGTTGGGAAAAGGTCAAGTGGAAGTAAAGTATAAATAGAGAGGAGCACCTCTCTATTTATTCATTCATTCACTCACTCATTCTCTCAAGTGAGTAGTGCACACAAGTGGAGGAGGAGAAGCTGCTAGGAGACTATCTCTTGTTATTGGGGTTTTGTATCATTGCTCATTCAATCTCTGAGGAAGTTGTGGAGTTTTCTACTTTATGGTTTCCCCAGTGAAATGCTTTGTGTCTATTGTCTCTTGTGATTGATTGATATGCTGTACATTTTGTTCTCTAAGATAAGATCCTAGATCATATTGAATTAATGATTAAAAACTATCATGGTATCATATTTGACCTAAGAAGAAGACATTGTGCAGCTGCAGAAGCTAGGGCTTCTTAATGTTTGGGTTTTTCTCCACATATCTTCAGCAAAAGGAGGCTAGGCTAAAGAAGGGATTTGCATAGCAAAACCTAGTCATCCTGGAACTTTCGCTATAAATCCATTTTTGCGAAGGTTCATGATCTAAAATTTTGATAGGCCGAAGACATGTCCCTGTACCATGTGTCCAAATTTCAGCATCTGATGCGTTGTACTTTGTGATTTATGATCTGTACAAGTTAGGGTTTCTGCCTCTTCCAAAATGTAGTCCTAAATAGGTGACCTAGGGAAAAGGGTCACATATCGGGCTAGGAAGCTCCAAATGAAATTCTGTAAAGCATGTTAGTAAGGGAATGGACTATAGTTTCAGAGGTTGAAGTTGAACCAGGGACACGTGGAACTCTGTACAAGTTCGCTATGTTGTTTCATCCCATAAACAGGTCATGTTGTGAAACTTGGAATATCTCTCTCATGGAGAATCCATTGAAGCTCAGATCTATGAGGATGAAAGATGACAGGTCAAGATACCACAAGACGAAGTTTCAGACCTTGAGGGTCCACAATTTCTTATATGCACAAGAAAAAATATGGTGCATATTTCTGTCAAAAAAGAATTTGATTCTGACCATTTTCATTTTTGGCTTGTCACTACTGTTGGAATTAGGCCTTTTGACATAAGTGGAATTTTGGAGTACTCTCAGCATAGGATTTCTCTCCTTAGCAAAATCAAAATTTAGAGACCAAGATCGAATTTTTTGGTGGGGTGAATCTTAGGGAAAGTCAAACCCTAATTTGATTTTTGGACTAGAAAAAACGGAATTTGACAGAAGTTGCAGATCTGAAATTCATAGGTCATTTTTGAAGGGTCAATTTTTGAAGTTTTAGGGTTTCTCTGTTAAACCCTAGCCAACTCCAGATCCAGCTTTAGCAAATCAAAGTATATAGGATTGGGTTAATTCTAAAAGAGAATGAATTGGACACCTACATAAATGAATAAGTTCCAGTTCCAAAGGGAGATGAGGCTAAGGCCTTACATAAGAAGACTACAAGAAATCTCGACAGGTATGACTTGAGGAGATACATGTATGTTTTGAAATTTGTTCATGATTAAGTTTATATGTTTGTCTTCATATTATTAAGGTTAGTATAATATTGATTAATTTTAGACTTATCTTATCACCTTAGTAAAAGTATGAATGCATGTGAATGATAGAAGACATTCATTGATTAGGGTTATGACACTTATGATCGTACTAATGCACTGTGGTGTTGTATCAGGATGATCTTGTCCACTAACATGAAAAGTACATCAAGAAAGACAAATCAAGTTCTAGTTCAAGAACATATGACCATGGTGACATGAAGACGAAGAGCCATCCATAGCCATTGATCACATAGAAACTCTACTTATGAGGTATGTATAATTTGGTTCTACTTATGAGATATGCAGGTTACTAGCACAAGGTCTCTAAATCATTGAAGAGAACAAAGAAGACATTGTTTGAGTATGTTAGACATAACTAGCTAACATGATAATCTAGGTATGTTTTTCCTATATCGAGTTAAATCCTACCTTGTGTTAGGATCTTATATAAGTATACTTTTGTATGATTGATAATGATTATTCATGAAGTTATAAGTTTGAGTAATCATGGGTTTGTGCATATTATGCTTCTTAGTTTGATTACTGATATGACAAACTAGAAGACTCCTATGGTCAAATAAGAATATGCATTAGTAAAAGAAGTCCTCCCTGAAACCTTGAATACTAATGCTTGTGATCAATTACCCATGTATGAAACGATCATGACCATACATGTTTAAGATTATTTAGAATCATAATGTTTTTTATAGTATTGAGATTATACTAATGAATGTATGATTATGTATGAGATCTTGAGGATGACACAATGATGACACTAGTGCACACTTAAGCATGCATAGTAGTCCAGGATGGATATAAGTTCAAGGATAGATAATCCAGGAAGCAAAGATCAAGAGGGAGCACACTCCAGTAGTTCCCGCAAGGAAGCAAAGATTGAGAGGGAGTCCACCCTACAACCAAACAAAGATAAGTATTTGAATTGTCATTTCTTGTATATATGATTACTTAAATGATGTTGTTCAGTCATGTACACACTTATGTTCCTAGATTTAGGATGTATATTATGCATTTTAGAAAATTTGCATTAATGAACAAGATACTACTAATATAGTAATGGGTAAGTGGCCTATGGTACTGTACAACACTCCATTTCTACTTATCTAGAATGAAACCTCTTTGCTGACATGTTGGGAGTAGTGCACACTCTTAACAATGTTCTGGTAGAGATGGAAGGCATCTAGAAAGTTACTGTATGAATACGGGATATGGATGGATGTTGTATTGAAGCATTGGCTAAGATAATTGCATAATTGTATGACATATGTTCTTATGTGTAAGATTTCGTTCTGAAAACTATGTGAAGTTTCTAATCATGCAATTGAATTTGACTTGTAGTAAATATCGTGTACAATCACCTACAAAAGAAGGAAAACAACATTTGTTCCAAGCAATGAAGTTCAAGAAAAATACCTATTGAAGAATCTGAAGTTCCCAGGATCAGGGATACAGTAATGGAAGCATTCCATGATCAAGGAATACCAGTCGATCAAGAAGAATTATGTTTGGGATGTGGTCCCGAGACCACTAGGGAAGTCTGTTGTGACTTCCAAGTGGATCTACAAGATCAAGCATGCTGCAGATGGTAGCATAGAGAAATACAAGGCAAGGTTTGTGGCTGGTGGCTTCTCCCAGAAAGACGGGATACATTATGAAGAAACGTTTGCACTTGTAGCCATATACACTTCCATTAGAACAGTACTTGCTATGGCTGCTGTGATGAAATGGAAGATACACCAGATGGATGTCAAGACAACTTTCTTGAATGGTGTAGTCGAAGAGGAAGTGTATGTGGAGCAGCGACTCAATTTTGAGACACGTGACAGGGAGTCACATGTGTGCAAATTGAATAAAGACTTGTACAGTATGAAACAAGCACGCAGGACTTGGTACAGAAGGATTGACAACTTCCTGACTAGTTTGGGATTTACCAAGAGTAAATCGGATTCCAACCTTTACTACAAGGTTGAGGAAGGCAATCCAGTGATACTCCTACTGTATGTAGATGACCTGTTTGTGACAGGTGAGATTGGGTTGATTGATGATATGAAGAGGAATATTTATTTTGAGTTCGAGATGAAGGACTTAGGTATGATGCATTACTTTCTAGGCATGGAGGTGTGGCAGAGTGCAAATGGAATCTTCCTTGGACAAGGGAAGTATGCAGTAGAGATCCTGAAGCGGTTCAGGATGATGGACTGCAAGGCCATGTTCACACCTATGGAATCGAACCTGAAGCTATTGAGTGATGCTTCATCAGAGTCAGTTTATGCCACGATGCATCGTCAGATGATTGGGTCCTTGATGTACTTGACAAATACGAGACCATATATTTGCATTGCGGTGAACACCTTGAGCTAGTTCCTGACGGATCCTAGACATGTTCACCTGATTGCTGTAAAGCATATTCTAAGGTACCTGAAGGGTACGATTGATTATGGGATCAAGTATGATGTGAATCAAAAAGTTAACTTGGAGGGTTATGTTGATTCAGATTGGGCAAGCAGTGTTGCAGATAGGAAGAGCACTTCAGGGTGCTACTTCAGTATGGGATCAAGTGTGATCTCTTTGTTTAGTAGGAAGCAGTCCTGCGTAGCATTGAGTACAGCTGAAGCAGAGTATGTCGTAGCTTGTTCGGCTAGTTGTGAGGTAGTATGGCTAAGGAAGCTACTGTCTGATTTATTTGATCTCCATTTGGATGCTACTTGTATCTTTTGTGACAACCAAAGTTGTGTGAAGTTGTCTGTGAACCCGGTGTTCCATGACAAGTCAAAGCACATTGAGATCAACTATCACTATATCAGGAATATGGTGTAGAGAGGAGCAGTGAAGCTCCTGTATGTTGCGACAGATGAGAAGATTGTAGATGTGTTGACCAAACCACTAGCTAGAGTGAAGTTCGAGTACTTCAGAGAGAGGCTTGGTGTTCTTCATATTGAAGATACTTCCAAGAGGAAGTGATGGGACACAGATGCAGAATCCCTTCCAAGCATGTTGGTAGGAGGATCATTCCCATGGCTGTGGATGTAAGTGCTGTGTGATGAGCATCATGACGATGCTCCTGATGATGTTCTATATGATGATGATCAGTATGATCATGAGCATTAGCATGATGCTCCATGCGAGGATGATCAGGTTGATCATGAGTATAAGAATGATACTCTAAGGCCGTGGATATGTGGCAGGTTGTGCAGTGGCATGTAATGTAGTCCTAGGAGATCCAATAGGTGGTGCAGGAAGCTCGTAATCAGTCCTAGGACGCTCTTTCGAGGTTTTTCCTAGTAGCATGTAATGTAGTCCTCGGAGATCTGATAGTTTGAGCAAGAAGCTCGTAATCAGTCCTGGGATGCTCTTTCGAGGTTTTGCTTGGTCGCATGTAATTTAGTCCTAGGAGATCCTATAGGTTGAGCAGTAAGCTCGTAATTAGTCCTGCGATGCTCTTTTGAGTTTTTGCGAGGTCTACTTGTAATTTAGTCCAGGGAGATCTTATAGGTTGAGCAGTAAGCTCGTAATCAGTCTTGATATGCTCTTTCGAGGTTTTGCAGATGCATATAATCAGTCCTAAGATTCCACCTCTGTCAGATCGCTCGCAGATATGATGAAGACCTACATGGAGGCTAGGCCTACATCTAGCATGAAAAAGGGTTGGCTCTATAGAACTTCCTATGACGAGTAGATTGGATATTAATGATTGAGATAGCAGCAGTGACGATGATGCAGTGACGATGAAGACTTGTGCTAAAGAACTATGTTGAGAAAATACCTTCCTAGTTAAGAGGGAGTGTTGATGTATTTGTAACTTCAGAATGTATTTCACTTGTATAATTTATATTGTATTCATATGACATTGTACTTCTGACGGAGAGGTTTCATTCCTCTGATCGAAAAGGTGATCATTGTATTTGATAGGGTTATTAGAATCCCCTAGTGGGGTCAGCCTTAATTCATTGAGGTCAATCCTCCCATGTATGTCGGGGCATTAGACCCCAGAGTTAAGTTTACTATGGGTTATTAGACTCTCCTAGAGAATTCGTCCCAGTCAAGTACAACTAGGGTCCGACCTATTTGGGTAAAGGTCAAGTGGAAGTAAAGAATAAATAGAGAGGAGCACCTCTCTATTTATCCATTCATTCACTCACTCATTCTCTCAAGTGAGTAGTGCACACAAGTGGAGGAGGAGAAGTTGTTAGGAGACTATCTCTTGTTATTGGGGTTTTGTATCATTGCTCATTCTATCTCTGAGGAAGTTGTGGGGTTTTCTCCTTTATGGTTTCCTCGGTGAAATTCTTTGTGTCTATTGTCTCTAGTGATTGATTGATATGTTGTACATGTTGTTCTCTCAGATAAGATCCTAGATAATATTGAATTAATGGTTAAAATCTAACATAATTAACATGTGTTGTCTTTGTATTTTGTAGATGTGAAACAACCCACAATGACGACCTCAATCCAAATCCAAATGGAAATGCAAAACAATCCAACCTTTCCTGCCATTCCAGGTACATTTCATGGGACTTTTCACATGTTGTGAGAGTGAATTGTTTTTAAAATTCGTATGTTTCATATACAGTCATTTCATTCATGTTTGTAGAGGTTAAACAATCCTCAACCTTAGACTCAATTCAAAGACATATGGAGCTGCAACATGCCCAGTTGCTTGACAAGTCTCCAATCAGTGATGTGCAAGGTTTGCAAAATGTTATTTTTCAACTCTGTTGCCAACGCATTGATTTTTTTTCAATCTTGGGTTACAAATCCAATGGTTTTATTTTTTGATGTGTTTATGTGTGCAGAGGTGCAACACTCCTTGTTAGTGGCACCAATCCAAAGCCATGGGGATATGCAAAATGGTTAGAATCTCAAGCTGCTTCCCTACAAAGCGTGCAACAAGACTCATATACCACAGCACAAGAAATGTAATATGGAAAAATAGAAGAGCAAGGACGAACAAAAATAATAATGTTAAAAATAAAGAAGGACTCATTTTGATGTCAACTCCCATTGACTGCATGCTCGGAAAATGATACACTGTGGCAATTAAAAGCCATAATACATACCTACAATACAAAAATCATGTCCTTAGTCAATACCGGTAAAGTAGGGAATGTTTATGAATGGGGATTACATGCTTATGAAAGAATATCACTTTTCCATACGTAATCCATTCAATATATTACAGGCGTTAATCCTTTAGTCATTTAATCAATATTTGAGAGGAAGTGAAATGCCAGCAGCTGAAGTTTGAGTACCTTGGTTGAATGGTTCTCCCCAAGAAAGGGGAGGAGAAGAAATAGAGAAAACCAAAGAAGCATGCATACATCAACCACCCTTTATATTGGTCCAATAGTAAACTTATGAATAAGAGTTTGAATATTATAAATTGATATACAGAAGAGAGAACTCGCTACTAATGTAATGATGACATGCTATGAATGTTAATGTTGATAACGATACATGTGAGCAAATATGATTGATCACCATAAAGTTAGTTTAATGTGGTGTAGCTCCTGTGTTCACACAGTTGTTTCTTAAAGATTGACACTGAAAGACTGAAAACTAAGCATATGAATCAATGTAGAAAAATATACAAGATCAACCATAAGATAGCCCAGGGATTAGAAAGCCAATGTTACCATACTTGACTTGGGGAAAAAAAACAACAAGGAAAAAGAGTCGAGAATTTGACTAGGCTTAGGAATACTAAGAAATAACTTGATGAGTACAAATACATAAGTAGGACAACAGTTTCATGGCATTTATAGGTTGGATGGTTTATGGAATTTATAGGCCAATTAGAAATTCATACTCAGGTTTGAGATCAGTGAAATGTAAAATCATTTTACTTATGTTCAGTCGAAATGTGAATGGTATGTTGTTGGAAGTTGAAACTCATAATTCTTTCTTACATACTTTTAAAGTGCTCTTGTGAAGTCTCGAATTTAACTGCCAATAAACATACAGAATATTTGATGTCTCGTTGAATTAATATTTTCAATTTTCAAAATGCAATAATTGCTTATATTTAGCCTAAACTTCTCGTTTTCTGTGGACATAGATGCTCTAAGTTTTAAGGCCACAAAAGCATATTGGGATTCTTTCCAAGGTATAATTTCCATTAACCAGGGGGCTTGAGACGTTGTGGTTCAAGTGTAAACATATATTCTAAATCTATAATGAGTAGTGGCAGAATTCTTGGATTTTCTTGAATTCTGACTAGTTTCCTTCCATTGCAGTTGTTGAATGTGGATGTTCTACAGAGCTTTGCATTAGATTATTTCCAGAATTATCTAGGTTTAATTATGTTTTTCAAGTTATCCAAATAATCAATCCTGAAGGAACTAGTTCAATTAAAGGATTAGAGTGGAAAAATCGCGAAGCAGACCATAGCGTCTATACTCAATTAGCTCGTGACATTATGGCACTTCCAATAGATAAGAGTTGCATACAGCAGCCTCTTAGTGCATCCAACACTATTCATGATCACGCAGTGAGAGATAATAAAATGCTGGAGAGGAGAACTGTGTTAGTGAAATTATTACTCGATGTTTTGAGCCACAAAGTAGGGCTCATCATTAGGAGAGAGTCTCACGGTTTAAATTAGGTATGGAAGATAGTAATTAATAAGTGTGAGGTTCATTTAAAATTTTTAGGGTTTTTCCGACATCCTAAGTTTTTATATTTTAAATTTTTTATTAATTTTAAATTTTTAATAGTTGTTTAATCTTTTTTAATAGGTTCTAACAATTCTAAACTAAATAGATTTTTTATTAAGAGTAGAGTCTTAAAAGTATATGGTTGGTTAATTAGTTAATTCAAAATTTAATTAATTAAAATTTTTTTAAAAACTTTTTATTTTTAATTTGTTCCCTAATTTTAATTGTTGAAATAAATATTTTTAATGAATTTAATATAAGGTCTTTTTTTAAAAATATATAATGAAAAAGTTTTCATTATTATTAATAAAAAATTTTGATTTAACTTAAAAGAATTCTTGTAATCTTAAGTTTAAACTCAAAATCCTTTTTTTTGGTTAATTGGATTAATAATTAATATTGAAAGAGTTCTTAATTTTATCTAACTAAGTTGGAGAGATATAGATTAGTAATTTTTAACCTAATCTATTAAGTTATTAATAAATTTCTAAACTAAAGAATTTTTAAGATTTAAAAACTTTATTGATGAGGATTAAAAGTTTTAGGGTTTATAAATTTTTTAATTAAAGTTATTAAAATTATCAATTCACTAGTTGATTTTTAGAGTTATTGTTCTTTTGTATGTGGATTATTGTCTTTGAGATGGCGAATTATGGGGCGCCAACATTCACTAAGCTTAAGGCCATCATCCCTATTTAAATTTGATGGGACCTTCTCTATCTCAATGGCCTCCCTGATCTTCCTCCTTCTATAATGTTCCTCCCTAGCGATGAGTTTTGTTTCTTCAATGCGTATGTGATGGCGCGAGTGATCGGCATGTTCAACTAGTGCTGATTTTTTATGACGATCGTGTCTGATGTCTGCGTAGTGTTCTTTGAGTCTTACTTGGATGGAGCGTCCAATTTCCCCTATATATGGCATATCACAGGAGCAGGGGACACTGTAGACACCCTTCTATTTTAATGGTTCTATTGGGTCTTTGGAAGAATCAAACATTCTACCTACCGAGTTTGGGGGAGAAAAGGTAACCCTCATGTCTTTTCCCCGAAGGATCCTAGCTATAACATCCGTTGTTCCTTTAATATAAGGAAGGGTGATCTTAGTTCCATCAATGTTCTTATTTTGTTTCCGAGATTTTTTACGAGCTTTGGATCACCCTCGCGATTTGATTTTTGTTATAACCATTCATTTGGAAGACCTTAGACAAGTGGTCTAACTCTTGCTCTAGGTGGTCCTCATCTGAGATCCTAATAGATCTAGTTACTAGTGTGTTTAATACTCCTATCTTTTGAGAAGGTAGATGATGTAAGTCCGCATGTAGGTACCTATCAGTATGGATTTTCTTCCTATAAACCTGATAACCAGCATTCCACCATCTTGTTGGGCCTCAGAAATGTCCCATTTTCATCCAATTTACCTTCCGATATTCCTCACATTTCATCGTCCCATTAACCTTTCATCATACCATTTCCATACATATACTTGAGTTTCATCTTATTATTTTCCACTTTATTCATTTTAGTATTATAAGTGAATTTATGATTAAATATTGAAAAATAATATGTTTTTCACTAATATCTCAAGTATGGATGAGCTTTGTAATGTGTAGGAATATGGAAGGATTAATTCAAAGAAAGACTCCTCGAATATCTCCTCCACCATTCGAAGGAGATAGTTATTCAAAGAATATTCCAAGGAGAAGATCATGGAGACTTGGTTGGCATATCTTATTTAGGATGTATGAGAAACATGTGGAGAATTTGTGAGAGACATGTGGAAGATTTGAATGGATCATATTTTGTAATAATAGCAAATTAGTTGAGAGTGGTTGAGAGAATAGTGGATCTATCATTATGAGATGGTTATCTCCTTCTCAAAGAAATTCATGTATAAAAGAGAGTGCTCTCTCTTCATTTTGGGGATATGTAGGTTAATCATAGATTAGGAGGAGATTAGTCTCAGATTGTAGAAGTTAGTCTTGACTTTGTAATGTGGAGAAGGGGATTCTTAGCTTTTGTTCATAATCTTAGTTTTGATGCTTTCATGATTTGTCTTGTAAATTAAGATTTCTTTATTGTTAATGTGAGCTCACATGTGTTGTCTCGTTGCTCTTCATATGTTGTCTTTTTTTTATGCAATTTACTTTCAGTAGTATGGTGTGTTTCAGCTTCCAACATTAGATTAGCAATTGTGTGTTTCAGCTTAAAGGGAAATTATATTAGCAATTAGCCATTAGTAGGGGGGATTAGATTAGATTAATTCCACTTCATTCCTGCATATACTTTGCATGTGCTTCATAAGCCTACGAACCTCGGATTGACAAATTAAATGGTTGGGAAAATACTACAATGGAATTAAACGACAATATTTCTGCCTAACATTTTGGCGCCGTTGCCGGGGAAGCACAATGGATTGAAGTGTAGATTTCAATTCCTGCAAGTGTGGTAGTGTAAATTTCAATTCCTACAAGTATGGTAGTGTAGATTTCAATTCCTACTAGTGTGGTAGTGTAAATTTCAATTCCTGCAAGTGTGTTTTTTGCAGCTGTGAAGAGTAATGTTTTTTTTTTTTTTTCATTTAGATTTGGGTGCTTTAAGAATCCCTTTTTCAAAATGATTTAACAATGAGTTTAAGCTTGGAACAACTCACTCAGATCCTTGCAAAAGTAGGGATCTCCTCTTCTCACGAAGAGGATATCTTGAAAGCAGCCGAGAGCTTAATTACTCCTCCAGAAACAGATGAAGAATTAACATACGAAGAATCCTGCATGTTAGATGATGAACAATTATGCGAGCAGGAGGTCGAGGAGGACAACAAGGAGTTGCAACAATATCTGAGTGAGGACAACTATGCCTATGAAAGCCCTATTGAACGATGGTTTCAAGCAAGTACCAGGTTAATACAATTTAGTTTTTCTTTTTTTCTAGTTAATTCACAGTCACAGCAACTAATTTCATAGATTTCTGTTTATCCTCATTTTCTATTTGCAAAATTGATATTGAATATATTTTTATTGTTGTTAGGTGAATAGCTACATTGGATATTTAACTACACGTAACTGCTTTCTGAATTTTAATTCGCATAGAGTAGGTAGGATTTTAGTTTCAGTTTTTTCTTTCACCCAGAATAAGTATGCTCTCCTCTGCGGTTCGTGTGATATGAGGATCAGAAAGTAGGATGTTTTCTAATGTTTTCAGGATAAAATAAATTAATGTTTGCAAATATTCCTAATCAATTTATCCTTAATTTGCAAATTGTTTATATCCATTTGCTAAAAAAAAAAAAAAATTTCAATTTGTTTTACATTTTTTAGAAACAAATAATTTTTTTTTGCATGTCCATCTTTCGATCTACAAATAAAAATAATAAAACATTAAGAGAAAAAAAAGTGGTTTGCAAATTTAACGCTGAAACTGTAAAAATCATGCTGAAACATTAGCTGTAACAACTGCAGCTGAGACAACAGTTGTAACAGCTATAGCTGAAACAACGCCTAGACAATATCACACTTGTAAGCTTCTGGTTGATTTGAGTCGCAGCGATGCCATCTCTTTTCCTTCGTCCTTCATCCTGTAGATACCTAGAAATTAACCTTGCAACCACAATTAAACAAAAGCAATTTTAAATACACAGAAACCACTGCATTGAACAAATAAACAACATAAGAAATTTGCAATTTCACCCGACGGGAGATCCAAATCTGTTTCTTTACATCACTCAGCTCTGTGGTTAATGATTTTCTGCGATTGCTGGCTGAATTCCCATGCTTACCAAGTCAATAAACAATCAAAATATTTGGCAAAGTTTGGAATACTAACAAATGCACATTGAGAGGAACAGATGAGGTAAGCGGATTTGTTTCTAGATTCATTTTGACCAATATGATTGCAACAATAATGATCATTTAATTTATGCGATCAATATTCACCTCCTCCTATCTTCCACATAGGATCCACTTGTGCGTTCAACTGCACAAAGAGATTTTTCTACTGGTGGTTGGAAAACTAAAATCCCATTTATCGTTTGATGGTGTATCAATTTGATTCACAGTGTTATTGTGATTAACTGCCTGCAGATTGAGAAAACCACACAACCCATTAGTCAGTTTGAGATATGTTTTCCCATTGATCATTGTCACTAAGTTACGACCCAACCATTGATGTGGAAGCCTCAGATCACGCACAACTCGTGAAAATCATCACGCAAAGTCTTTGGGATTCCAGTTCCATGAAATCACCTGCAAAATCACGTGCCACATAAGAACACCTTGATTTGCGTCTCAATTTACGGGAAGCTGGAAATGAATCTCAAAACTCCAGAACATGGGTTTTGTGTGCAACGGCCTCAATTACCTGACACGCGAGGAAATCACCAAACAAAGCAACGTTTTGAGATATACAGCCGATTCTCTAAACATGTAATTTCCAGATCTACAGTTACGGCCGTGTTTCACATTATCAAATTTGTTAGCAATTATAGCTAAACACAGCTGTTACAGATCACAATTTGGGGGTTTGATTTCTCATTCTCCTCAGAGAAATGTATGTAATCATCTATTATGGAGTGGAGCAGTCATTCGACAATACCATTATTCCTGTGTCAACTTTTGGTAGCAGAATGAACAATTTGGAGGGCAGAAATAATAAAATTTTCATGACATATTTATGCTCTTGGCATCTATGATCAATGTTTTTTTTTGCAAGCAGCAAGTTTTTCTATTTAGGATCAACGTTGGTGTTTATTTCCAGATTGCTATTTGTTGCAGAGAATTCTATGCTCCCAAGTTTCAATATGTTTGATGATGTACAAGTCTAATCATGCAGGAAAACATTTGGAATTAATGCAACAAATTCATGAGGATCAGGCGTGCAAGCAGATCGATACACGGGATAGGTATGCATGTATTTATGTTAACAATGGTTTATACATGATCTAATGGGTGTTTCAACTGCAGTTGGTTGTTACAACTATTAAAATTTTCAAATTTTGGATGGTTAAAGAGCCGAGACAGTAATGCTGAATGCCCAGGAAGGCAGATCAGATAAAATGCTGAGTATTTTTGCCATTTTTATTTGCGTGATGTAAAAATAAAACAAAAACAATAAAAAATCATAAAACCATGAAAAGAAAGAAAAAATATAAAAATAAAAATTTAAACATTGTAAAATTACAAAAATTGCAAATGGACTTTTTACATTCCTGAAAACAATACAACGCATGTTTTTTTTTATGCTTCACGATAATTTGTTTTCTTCAAGTCACTTTGACAGCAATCAACGGGGAAAAATAGCATACAAAAGCCAGGGAGACTTTGTGCGCATCATGATGTTTGCTGTTACACAACAATACATTCGCAAAAACACCATTGTTGGGTCATGACTTCTTTATTCGCATATTAATCATCTTTATGAGGAAGTCTATTACAGACGGGTGTTACAACTACAGTAGTCAACAATGAAACAAGTGTACAACCACAACAAGTATAAAAACACGTTTTATTTTTGAACTCTGATTTGTTGCATTCTTACTTATTTCTGCATATTATATTTTTCGAACTTCTCATGACTTTCATGTAGGATTAGTACTGAGTTTTTTCAGGTTCAGAGACGATTGCATTTTGCTACCGAAGTGATTTTTCAAGAATCACAGAATTTTTTTTTTTTTAGAAACATGCTTTGATAAGACAGCATTGAAGGAGCTGTTACTCATCAAAAACATCATGACGGTTGCTATTACACAGAAACCATTCATAAACCCATTTGCATCATGAATTTTTACCCACATATCTCCTTCAAAGCACATTAGTCATCCATGTGAAGTCCATTTTCCATTACCTTGTCTGTCATGACTTCACACAGGCCTATCTTTCTGAGTTGCATACATCCCTTTATCTTTTTCAGTTCATTTTTTTTCCATTTTAGTTTTCCTTCTGAATAAGAACGTCCAGTTCCCTCTCCATAATTGCATTCCCTTGCCATAAGCACTGTTGCTAGTGAGATCTTTCCTATAGTCCTACCAATCTTTTTGTAAAAACTCGCGTTGACTAATGTGGTATTCTTTAAGGTCTACCTTTCAACAAGTCTTGCCCCATCAACCTCAGCACCTTATCTGGGATATAGACTAGAGTTCCATTTTGAGTACCTAGAGGCTTGCATGCCTTAATGGCAAGTTCTCTCGCTGACAATCATGGAAATACATCAATGTCCCTTGATCTTCATATCTTGCAAGTGGCTCGACATCAGCACATCTATTCGCACTTTGCAAGATGTACTCGAGTACCTTGGCACTCATTGACATCAATGGTGAGTTTTCCTCGCATTGGTTAATGACATTCATCAATGTACGGTAATCCAATGACTTCTTTTTATGCTCGACATCGACACATTTATTCACATGACTAGAGTTGTACCATCAGTTTTTGTAGCAGGTGAAGACTATACACTTTTTCATGACTCCCTCAGCAGTTACAACAGCATGACTTCAGCTATATGAGAGTACTACAGTTCCACTTTCTACCTTTGACATTTCCCATGATCCAATTACAGCTGCAACATATTTGCAGTTACATTTTTATGCCTGCAGCAGTGACAGTAGTTACCGCTCTAGCAGTAGTCACATTCTCCATAATTCAACAACAGCAATTTCAGTTACATTCTTATGATCCTGTAGCAATGACATCTTCTCTGATCTAGCAGTTACAGTAGTTGAACCAACAACATCACCAACCACGTTCCTATTGCATAGTTCAACATCATTCTTGGGTAAGTGGAGGTATGTTGTTTTCTGAATTTTAATCATGCAATTCCTCACATGCTAGCAATGAATAATTTAGAAAATTCTCTCACCATGCTCCATTTCATTTTTTTAACTTTCATAACCAATGCCGAGTTGCACGAGGACATGCAATGATTTCAGTTGGGGAGGATGAAGATAGAGGTTGATATACACTATAGAATCTGAAATGCAACCATATTTTCAAAGGATAAGAAATCTTTGTGACAGCTTATTCATTTTCTCATGCATATTGCTCCTTATATAAAATGCAGAATTTGAATTGAGTATATCTCACAAACCATACATTGGATTCTCATGATTTTTGGATAGGGAATGGAAAATATTATGATGAACAAAATTGGCAAGTTTCAACTCAATCCAATGCACAGATTTTGAAAAATCAGGCATCATAACCTACAGCCAGCTTACATTTTTCTCAAAATCCATGATGTGGGTTTTTCTTATTTTTGGTGTGGAGATGCATTGGACTTATAGAAATATACTTGCAAAATTTCAGCCAAACCCTGATTGTAGTTTGTGAGATATTAGTTCTGGAAGTTGGCTGCAACACCAGCTGTGACTGTGCCGAACTTTCCATCATCACCTACAACCAATTTGCATTTTTCTCGAAATACGTGATGTGGATTTTTTTTTATTTTTGGTATGGAGATGCATTGGACCTAATAGAAACTTGCTTGCAAAATTTCAGCCAAACCCAGATCGTAGTTTGTGAGATATTAGCTCAGGAAGTTTGTTGCAACACCAGCTGTTACTCCACCAGATTTGCCCATTTTCACAGCTGTTACTCCAGCAGTTGTTACTCTGTAGCTGTTACTCCGCCAAACCTTCCATTTCGCAGCCACAACTCCGAACTATATCCACTATCATCATTTCGCTACCATCATTCCATTCTTCCACTACCATCACTCCATTTTTTTCATCCCATTTACCTTTCACCAACATTTCTTTTTCGACAAATCCTCTGTTGCACTTTGCTTCATACACATGGATATACATATTGGCATGATTCATAAAGAAAAGGCTTTCTTATGCATAGTGACACTTGCTTATACATAATTGATGACTTATTATTTCCAGTCAGTGTATGGTTTAATTATTGAAGCAAGGAAACTGATGACAGAATGAATGTTGTTTACACAAGAACTAGCATTCCTTGCATTTAAAAGAAAATATCAGTTGTTACTCCACTCCTTGCATTTAAAAGAAAATATCAGCTGTTACTCCACTCCTTGCATTCAAAAGAAAATATCAGTTGTTACTCCATTCCTTGCATTCATAAGAAAATGCCAGCTATTACTCATACATTTCGCATCATGAAATAAATGTTGTTAACACAAGAACCAACATTCTTTATGGCTGTTACATAAGAACCAACCATAAGAAAATTCCAGTTGTTACTCATGTGATGCACATCCTGGAAATATTTAAAAGAAATCATCAAGCAAAGCCAAAGTTCAGATGCCAAAAGTTCTTATGGAGAACCATGCAAGGTTGCATGAGGACATGCAACAGGTTCAGTTGGGGAGTATGTTGGGCCTCCAAAATGTCCCATTTTCATCCAATTTACCTTCCACTATTCCTCATATTTCATCATCCCATTAACCTTTCATCATACCATTTCCATACATATACTTGAGTTTCATCTTATTATTTTCCACTTTATTCATTTTAGTATTATAAGTGAATTTATGATAAAATATTGGAAAATAATATGCTTTTCACTAATATCTCAAGTATGGATGAGCTTTTTAATGTGTGGGAATATGGAAGGATTAATTCAAAGAAAGACTCCTCGAATATCTGCTCCACCATTTGAAGGAGATAGTTATTCATAGAATATTCCAAGGAGAAGATCATGGAGATTTGGTTGGCATATCTTATTTAGGATGTATGAGAAACATGTGGAGAATTTGTGAGAGACATGTGGAGGATTTGAATGGATCATATTTTCTAATAATAGCAAATTAGTTGAGAGTGGTTGAGAGAATAGTGGATCTATCATTATGAGATGGTTATCTCATTCTCAAAGAAATTCATGTATAAAAGAGAGTGTTCTCTCTTCATTTTGGGGATATGTAGGTTAATCATAGATTAGGAGGAGATTAGTCTCATATTGCAGAAGTTAGTCTTGACTTTGTAATATGGAGAAGGGGATTCTTAGCTTTTGTTCATAATCTTAGTTTTGATGCTTTCATGATTTGTCTTGTAAATTAAGATTTATTTATTGTTAATGTGAGCTCACATGTGTTGTCTTGTTGCTCTTCATATGTTGTCTTTCTTTTATGCAATTTACTTTCAGTAGTGTGGTGTGTTTCAGCTTCCAACATTAGATTAGCAATTGTGTGTTTCAGCTTAAGGGGGAATTAGATTAGCAATTATCCATTAGCAGGGGGGTTAGATTAGATTAATTCCACTTCATTCTTGCATATACTTTGCATGTGCTTCGTAATCCTACGAACCTCGGATTGACAAATTAAATGGTTGGGAAAATACTACAATGGAATTAAACGACAATATTTCCGTCTAACACATCTCTTCTTGTGATGAGCACATCCAAGAATGGAATATGGTTATCTTCTTCAACCTCCATGGTGAATTTGATATGGTCTGATATGCTATTCAGATGTCCTAGGAACTCAATCAGGCTTTCTCTCCCATGTGGCAAGTTAACGTTAGTATCGTCTACGAACCTCTTCCACCATTTTGGTTTTAATGGGAAAGCTTCAATAGCTGATTTTTCAAATGCTTCCATGCACAAATTTTCCACCACCAGGGAAAGAGGTGATCCCATAGCCACGTCCTCAACTTGTTCATACAATACCCCTTTGAAGCTGAAGAAGGTGGATTTTAAGCAAATTCTAACTATTTTTTTTGTTTCTTCATCATTCACCTCCCTAACTACCCTAAGGGCTTCATCTACTAGTATTTTAGTGAAAAGGGACACTACATCAAAACTAGCCAGGATATCTCCTTCTTCTAACTTGAATTCTTCCATTTCTTTTACCATGTGAGTGGAATCTTTGAGAAAGGAGGGAGTTTTTCCAACAAAGCCTTTTAATTTTCTTGCCAGGAACTTAGCTAAGAAGTATGTAGGGGATCCTCACACTTATTAATTACTATCTTCCATACCTAATTTAAACCGTGAGACTCTCTCCTGATGATGAGCCCTACTTTGCGGCTCAAAACGTCGAGAAATAATTTCACTAACGCAGTTCTCCTCTCCACCATTTTAACATCCAACACTAACAATTTTCTAAATGAGAAAATTTTGTATACTTTAGATCCAAGGCTTGTAGAAGATGGAATACCATCTTACTGGTCAAGTGAAGGAGAGAGCAATGTTGAGGTTCCTGAGAAATTGACTTACAACTTGCGTTCTAGATTATGTATAGTACATGAAGTCAAGACTCTCGTATCAAGGTATGTTGTGCCCCATCATGGAGGAAGGGCCACCAAGGCCAATGCAAGCAGGCTAGGCATGGTGATATAGAGATTTCATAGCCCCTAGGGCCATCGGCTCATGCGTTAATACTAAATGGAGCCATTGATGGGGCATCTGTGATCAAGTGGGATCTCTATGTTGAATGTTATAAGCCAGCTATTGCATGCTTGCCTCATCATGATAAGTGGAATCCTCGAGAGAAGAAGAACCAAAAAAACACTACACCTTCTCGCCTAATTAGAGAAAACACCCAACTACTACCTATGGATATCAAGCAACTTGTTATGAGCATAAAAATCTCAGACTAGGGTGCTTGTAGCATGCTAGAGTAATATCCCTTTTGTTCATATAGATAAATGCATGAAGCATCATGGAGAAGATGCTTCCTGGAAATCTTCCTCAATAAGTGCTGAAATAAGAAGCACTCTAGATCCCTAAAGATATTGATCAAATGTATTTGAATAATGTCCAAAAAACAAGGCGTGGGAGAGCATTTCTAGCACTGGAATCAAGCATTTTTTTATTTGTTTATCTATATACACATATCCATTTTATATGAAAGAAAATTAGTACAAAAAAGCATCAAATCACCTTCTTTGGCATGCAAATAAGTTAATAATAGGAAAATACGTCGCATCTCTGATTTGGTCAGCTAGAGGGAGACTGTTTCCTCAAAAATCAAGAGAGAATGTACTATTGGGCACTAGAAACATTGAAGAGAAAGTAGAACTTGTTTGAATGACTACAAGAGCTAGTGGCTCGCCTCTATTGTCACTATCAGATAGCCATGAAATTGTTGCACTTTTCTGTCAATGAAAAACTTGAAAACAAATCATTACCACATGCATGTTAAAACTTGAAATTTTCACTGTTAGAGCATGCATAAAAACTTTAAAATACAAAGCATTGCCACATGCATGTTAAATGTGCATATAAAGAAAGAATGAAAACTATGATTTACGAGGAGAATTTTTGTCAATAAAAAGGCTAATTGAGAGTGTTTATGTAGGAAATGCTAACCTTAAAAGCACCAAGACCGGTCCATCTGTCACACCCAAAGTGTACCCATTGGAAACAAATACCACAATTGACCCAGTCACCCTCAGCACCACTGTCAAGAACAATAAAGGAATCTCCATATGTCAAATGCAAAGGAAAAATGTGCTTCTGTAAAATAAATAGCCATGAATCTGTACATGTCAACCATCAATACCCTGCTTCTATTGGAAGAAAAAGCCTTACCTAAAGTAGATCACACAACATTCACCGCCAACATCGTCATGAGTTAGTTCATACTCCAAAAGGTAGGTCTCGTAATATCTCTTGAGTGTGTTTCCATCTCCATGAAGATATAATAGATAGAGTTAGGATGCAATTTTTGAATATATGACTTCAGTGCATAGCTACTAAACTTGATTGATGATAAAAGCATCCATAGATTCATTATGATATTTATTGGTATTTGATTTTCCATAGTATGATTCCACATATTTGGAAAAATTTGGGCAGGTATGCGGCAATAAGAGGCAGTTCTATCAAATTTGGGCCTAATTCAAGGATGTTCCTATCATCTTGCAGTAACAAAGGAGCAATTTTGGGGTGATTCTTGAACTCCGAGCAGGTCTAGGCGTAAAATAACATCAGTGAAACTTGTTTCTTTTGAGTTATGGGCATAGTTTCAACTTGCAATAACCAATCCTTAGCTTGTTTGTATGCCCTTTCTTCCACTGATTGGCCCACCATCATGGTGATAGTTGGACTCATACTGCATGAGGATCTATTCAAGACAAATATTGTCATGTCAGGACCCATTCGGCATGTCCGGGAGTGGGGTTTTGGGCACCCATTGGTGCAATATGACTCATGTAAGTTGTACTCCATTTTGCAATAGTACATGAACTCGGGCCTATACTTAATGGAGAGAAGATGGATTCGGAGGTATACCCATGGACACATTCTAGAAAAGAGGGGATCTTATTAGACCCATTATTGACATATATTTTTCTCTTTCCCTCATGCAGGTGTGTTATTGTAATTAATATTATGGTCATTTTCAGTAAATAGTAGCTTATATTTAATAAATAAAAAGTACATTAAAAATTTCTTCGAGTTAATAAATTAATTTAAACAGGAAAGACATTATGTAACCACTTTCCTTTTTCACTTGTATAAATGTAAGAAGACCTATTCTATCTAATGAACAAAAATATTTGACGTTTCTCTCTTGGATACCACTAGATTAGTTATCAAACACGACCATCCCAAGGGAAAAATGAGTTTCCTCCACCAAATCAATCATATGATAGTACCATCTCTAAGAATATGGATGAGAGCAAAGAAAGAATCTCCATGAAAGTGTACTCTCAATCCATCAACAACTCCATCAATTGGTACCATGCTAACCCCCTCCATTCTGATGAAAATCATAAGTGTGACCATCATACAATATGAGGGGTGACCCTACCAACTATCAAATGTAAATTTGCCACCATGTGAAGGCTTGCACGTCCAAGAGAACCTCAGCGGTTCTGCTATTATCATGATCAATACTGTCAAACTGAGTTGTCAAGTACATTTCTAAAATTGCAAATTCATACATCCAATTTATCTCCATTAAGGGAGCCATCAAAGCGAAGAATCGAAATTTTGGTATTCAATTTGAATGTATTTGGGGCAATGGGAACAACAACAAACACCAATTGGTGTTATTGATGTTAGGCACCCATCATATTTTTAAACATGACCATCATATCCTACCTAAGCTTCACATGGAACTCATTTTGTTGTTCTTACTTGACCAATTGGTACAATTGGTACATCTTCTCAATAAGCATTTGGCATTATTACACTAACTTTAAGAAATTGTACTACGAAATTGTAGTAGATTTTGAACATAATAAACAAAATTGTAGTAATAGAATTTCTTCCTAAAATTGAACAAATTGCCCAGAGCAGTTGCAAACATCCCACTAATTTTGTAGGCAATGGAATTGACAAGCAAAATCTTCCCAAATGAAGGAGAAATCAAACAAATTCAAGAGAAAAAACATGTTTATTACATATAAATGATGTCAAGGATTCGTCGACGTGTAATTTTTCAAGATATTGTGGCAGAATGTGTTGAGACTTCAGAATTCACGATGCAACTATGTTGAGTGAACCCTAACAAAATTCCTCTGTTGAGTGCTCCAAGAAAAAACAAAATTGCAGAACCCTAAATAGGCTTGATCTTTAGGCTCTAGAAAAAATGCAAGAGATAAGATAAGATAATTTTATTAATGTCTATGAATGACAATGAGATTAGGTCAACGGAATCAAAAGTACAATTAAGTAGTGACATGTGAGAGTGCGGAAGCAACTCTTAGAAGTTGAAATATAACACAAAATTAATCAAACCATTGAATTAG
Source organism: Larix kaempferi (assembly GCA_027924585.1). NCBI lineage: Eukaryota > Viridiplantae > Streptophyta > Pinopsida > Pinales > Pinaceae > Larix > Larix kaempferi. The sequence goes on along the minus strand of BSBM01000361.1, from coordinate 61,545,606 downwards.
AGAAATAACCAAACTCATAAGAATATATAACACTGTCACGTACCCAAAACTCATATGTGAGGAAATTTGAAAAATTGTCAAAATAGTTCTTTGCTTCTATACATAATTTAAACTTATTTCTTATAAAATTTGCTAAAACTTACAAAGTAACAATGATTAGATTTCAAAACATACATGATCCTTTCTATGAAATATTTAGTTACAACCAACAAAGAAAACGTTAGTCGATTAACTCTTATAACCCTACTCAATATAAATTAATCCAATTCCAACCTAATATTATTTAAGAGAAAAATCCAATAAGGAAGAGCAAGAATTATTTTCACAAAGAGCATAAAATTTCATCTATAAGATTTGTCTTTAATGTATAAGGGTAGTTACCTAAAACTTCCTCCAAGGAACACATGATGTAACTCACGACTTTTTCTTAAGATATGTTAGAGACAATTTAAGCTAGTTAAAACTCACATAACTATATCTACTTATTATCATTATCCTTTCCCTTGAAGATAGAACATGAATTGAATACTACATTTATTGAGATTGTCCTCAAATATAACAAAATGGATAATTGAAACATTTTAACATTTCCCCAAAAACGTATTCGACAAGATACATAATTAACAACCACTAAAATATACATAAGGACACAACAGGAACACATAAGAAAAAGGCCAATTTTTAACGTGGTTCACCCACTCATGGGCTACGTCCACAAAGGTTGTTTTTATTAATTCTCGACTAGACATTTACATCTACAACATACATGTTGCATTAGTCCACTTTCTCATGACCTCTGTCAGCGAGAGTATTTTTTAGGTCTTTCAATACTAAAACAAACTATTACATAATTTGCAATACCAATATGCACTTATTCAAATTCCACTTCCTCATAACTTCTCTTACCGGGAGTATTTCTTGTAAGTACACTTATCGAGTTTGATTAGTTCGTCCTTCATCAATTTAGGTCATATAGCTTATTTAGTAGTTGGAACAAAGATAATATCATTTTCATCTTTTATATTGAATTTTCATTTCAAAGAGAAAAAGACTGTGTTATTATACTTGCTCTATAATGTTTCCTCTCAACAATATTTTATTATGCTCTTTATTAAATGAACAAAGGTATAACATCCTTTTCATTATGCTAAAATGTTTGCACTCAACATAACTTATAATTATGCTCTTATAATTTTAAAATTTCCCCTTGCATTAACACTCATAAAGATTTCTCAAGGACATTAAGTCCATGTTCTTCCTACATCACGTAAGAATCAATGCATTCAAGAATCAAATCTAAGGAGAACACCCATTTTAGTTTTATACAAGGGAATGAGTATTATAAATCTAGTCCCTTTCTAGCTATAAGAAAAGTCAACATTATGGCTCTATATATATATATCCCACATTAACGTATCAAGAGATCCTATAATGAAAGTACATCACTTTCCAATATAAGAAAATAGAGATAAATCCGATGCAAACTAACTTATGTAATAGAGCTCGTAGATTTCTTTTGAAATTATATGTATAATGTCTTTTTTTTATCCTGAAATAATTCTAACATATATATGTGTACAGCTATACATTATGAATCTCTTTCTCAACGAAGGTAAAATATAAAGATTCAAAGATTGTAACCCCACAATTTCAACTTAAACTACTTACTATAAAAACTACCGAGCTACCTTAAAACATGGGTACTTTAATATGCAAAAGGATAGACGAGAGGGGTTTTTATTTAGTAGGAACAAAATCCTCGTGGAGCCATCCTTTCCTCCATTGTAAACATAATTTTACTAAGGTCCAGCCCCTCAAGTATCCATCTATACATAAAAAATCCGATCTGTGTAAGCAAGATCATGCTTTTATCAATACTACAACTATTATACAGGAAATCTTAAACCATAGAAGTAAAAAAAATGCCTTCATTAGCAAAAGCAGAAAATTTGTATGAAGCCAGGTTGCACATCGTATCCAAGTCAGAGTTTTTCATGTCAATTCAGATCGCATACAAGAACAACTACGGATTTTAAATGAATACAGGTTGCATTCATTTTCACGCCAGATTCTACACTAATTTGATCAACTTCAGGGTTTCATAGTTGTTGTAACCGCTAAGAGAGTACACTCTCATACCATATTGACTCGAGCATTCGAGTCTACGTATCTTAAAAATTTAGATTCAAGTATGAGGGGACTGGCTCCTATTACCACCAGGGAGAGAGAGCATCTAAACTTGGGTTTCGTAACTCTGCCAAATATGTGCAGAGCTCGATGTGAAAGAAAAGGAAATCAACAAGGCATACCCCAAAGTCACTAGCAAATAATACACAGGTATGGAAATTTATCAAGTAAAAGTAAGTACATAGATCAATATATGATTGATGCAGTGAGAACTCCAATACATAACATGTGCAGAGGTCACTTACAATTTATTTTCCACAGAGGCCAATTCTTAACACGAAGATCCTTCCCTCCAATGCACAGCTTAATTAATCCATCGCGTAGCCATCAATTTCTCACACCTCCGTCTTTTCCCTTTCTTTTCCTCTTTTTCCCCCTACAGCTTCTGCTCTGTTATCGCTTTAAAGTTTTCCTTTCGGTGGTATGGGCTTTCCTATGGACAGATGGCGTGAGCTTTTTTTAGGGTTCCACATAATAGAACAAGTGGTGAAAGTAATAACTCGGAGTGCTCCATAAGGAAACCCCCATTCGTTCAAGGAGACAAACCTCCCTAAACTTCTCAACTACCAAACAATCTTTAATTACCAATAAAAGCCCACTTGTTTGCCATTAGGTAGTGCTCTCTTCTTATTATGTATCATATAAACTTCATGTTAAATTAATATCCATCTTGTAGTCGGTTGTGGAGTCATCAAGTGTAGGTGGTGCTTCGAAAAAGACATCTCATGCTCCTTTTAAATATATATATGTGTGGGGTTTGCCTTTTTTTTATTTTATATATATATATATATATATATATCGCATAAGTGTAATTTGAAGACTAAATTCTTTTAATTAATCATGTTCTATATATATATATATCCTATATGTATATTCAACTATATACTATAGTTATTATATTTTATATTTACCATGAGCTTTATATTAGCTCCTAAATTTTTGGTTCGATCAAATAGGGGAAACCTCCTATTATTAAAACAGAATTTGAAATATATAAATACCTCAATAATTATAGTTACCAATATAACCTCTCTCTTAGTCAAAATGGCCTCTAATAATAACACTTAGTATAATATATATATATATATATAAATGTAAGCATAGTACTAACTTATACTCAAGTAGTACTATTATATCAAGTTACACTAATATCTCATAGTTCAGCCTATAATTGAGTATAGTAAGCTAAGCTTATCAAACCCATTACCTAATGAATTAAGTACTTAGGGATTCACCACTTTCTCATGGCACCATATAATGTATGACCTACCTTAGGCTTATTAGAATTATTAATCCTAGTTATCTTCATAATCTTCAAACTGGGAAGATGTTTTTCTTTCTTAAACTAAAAGGAAGTATTGTGACGAGTAACCATTTCTCACCACCCATGACGATGACACTTATGAATTTTGAGTTTTACCTGAAAACTCACTCTTCCTCAAGTACCCTTGGCACTACGATGATACCCATAATCTACTGTTAGGTTTTTGGAAAGCCATCTTGCCCTTCACCTTTTTCTTAGTGACTTCACCTGCTTGGTGCTTAGTTGCATCCATCTTTAATTGACAATTTAAGAGTAACTCACAACAATACTTTCAGGGTCCACCGGTGGGGCCTTGGCCTTGAGCTCCTCACTAGGGCCACATACATAATTTATAATTATTTTACAAAAATAATAATAATAACGATCAAAATTGAGGGATGTTACAAACACGAAAAATGGCTACTTGTCATCATCAGAAGAGGAAGCCCCCAATGCCACTACAAAAAAAGTAAAGAATGTAAAGGAAGATGAAGAGGTCCCAGTTCACCAAGAATCACAGAGGAGACAATATAGCACCCGATAATGTCCGCAGGGGAGAATTCAGAGTCGAGAGGACTTAAATGTGTAACTTAGTGGGAGCCAAGATGAATTGGTTTAATTGTACAAATATGTTGTACACTCTATCTGTCATTACATTTATAAGAGTACATAGCGTTCCGAAAATGGGATGTAATCAATCAATGGGGTGATTGATGGAATCAATAATTGGAGCACTAGAGTGGCTTGAGTAACCAATTGGATTATCTCCACAATTTATCTCCAACTAAAGAGATACAGTTCCAACCTACTAATTCTCACCGGCTCTTTAGATTGTCTTACACGTTCATAATCATGCTAGTTGTTAAAATAATGAAAAATTGCAGTATGTATTTCTTCTCTAAATTAAATAATTTAAAATACAAAAATAATTTAATTTAAAATTAAATAAAAATAATTTTAAAAACAAAATGGTATAAAAATGCCACATGTTTTTAGTACTTCCCTGCATTAAGTATAATTAACCTAAACTAGCGAGCTCAGAGATAACCTTTAATTAACCACATGCTCCAGGGTTTTGAGAGTCGTTTGCAGCATGAACCAGGCGGCTGCTAGGGTTCCTTCCCTAACCGCCAAATCCTTCATCCTTTGAGTGGCCAGATAAGAGCCGAGTGCAGGAGCTTTGCAGTGTTTTTCCTGTGAACTGGGGATGATCTCTTGTGTAGAGTATCGAAGTTTCCCTGGTTTTCTCTATCGCGGCAGTGATGTCTGAGGCAGTGTCTGTGGCAGTGGTGGCAGTCTGTGGTGGGGCTCATGGACCGGCGTATGTCATGGAGGGGCGTGGTTGTCTCTTACGACGATTCCTACGGAAGAAAGCTGCTTGTGAGTGTCGGTGGCTCCTGCGGTGGAGTCGGTCACTAAGTCGGTGGCTCAACCCTATGTGGTATGAGTGCTGAGCCTTATAGTGGTGTTTGTTTTAGTCAGACTAAGACCCTGGATGGGATATGGTCTTTCATAGAGGCCATTTAGCAAACTCGCTGATGGAAATGGACATTTGCTTTGATTTTCCAACACTCTGTCCCATGTTGCTTTCTCAGTACCTCGCTCCCTTCATTCAGTGTTCTCCTATATAGACCCATGAAGTTGTGATCACTGAAACCATAATGTGGTAGCTGGTTGTGTCATTGTGCTTGAATTGGGTTTTACATTCCAATTCATTTTGGTCTCTATTTCGATTGGTGCATATCGGGAATCGCCTACGGAGATACAGAGCTTGTTGGAGGTCAAGAGGATGATTCCGCACTTACATCAATTGAACTGGGGCCAAAGATGATGTTCTAATTGTTAATTGTAGCCAGACCTTTTCGAGGTTTTTATTGCATTCTCAAGGGTTTCATCCTTTCAAGTAACAACTCTATGCACCTGACATCATTTTTCTGTGTTTCCATTTTCCATTAGTTTTATGAGTAGCATTTAGCTTGGTATCCTTGAATGCATGTTCTTGAAATGAAGAAAACTTGGAGCAGATTTGCATTTGTGTTATATTTTTTGACAGCAAATGTGGTGTCTTCGCCTTTATTACATAACCTGGAATATCATGGCTTTCGAATAAATGGTAGCACTCATGAACAAAGTCGCTGATTAGATTAAGAATTTGAGTCTTTGCTATGGATAAATATTACATAAAACGGATAAACAAATCTAACCCCCTTTGAATCTTTAATGTTTAAATTTTTTTTATTACCGAAATTGATGGCCTCCTTAGAGCCTTAGAAAGTAGTGCCTTTGTATGATAGATTTCTCAGTTTGGATCTTTTACCCTACCCCAACTATTCTCATTCCCTCTGCATGGTTTTCCTTCTCCAGAAATTAATTTTTCCAGTTCTACATTGGATATTTAGAGGGCGTACAAGAGATTGATTACAAATAAGGATCTGAGGTTGAGAAACAGAGTTTGGCATCTCCTCTAATTAATATTTTCAACTTATTTGGCCTCATTATCAAGCAATTTCTAATGATCCATAATATTTAAGCTCTATATATCCAGGAACAAATGTAAGATTGTTTTCCTAGCTCCCACACTTCAAAGACCCAGCAGAAATGATGATCGACAAAATATTCCCAGGCTAGTGTGAACAAAACACTGTGGCCCATTATATTTCTTCTCGTTTCTTTTGGAATTTTCTATTTTTTCGGTCGTTTTTATCATTCAAAATGGACGCTGATCTAAATTCAATTCTACGATATTTCTTGAATAAAACATTTGGAATTAATATGAAAATCTTCACAGCAGATCTAAGATATGATGTATACCTCACAAGAGTAATTATGATTAAGCAGGAAAATAGAAGAAGAGTGTTCAATGTAGTATAATGAGCAACAGAATAATAATACTGTAGAACTCAGATAGAAGCAAAAATATTTCACACACACTAATTAATTAATCACAATATGGACAAATAAATAGTACAATGGTAGAGAGGATTTGAATGCCTAAGGTGGCAATTCGAATTAGCCTCTCAGAGTGATCATAAGATCAATAGAGTGTCATCGGAGCACAACTAGGTGTCCTCATGATCATCAGTGGAGTCATCAATGCACAAGTAACTGTCAACTATCAGTCAAATTGAGTCTAACTGAGTGTGGTAGGTTTAACTGAATGTAACTGGCACATGGAGACACTAACTGAATGAAGGAGGCTCAGTGAAGGGCGCATGAGGAGCTAACTGGAGTCAGAATGGGCAGTCAAGTCTCAATGGAGGTCGATCGGAGTGGTAAGGTCAGTTAAGAGTCAGTTAATCCTTAAATCAAGGAAGAAACTAAACTAAACTGAAGTGGTAGGTAAGAAGGGCGCCTTTCTCAACTAGTAGATGAAAGGAGGGCGCACTAAGCTCTAGGAGGGATGAAACTGAGTGGGAGGAAGCTTTGGGGGCTGCTAACTGAGGGCTAGGTGTTGGGACTGATGACTGGGATGCATGCAAACCCTAGAATGCATGCAAACCCTAGAAGTGCATGCATGACTGAAAATGTAAATGATCAAAATACTAGTGGGACTAGGATGGAGTATAGGAATATCCTAACAATTAATACCCCTATCATGCCACCTATATTTGATATCCTCCCTCAATGGAGTAAAATGTATTCGAAGAAGCTAATTCTTCAAATATATGGATTGGCATATCCGGAAACATATTTAAATATATAGGTAATTAACTTACAGCTTTAATTACCCCTTTAAAACTCTTGATTTGACACTTCCCAAATTCTCTAGTATTTCAAGTCATCTCTAGCATAATTCCCCTTAATTCCCCTTTGTTTCTGGTGTTGCCTCTATGATGATATTCAAAGTCACCATATTTCAAGTGTTGGAATATTTTGGAATTTATAAATATAGGTGTGATTGTTTCTACTTCTCTTTTGACTAGCTTATTTAAGGAAACTTATACCTTATTACTTGAAAAAGAGCCACTACTTACTAATTGATACTTATATAAAATGATTAAACACTTCTATACTAAATTCAGGTACATGAATGCGTATTTATATAAATTGATTAAGCACTTCTATATTAAATTTAGGTACATCACTGCAGTTTTCAGGACGACCAAACTTATGTTAAATTTTAGACAAGTTTACTTTTTAAACTCAATTAATTGCAGTGCAAAAGTCTAACTCATGAAATTGGCCAGCAATAAGATTTACTCTAATTCATCTAGTGTTGAGAAGTGGCCCTAAAATTATTTTCTTGCAGCACTTGACTCCTTTTGTTGCCAGACTGTTTATCTTGAAATATTTACGACTTCCTTTTTCTGGCAGACTCATTAACCTGATTTCTTTGAGTAGAGTATACATGTTTTCTTAGATGTGACATTAGAAAGCCAGTGGCCACCGTTAAGTGGATATTTTGTTAGGCTTTGAATTTTAAATTGGTTTTCAGGAAGGTCTGTCTGTGATGCGTTGGAGTCCATAAAATTATTTTGTTGACAGGGTTCTTAAAGATCTTGACCTGATACCTTTTGGTCTCTATGAAAACTAATCACAATAATTATTTTTGCTCCTTGGAATATTGGAAGATAGTTTCTCTGCTCTCTAATAGCTTGTTTAAAAAAGCTCAGTCATAATTTGCATTTTCCAAAGCATTGATGGATGATTTAAGATTTTATATCATTTTATTCAATTTGTGCAAGTAAAACGAGGATGCTATTGTTGATGATTGTTTCTTATTTCCATTTTAGTGTATTAACATAGAATTATAGTGATTGTGAGATCGCGATTTAATGGTTTACAAGTTTGGTTATAGAAATACATGTGCATCATATATCCTTCAGCTTCTTGAGCAATGTTATGGGCTTCATTTTTCATAGGGGCACTTCATCTAATCATTTCTGATGTAAATTTTGAGAGTACTCCATGCCATATAGCATCTATGCGGCATTTATTCAAAGGAGAATTCTGAACCCTTATGTCATTACAAGGGGGGTTCTACTCAGATTGTTTATTTTGATTACAACACATCAATTGAATTAGATCATCAAACATCCAACCACATTTTGTGACTGTTAATTCTTTGATAGACGGGAACTTTGTTTGAAAGTATTGTAGTTGTACAAACATGTTCAACCACACAACCTTGTTGTTTATTTCCTCGCACCCCTTATGGAATTGTTCATATGAAGAGTTGCTTATGTAGATACTACGAATCCATGTGTTAGTTGTAGGGTGTTACAATTGATGCTTGGAGTTTTCACTTATGCATTAGTGTCCTTCTAAACGTCCTAGCTTATATATGGGTTGAATGTCTTTCTCTTTTTGTTTTTATGCTTATCACATTAGTCAAATACCTATAATGGTCGTCTTGGAACATTGAATCCAATGACGGGGTTAAAGTTGAGATTTTAAACGAACACAGTGGATGATGCTGATATTTTTTCAATAAAAAAGGATTGTTGAAATTAGTCTTTCTTTATAATATATTATTCTCTAGCATTCCAATATTTGGAAAGAGCTGTTTATTCATTATGTTAGTTTCATAAATTATTTGTATCATTTTCTTCTCCATGAATCTTGGTTTGAGGTAATTTATTGGTTTTAGATGGCTTTATGGAACTGCCTTGCATACTGCATAGTGGAATAAGGAGGGGGATTAGTAGCAATTATTTCTACTTCATAATTTTGTCATCTTTGTCATTGTAGTTGTTGAATTGGTAATAGATAATGATTGGTTTGAAAATTTGCAGTGCAAACTTATGTTAGATGGCTGTTATAATGGAAGCAAATGTTATTTTAGCTAACACCTTTGCCCTTTTTTAGACTAATGGTTGCTTTAAGAGTTTACCTTATTATTTTTTTATAGGTGGTATTTGGGCATATGATAGCTTTTGGTTGTGTTGTGTATATTTTAGAATGATGTGTTCATAGTTGCATACTAGTATAGATCCATCTTAAACCCAGATTTATTAAGCACTGAGAGGGATTCAATTTATTTAGTTGTAATTTTTTTTCTTAACGTGTAAAAAATTTAAGATAAATAAAAATTACACATCCCTCTCGGTCCTTAATAGATCTGTGTTCAAGATAAATCTATGTTGGTTTTATTTTATTTTTATTTTACGAGCCGACATGAATTTTTTTAATTACTTCTTATTTTTATTTTTGATGAGTTATGAGTCGACATGAACTTTTTTAATTACTTTTTATGTTCAATAACGTTACGTTATGTAACGTAACATGACAACATTCCCCCCATACTGGGTTGAGAGCTCTCTCGGTGCAATAAAGTATTTTCCATTCTTTCCCTTTTCATATACTTGGTCTATCTAGGAAGGACTATAGCACAATGGATAAATAAATCATCCTCCCATGGTATAGAGAAGATAATTGATGTAATATTGAGTATTTAGGGGGATAATTAATGTAATGTGTCCATAATCAAGGAATAAGGTCTACTTGGTGGTTCATGAGTAATAGAGACTCTCGGTAGGTAGTTGGAGGTAATAAATGTAAAAATGTGGGGTAGTTGGGATAGACAACTATGAGTACTCATGAGAAAGTATCATTGTATTGAAAAATGTTGACGATTGTATTGTAACAAGCATGGTTAGTGGAGTGATTCCTTTCATAAGGAGTAAATGATGGTGTTATCCTACCTTGAGAGTTTTCTCTATATTTTTATTTTTTATTTTTTAGGATACCATAGTAGCAAAATTCAACTATATTGGGAGTTCTTGTTTGGAATTCGAAATTAGGTGAATATTCGACATAATATGTTTATGGTATGGTAAAGTTTACTAAATACTTAAATTGTTATTTTGATATTTTCCCAATATAAACTCGCATTCACACCTATGGTTAAATTAACTAACAATTACAATGTCTATTAATTAATCCAACTTTAAAACCCATTGTCAATAGCAATGTTTATAAATTTTATAGCACTAATGTTTTAAATACATATTTCAAATATTTACAAATTTGACATTTAACAAAAAAATAAATTGAAAATGCCAATCAAATTACTAGATATATAATTCCAAATTCAATCAAATACAGTCAACCTCACACGTGAATGGAATGACTTCATGTTCATTTCAAAAATGTTTTTTTGTACAAATTTGTCATCCGTATAACTTTGCAAATTGCAAATTTGTGTTGTGTATAACTTTACAGGATTCAAATATATAAATGTATTCCTATCGTTCGTTTCCACCTAATGGTCTATTGGTTCACCATAGGAGATATGGGTGAGCTCAATCACCTTGTGTTATTCATAACTTTTAATATTTTAATTTCATTATTGATGTTGAATTGGCTTATTTGGCATGGCAGTTCAGTAAAGATTTCAGTGGTTTTCTTTCAAGCAACTCGAGAATTCATTTTTAACGAGGTTTTGATTGAACTTTTCTAGTCTACATAAAAATACCCCAAGTGACAATATGAATATAAATCCAAAAACTCATCCCATTTAGTATCTACAACTATAATAAGTCTCAACAAACAACACCCCGGATGCGGGTGACATCATCGCACATCCCTCGGCTACTGTGCACAGGGAGAGGCCGCCACCGCACCCCCACGTACATGACAACACCTCAAGCATGCAGGACCAGAACCTTCAGGCGAAGGACGACAGCCACCTGGCTCACATCCACAGTGAATGATGCAGCCACATGGAGCCATGTCGATGCGGCAATCAGGACGACGGCTTGAATTTAAACCTGAAGGACAAGGGAGTTATTGTTTCTCTACCTCACTCGCTCCTGGTTTGATGTCTCCCCTCGGCCCTCGAGACTGGCATTTAATTTTCGTAGGTGCAATGAAGACGACATCCTGTGGAAATGATCACCACGGCTCCTTAAATCCCCTGGCCAGAACCTTCAGGCGAAGGACGACAGACACCTGGCTCAGGACGACAGACACCTGGCTCACATCCACAGTGAATGATGCAGCCACATGGAGCCATGTCGATGCGGAAATCAGGACGACGACTTGAATTTAAACCTGGAGGACGAGGGAGTTATTGTTGCTCTACCTCACTCGCTCCTGGTTTGATGTCTCCCCTCGGCCCTCGAGACTGGCATTTAATTTTCGCAGGTGCAATGAAGACGACATCCTGTGGAAATGATCACCTCGGCTCCTTAAATCCCCTGGCTGATATGGACGTGGCTACGATGATAGTTCTTTGGCTCTTTGCTTCATTTCCTCCCTGGGATTCAGCGAACTTCAAGGTAATTACAAACATCCCCTTTGTCATTACTCTTCATTTCTCTATCATGATGAACCGCACAAGGGGCATCTCTCATCGCGAGAGTGGGAGTGGGAGTGGCCATAAGACCATCAATCGTCGACCGAAGGTGGCCATGGATTGGTTTATGATGGATGGATATGCTGACCGTATATCAACGAGAACACGTAATCTCATCGATGGGTGGGAAGCTCATAGAGTAGCGGCACTCCTTGTTGTAGGTAGTAATGGCAGTGCCATTAACCATTACTGGTTTCTCAAAAACATGATGAGCACACTCGTGGAAGAAATAGAGGCCAACTGGAAAGCCAGTTCTAGCATCGTCCGCAACGTCAAAGCAAGTTTGAAGGAAGCTGCAGAAAATTCCAACACCCTAGAGGCTAGCATGACCTGGGAGGTCTTTTCCATTGGCAACAACTCAGAACCTGAAAAACAGAAAGGCAAAAATACAGACGAGGCTGCCACAGGGTTAGAAAACAAGAAATCGCCAGGAAAAAAGAACAAAGGCTTGGCTCCGAGACCCAGCATCAACCAGGATGGAACGCACACTCCATGTTCTCCCTCTCTGCCCCCACCGGGGATTTTCAAAGACTTCTATGCGGCCTGCCCAATCATCGAGGAAGACCCAACGAAACCACCAGTAGAATGAAATATGGGCGGCTACTGCTCCAGGTTACCTCTGCAACTACTAGCTATTTTGTTTCTATTTCCTGCACAGTCTTTTTTTCAGTATGGTTAGACTCAATAGATTTTCATTTTTGAACAAAGTCCCTATTTTTTTAAGGACAGACCACTCTCCAGAGGTCTTAATTCTATATTATGTCAGTCATTACATCAGTCACTACAGTGTTTTTGAGCAATTGGGATGGTGGCTTCAGCACATGAGGCCTCCCCAATATGCAAAAATCCTCTCAGCTCTAGATGTATATTGAGTTTCTGTTAATTAAATTTCTGTTAGATACAACTTACAAAAAAAAAAGTCTCAACAAACAACAACTGATTCAAAGCCAAGGAAAACACAAACTTCAATTTGCAGCAGCCATTTTTAATTCATGTAAGAAATAGTGTATTCAAATCCTATGAAAACATAGTTCGATTTGAAATTGCTATTTGAATGCATGGGAAAACTACAACTCAATGGCAGGTTGTTGACGTCGTCAACAAAAAACTTAGGGCACAGATGGCCAAATGAGCCCGTGCAACAATAAAAGAGGTCAACGGAAAAAACACTCTATAGATGTCTTAAAACTTAAGAGGTCGAACCAAAGGTGTCGATAAAAGAGGCTAACATAGGATATGACACAATCTTAATAATTAATTAGCAGAATAAGCCACAATCTTTGTTCTTATAACATTGGCAAATAAATCCGAGCCTTAATTCTTAGTATGTCGATCTAATCTGCTGCTTAAACCTTAACGTTGTCAACGCATTAATCTATAACTTTTGAGAGCTTAATCTCATGACTTTCTTTGCTCCTAGAACATTGACAGGGAATTAGCTGCATTGCAGCTTTCCCACTTGTTATATTATTTGTTAACTTTAACATAGATTATCTAAGTCACTTCAACTTGTGTAGATTAAAACATCATAAATATTAGTAATAATGTACATTAAAACATCATAAATATTAGTAATAATGTAAATGCTTTGAAAGTAAATCTTAATTACACATCAAGGAACATTTTTTTTTTATCTTTTCTAAATAAATAGATAATTTTCTAAAATAACTTTTAGAGAAAATTATATATTATAGGTTATGTAAAAGAAATGCATATAAATTGAGTGGAATTCCTTTTCCCTTTATGTAAAATGAAACAAATATGCCCACCTAAATTAAATATGCTAACCGTACACATACTTTGAATAATTTTTTAGATGTGATGTTAAAAAATAGACCTAGATTTTATGAAATAATTAATAATTTTCACTTCCAAATTACTTGTTTGGCTTTTTTTAACTGTGCTATTGAACATAGTCCTACATTTTATGAAATAATTAATCATTTTCACCTTTAAATGATTTGTTTGCGTTTCTTGAGAAAACCGAAAGCAATTAAATTGTGGAAAAAGAAACTAATATGTCCTCTTAAATTATATATATTCCTAACGTAAATTTTTTCGCCGTCCTATTAGAATTAAAAATAAAGGACGAAAAAGAAACCGTAACTCTGTTCCTCACGGAATATCATTTAAAGAAATCACAAAATTTTCGTAGGAATCTCTCTTATCCTTGGAACAAATTTATTCTCGTACATCGAGTGAATAAAGTAAGAGTGAATAAAGTAAACTTTCAGCTATGGAAATATTACCGTAAGAAAATTTGTCTCCAATGACATTACCGTATATTGAAAATAGCAATTAGTCCTGGAATCTAACGTTATGTGAATTTTTTTCCATCTGAATATATATTTGACTATGAACTTTTTTTCCATATATTTGATTATGAAGTACTTTTTTTCCATCTTAAGATGTATTTGATATGTCGTTGAAATTTTGGCATCTAAAATATAATAGGTATACAAATTATTAGATTTTAATTTTGTTAAGAATTGTAATCTTAATGGTCATAAGTACATTAATTAGTTGAGTTATTAGTTGGTTATAGTTTGACTAGAACACTTGGTTGTCCCATAGTATTTCATGTTCCAAAGTATTGGACAATATTATTGTTGTTATGTAATCATATATAAGCTTATGGTTAATAATCAGAAGACAAACCAATATGCCCACTTGTGTTCCATTCTTTTATGTCTTCATATTTTAACACGGTATTAGAGTGGATGGCCTAATCCATAATTGTTGATTTGGGGTAAGCCTTTTCACAAAGTGGAAAGCAAACACGTAGATCGAGACGGGAACACATTAGCGTGGAGGAGCACCTTCACAGCTTTGAGGCCGAATCTATTTTTTTAATTTTTCCTTTGGAAACATCAACACACTTGTCCCTATCGGGAATTGTGTCACCCCTTCAATTGACGCACCTGTAGAGAAGGAAAAGCGTGTCACCAACGAACCTTCAGTGAAGGCAAACCACGTCACCAATGCACCTGTTGTTAAGGCAAAGTGCGGGGAACACTGTTGACTTGCACAGATTTTTCTGACGCACCCTGTGATGCATTATGTTAGCTATACAAGTAGTGGCTCTCTGTTTTGAAGACAGTCATACAATATGGAAAGTACCAGCATGAAGCGGATCTCTGAACCAATGTTGACCGGCACCAACTGTTGAATATTGTAACTTCAAAGAATATTATATTTGTATATTATTTATTCCGGAGATGTTCCATACCTCCGATGTGATTATACTATGAATCCGGAGATGTTTATTACTCCGAGAAGTTGTGGTAACTAGGGTTATTAGACCCACCATGTGGGGGTCGGCCCAGTCAGTTATAATAGGGTATTTAACCTAATGGTTAAATACGAGCCTACATGTACCTGTGTAAAATATATGTCAAAGTAGTGTATAAATAGAGGAGGTGTGTTCCTCATTATACACATTCACTCACTTGTCGAAGAGTGCACACTTGTCTGGGAGATCTGCTAAGGAGACAAAGAAGGAAGGAGCACATCTTGTATTTTGGTTGATCATCTTATTGAGGAAAGCTTTGCTGGGTTTTCTACCCCATGAGGGTTTCCCAGGGTATATTGTGTGTCTATCTTGTGATTGTGTTTCTTTCAGTGATCTTGCTTGTCTATTTGGTTTAAACTTAACATGGTATCAGAGCTAGACTGAATAGGACATCTTTCACAAGGTAAGAATACCTCTCTCTCTCTCTTTGGTGAAGTTAGGGTTTCATCCCAAAGTTGGTATTATTGATTTTTGGTTGCATGGCTGGATAGCTCTTTTCAATACTTTTCTTTTGAGCTATAGATCGAACTTTTTGGTTGGGTAGAACTCCGGGAAATCCAAACCCTAATTCTACCAAAAGTGCGATACGTCAGATTTTGGTTTCAGAAAAAAGTTGTAATTTTTGAATTCTGATTACATGGTTGGATAGCCCTTCTCAAGAGCATTCTTTTGAGCTATAGATCGAACTTTTTGGTTGGGTAGAACTCCGGGAAAGTCAAACCCTATTTCTACCAAAAGTGCGATAAAATTCTGTTCCAGATTCCGGAAATGTGAAAAGTAACTTCCCAGGTAAGTCTACTCTGTCTCTTGGACTCCCCCAAGAGAAGATGGCTCCAAACACTAAGCTTGAAGACAAGCTAGAAGGCATAGAGAATTTTCGGGCATGGAAATATAGAATTGGTCTCATTCTTGAGGAGAATGATCTTGCTCATTATATCAAGGAGGAAGTTGCAGAACCAGAAGAAGATGAAGCCAAAGAAAAATGCAGGAAGGATTTGATTAGGGCAAAGAGAATCATAGCTGATTCTATTAAAGACCACTTGATTCTCCAAGTGGCTTCCAAGAAGACTCCAAAGGAAATGTATGATGCCCTAGGAAGAGTGTATGAAGGAAAGAACATCAATAGGAAAATGAATCTAAGGACTCAGTTGAAGAGTACCAAGATGCACAAAGGAGAATCCATTCAAGACTACTTCTCAAGAGTCTCTCTAATCAAAGAGAAACTAGATGCCATTGGTGATACTCTTGATGAAGATGAACTTGTGATGACAGCTCTAAATGGTCTCACTAGACCTTGGGAGTCATTCATTCAAACTATGTGTGCCAGAAAAGAAAGTATGAAGTTTGATGTAGTTTGGGAGGATTGTGTACAAGAGGAGGCTAGGGTTGCAAATCGAGAAGCCTTGCTCAAAGAGGATGACCAAGCCTTGGCCACCCACACCAAAAGAAGAAGGAGTCAATCCTACTCCAAAAAGGGTAGTCACAAGGAGTCTCATCCTCCACACAGATTTCATAAGAAAAGAGGATCTACTCAAAGAAGAGATTACTCTTCTTTCCAGTGCTTTTCTTGTCACAAAATAGGACACATTGCTAGAGATTTCCCTCTACAGAAGAAAAAGGGCACTCACTACAAAAGGCACCAAGCACATCTTGCAGAAGATGATAGTGAAGAAGAAGAAGTAGAGGAAGAAAGGTCTCACAATAAAAGACCTAGAAATGAAGAGGAAGAAGAAGAAAGGACCTTCTTCAAAAGAAGGTCAAGGAGAAATGCAGAAGAAGATGCAGAAGAATATGTTCTCTTCTCCGCACTCTCTGGATCTATAACCCCTGGAGAAGGTACATGGCTTATTGACAGTGGTGCTTCAAAGCACATGACAGGACAGAAAAGGACTCTCTCAAATCTTGAAGAAAAGACTTCTCCCCAAAAAGTATCTCTAGGAGATGACTATCAATATCCCATTAAGGGAATTGGTGAAGCAAATTACAAACTCGATTCTGGAACTCCCATGAAGATGAAGGAAGTTTTATATGTTCCAGGATTGAAGAAGAATTTGCTTTCAATCTCAGCTTTAGACAAGAAAGGCTATATAGTGGCATTCATTGATGGACAAGTGTTAATGTGGTCCAAAGGCAAATCTATTAAGGATGCAATTGTTATTGGTGAAGAGGAAGGAGGTTTATATAAACTCAAGGGTCATCCGGAAGCTGCTCTTATTCATGAAACCTCTAGCCCCAGTGAGCTATGGCATAGAAGACTAGCTCACATTAACTACAAAGCCTTACCCTATGTAAGCAAGGTGGTTATAGGACTACCAGATTTGAAGGTTGATCATGATGGCTCATGTAAAGGATGTAAGAAAGGGAAGAATGTCAAGAACCCCTTTCCAAAGAGTGAAACAAAGACTAAGGGTATCTTGGAGTTAATACACTCAGATGTATGTGGTCCAATGCCCACCACCTCTCTAAGTGGATTTGAATACTATCTTTCATTCATTGATGATCATCCAAGGAAAACTTGGATATACTTTCTAAAGGGTAAGAATGAAGTTTTTGGAAAGTTCAAAGAGTTCAAGGCTCTAATAGAAAATCTCTCAGAAAAGAAAATCAAGATTCTCAGAACAGACAATGGTGGAGAATATACTTCAAAAGAGTTTGAAGAATTATGTAAAGAAGCTGGAATCAAGAGAGAACTAACCACTCCCTACAATCCCCAACAAAATGGGGTTGCAGAAAGGAAAAATAGAACCATCATGGAAGCTGTGAAGACTATGATACATGACCAGGATCTTCCCATGTATCTATGGGCTGAAGCAGCCAGAACAGCAGTATATGTTCAAAACAGATTATCTCATAGTGCTCTTGATTTCAAAACTCCAGAAGAAGTGTTTACTGGAAAGAAGCCCGAGGTAAGCCATCTTAAAATATTTGGGTGTCCTGTGTACATCCACATTCCAAAAGAAAAGAGAACCAAGTTGGATCCTTCTGGTAAGAAAGGAATATTTGTTGGTTATTGTGAATCATCCAAAGCCTTTAGGATTTACATACCAGGCTTTCATCATATAGAAATCAGTAGAGATGTAACTTTTGATGAAGAAGCAGCTCTCAAGAAATCAAGAAAATGCCAACTTGAAGAAATCTATGAAGAAGATCCTTCTTCTAGAAACTCAGAGGCTGTTCACATCCCTGAAGATAATCCACCAGAGGATCATGACATGTTGGAGCCACAAGAACCCCCTATCTCGGATTTATCAAAGAAAAGAAGGCCAGCATGGGCTAGAGATATTATCCAAGGGGCTGAAAAATATGGTGCTCCTGAAGGCTCCATTAGAGAAAGAAAGAAACCAAAGCTAGTGTCCAACTATATGGCCTTGATGTGTGATCTTGTGGATCAACTACCTACTAGCTATGAAGAAGCAGCTCAAAAGAAAGAATGGGTAGAAGCAATGACAGAAGAATATCAGTCGATAATGAAAAATGATGTTTGGGATATAGTCCCCAAACCAAGAGATAAAAGTGTGGTTTCTTCCAAATGGATTTTCAAGATAAAACATGCTGCAATGGTAGCATTGAAAAATACAAGGCAAGGTTTGTAGCCAGAGGATTCTCTCAAAAGGAAGGAATTGACTATGAAGAAACATTTGCACCTGTTGCTAGGTATACTTCAATTAGAACTATCATGGCACTTGCATCCATGATGAAATGGAAATTACATCAAATGGATGTTAAGACAGCTTTTCTGAATGGTGTAATTGAAGAAGAAGTATACATAGAACAACCTCAAGGTTTTGAGGTCAAAGACGGAAGGACCCATGTATGCAAACTGAAAAAGGCATTATATGGATTGAAGCAAGCTCCCAGGGCTTGGTACGGAAGGATTGACAGTTTCTTAACAAGCATGGGCTTTACCAAAAGTAAAGCTGACCCCAATCTTTATCTTAAAGTGATGGATGATGAACCTGTTATATTGCTGTTATATGTAGATGATCTTTTTCTAACCGGAAATGAGAATCAAATCATTGAAAGCAAGAAGAAGCTTTCTTCAGAATTCGAAATGAAAGATCTCGGATTAATGCACTACTTCTTAGGCCTAGAAGTGTGGCAAGAGCCAAAAGGAATCTTTCTAAATCAAGGTAAGTATACTGTGGAGATTCTCAAAAGATTTGATATGTTGGAGTGTAAAGCCATGGCCACTCCCATGGACTCCAACCTGAAACTATTAGATAATGATTCATCAGAACTAGTGGACATAACCCTATATAGACAAATCATTGGATCATTGATGTATTTGACAAATACTAGGCCGGATATATGCTTTGCTGTAAATACCCTAAGTCAGTATCTAGTAGAACCTAGAAAGGTTCACCTTATAGCTGCAAAGCATATAATGAGGTACCTAAAAGGTACAGTGGACTTTGGCCTATACTATCTTGGAGGTAATGAACTCAAGTTACGTGGTTACTCAGATTCTGATTGGGCAGGTAGTGTCCCAGACAGAAAAAGTACTTCAGGCGGATGTTATGGCCTTGGATCTGCCATGATCTCCTGGTTCAGCAAGAAACAATCTAGTGTGGCCCTCAGTACTGTTGAAGCAGAATATATAGCTGCTTGCTCTGCCAGCTGTGAAGCAGTGTGGCTTCGAAAACTCTTATCTGTAATTTTTGACTTAGAAATGGATCCCACTGTGATTATGTGTGATAATCAAAGCTGCATTAAGATGACTGAAAATCCTGTGTTCCATGATAAGTCAAAACACATTGAGATCCGTTACTTCTATATACGAGACATGGTGCAGAGAGGAGCCATCAAGCTCGAGTACATAAGCACTGAGGATCAGATTGCCGATATCCTGACTAAACCCTTGTCTCGAGTAAAGTTTGAACACTTCCGAGACATGCTTGGCATAGTCCAGAAGGACCCTCCTCGAAAGGGGGAGTAGTATAGTATTTGATAACAATTTTGTTTTGTTGCACTTAGCTACTTACAATTATTTAGATTTAGAACTCTTTTATATCTTTTATTTCTATGGATAAATATTTTGATATTAGATGTATTAGTAAGAATACATGCTAGATGTATACATGTTTTGGTGTGATGTATACATGTTTTGATGTTAGATGTATTAGTGAGAATACATGCTAGATGTATACATGTTTTGGTGTGATGTATACATGTTTTGATGTTAGATGTATTAGTAAGAATACATGCTAGTTGTGATGTATACATGTTCTGATGATTAGATGTATTAGTAAGAATACATGCTACATGTGATACATGCTCTTGGATATTTGTACCTGTATAGATGAGAATACAGAAGGGGATTGGATCATCCCTGGACTTTCAGTCCTAAAGAGAGCCGTAGACGTGAGGTCTCCGAGAATGAAGTCCTTGGTGGACAGTTGAGGGGATTGTATCATCCCCGGACTTAGGTCCCTGAATTGATCCGTAGACGTATGGTCTCCGAGAAGTGGGGATTGTATCATCCCCGGACTTAGGTCCCT
Source organism: Larix kaempferi (assembly GCA_027924585.1). Classification (NCBI taxonomy): domain Eukaryota; kingdom Viridiplantae; phylum Streptophyta; class Pinopsida; order Pinales; family Pinaceae; genus Larix; species Larix kaempferi. Next base: position 61,525,027 of record BSBM01000361.1, on the reverse strand, counting down.
GAATTGATCCGTAGACGTGTGGTCTCCGAGAAGTGGGGATTGTATCATCCCCGGACTTAGGTCCCTGAATTGATCCGTAGACGTGTGGTCTCCGAGAAGTGGGGATTGTATCATCCCCGAACTAAGGTCCCTGAATTGATCCGTAGACGTGTGGTCTCCGAGAAGTGGGGATTGTATCATCCCCGGACTTAGGTCCCTGAATTGATCTGTAGACGTGTGGTCTCCGAGAAGTGGGGATTGTATCATCCCCGGACTTAGGTCCCTGAATTGATCCGTAGACGTGTGGTCTCCGAGAAGTGGGGATTGTATCATCCCCGGACTAAGGTCCCTGAATTGATCCGTAGACGTGTGGTCTCCGAGAAGTGGGGATTGTATCATCCCCGGACTAAGGTCCCTGAATTGATCCGTAGACTTGTGGTCTCCGAGAAGTGGGGATTGTATCATCCCCGGACTTAGGTCCCTGAATTGATCCGTAGACGTGTGGTCTCCGAGAAGTAGGGGATTGTATCATCCCCGGACTTCGGTTCCTGAATTGATCCGTAGACGAATGGTCTCCGAAAAAGTGATTTTATTGATGATGTGGTTACTTATATCGGTAGGATACTTGTATTGATGATGTGGTTACTTGTATCGGTAGGATACTTGTATTGATGATGTGGTTACTTGTATCGGTAGGATACTTGTATTGATGATGTGGTTACTTGTATTGGTAGGATACTTGTATTGATGATCTGATTACTTGTATCGGTAGGATACTTGTATTGATGATGTGATTACTTGTATCGGTATGGATACTTGTATTGATGATGTGGCTACTTGTATCAGTAGGATACTCGTATTGTTGATATGGTTACTTGTATTGGCATGAATACTTGTACTGCTGATAGTGTGATGACGATGCTGCTGATCGTGTGATGACAATGCTGCTGATCATGTGAAGACGATGCTGAAGATCGTGATGTTGATGATGATGTTGACATTGATGTACCAGTAACTGTTTGAGTTACTGATGAAGACAAATTGAAGAAAGCTTCCGATGATTTATAGATGTATCATGTATAGTGACTCCTTGCTCCTGCAGATGCTGTTATAATATCCTTCTCGTTAAGGGGGAGTGTTGAATATTGTAACTTCAAAGAATATTATATTTGTATATTATTTATTCCGGAGATGTTCCATACCTCCGATGTGATTATACTATGAATCCGGAGATGTTTATTCCTCCGAGAAGTTGTGGTAACTAGGGTTATTAGACCCACCATGTGGGGGTCGGCCTAGTCAGTTATAATAGGGTATTTAACCTAATGGTTAAATACGAGCCTACATGTACCTGTGTAAAATATATGTCAAAGTAGTGTATAAATAGAGGAGGTGTGTTCCTCATTATACACATTCACTCACTTGTGGAAGAGTGCACATTTGTCTGGGAGATCTGCTAAGGAGACAAAGAAGGAAGGAGAACATCTTGTATTTTGGTTGATCATCTTATTGAGGAAAGCTTTGCTGGGTTTTCTACCCCATGAGGGTTTCCCAGGGTATATTGTGTGTCTATCTTGTGATTGTGTTTCTTTCAGTGATCTTGCTTGTCTATTTGGTTTAAACTTAACACCAACTACGAGTTTTGGTCAATCAAGATGCAGATGTTTCTCCAACTCAACAAATGTTGGGATATGGTTGAAAACGAGTTCACGGAACCAACGACAGTTGCTATGGCTTCTATGTCTAATGCTCACAAGAAAACCCTTAAAGAAAGCCGCGATCGAAATCTGACGGCAAAATGGTTGTTCCAGAGCTGCATTGAGGAGTCCATCTTCCCGTAGATCTCAGGAGCTACCACTGCGTATCAAGCATGGAATATCCTTGCAACTGCATACAAAGGTACCGATAGAATCAAAACAGTAAGACTTCAAACACTTTGAATTTAGTTTGAAAATCTTAAAATGAAGGAAATTGAAACAATAGATCAGTTCATGACTAGGGTTCCAGGTATTGTGACTCAATTCCAAACTTATGGCGAGGACTTGGAACAAAATATTGTTGTCCAAAAGATTCTCATATGTCTCACTAAGAATTTTTCTATGGTTGTTACTAATATAGAAGAATCTAAAGATCTATCCAAATTTACCTTAGAAGAGTTAACAGGGTCCCTCCTGTCCCATGAAGCTCGACTCAGTCAAGAAGAAGAGTCTTTGTCAAATGAATTCAGTACTCAGGCTTCGTTCAATAGAGGTCGAGGCAGAGGACGAGGAAGAAGAGGAAGAAGTTATCATTCTACATATGATAGAAATGCTCATGAACACTCAAATCATGGTGAGCACTTTCACAACTCTCATAACCAGAGAGGTAGAGAGAAGAAATGGACTAATAGGTCCAAAATTCAGTGCAACTACTACAAGAAGTATGGCCACTATGAACGAGACTGCATAAAGGAGCAAGAAGATCATAACAGTGGCAGAGCCCATGTCTCCAATGTTGAAGAAAGCTCATCAAAAGTCATGTTTCTCTCATGCCAAGCAACTGAAGAAGAATATCATTCAGATGTATGGTTGCTAGACAGTGGCTGTAGCAATCATATGATAGGTAACAAATCATTATTTTTTGATCTAGATTCATCTGTCAAGACAAAAATCAAGCTTGGTGATCATTATCTTGTTCATGCTCAAGGAAAAGGCATTGTTTCTGTTCTTACCAAACATAATGAAAAGAAGTCCATACATGATATATTCTATGTTCCTAATCTGAAGGTCAATATGATCAGTGTCAGTCAACTTATTCAGAATAAGTATGACGCCAGGTTTATTGATTCATATTGTGTTGTCTATGATAAATCCCTCAGTAGAAGACTCTTAGCCAAAATAGAAATGACAAAAAATAGAATATTCCCACTCAGTCTGAGAAGTGCTATCCTGTCACAGTCATATGCACATACTGTTTCCAGTCTACTTGAAACCTGTTTGTGGCACTGTAGGTATGGTCATCTACCCTTTCAGAGTCCTAGTCATCTACAGAAACAACCCACGGTCAAGGGGTTACCAGTTATGAATGAACAATCAAGTTCTTGTGATGACTGTATCTTAGGGAAACATCAAAGGGACAATTTCCTGACTTCCACATCTCGAGCCAAAGAACTCCTTGAGTTAGTTCACATAGACCTATGTGGACCCATGCAAAATCATTCCATAGGACGTAGTCTTTATTTTCTTGCCTTTATTAATGATTATAGCAGGAAACTATGGATTTGATTTCTCAAACACAAATCTGATTCCTTCTCCAAGTTTAAAGAGTTCAAGGCATTGGCTGAAAAGAAGTCTGGTAAATCCATCAGAGTACTCAGGTCAGATGGTGGAGGTGACTATGATTCACATGATTTTGTAGAGTTCTATAAACAGCATGGCATCCAACACCAGTTCACTACGAGATACACACCACAATAGAATGGATTTGCTAAACGAAAGAACCAGACCATCATGAACATGGCATGAAGTATGATGCCATATAAGATGTTGTCAAACGATTATTGGGTTGAAGTTGTTGTATGTTTAGTTTACTTACTAAACAGATCTCCCATAGTAAGCGTTAAAGATAATATTCATGAAGAAGCATGGAGTGGCACTAAGATTAGTGTTTGACATCTTAGAGTATTTGGATGTGTGGAATTTGCACACATACCTGATGAATTAAGGAAAAAGATGGACAAGAAGAGTGAAAAATATATCTTCACTAGTTACAATGAACATCAAAAAGCCTACAAGCTGTTTAATCTTATCACCAAAATGGTTGTGGTGAGAAGATGTTAAGTTTCTTGAAGATAAATGCTGGAGTGATACAACATATATTCAGCATAATGAAAGTCCAGAACCACTCAGAATTCCCATACTGGTGGTACAACAGCAACAACAGCAAGAAGCAACACCAGAAGATAGTCCACCATAGAACTAGAGAACCAGAAGCTTAAGAGAGTTATATGAGAAGACTCTTATTATTGATGAACAACTACAGTATGCTCTATTTTCCTGTCAGCCAACATGTTTTGATGAAACAGTAAAAGATGCATAGTGGGTGCAAGCAATGAATGAAGAAATTGATTCTATAGAAATGAATCAGACTTGGGATCTTGTTGATCTCCCATCAGACAAAAACAATATTGGAGTAAACTGGGTCTATAAGACCAAACTCAATGAAAAAGAATAGATAGAGAAGCACAAAGAAAGATTGGTTGCAAAAGGATTTGATCAATAATATGGTGTAGGCTATGATGAAACCTTTGCTCCGATAACAAGGATGGACACCATCAGAGCTGTACCTGCAATAACAGCTCAAAACTAGTGGCATGTTTATCAAATGGATGTGAAATATGTCTTTCTCAATGGAATACTTGAAGATGAAGTATATGTAAACCAACCACCTGGTTATGCTGTCAAAGGTCAAGTACACAAGGTATGTAAGCTAAAAAAGGCCTTCTATGGTCTAAAAAAAGATCCACGAGCTTGGTACAGTAGAATTGATTCTTACCTCATCAATAATGGATTCAACAGAAGCGGCAATGAACCCACTCTGTATGTCAAAACAGATCAGCAAGGTAACATTCTGATTGTATGTCTTTATGTTGATGATATGATTTATAATGGAAATATGATGCTAGCAGAATTTAAGACAGTCATGGAATTTTTTTTTGAAATGAATGATCTTGGTCTCATGAAGTATTTCCTTGGTTTGGAAGTTGACCAAAGTGAAAATGACATCTTCATCTGTCAGCATAAGTATGCTACAGACATTCTGCAAAGATTCAGAATGGATAAATGCAAACCAACAGAAACCCCCATTGCTACAAGAACCAAGTTAAGCAAGAATGATGAACTTGATCAGTAGTGAACTCTACGATTTACAAAAGATTGGTAGGAAGTTTAATGTATTTGACTGCAACTAGACCTGATTTGATGTATGATGTAAGTTTGATCTCTAGATTTATGGAGTCTCCCAAAGACTCTCACCGGAAATTTGGTATAAGAATTTTGAGATATGTTGCAGGCACAATTGATTATGGACGTTGGTACTCTCATTCACCAAACATTACTCTTATAGGGTACGCTGACAGTGATTTTGCAGGAAATATTGATGATAGGAAAAAAACATCTAGTTATGCTTTCCATTTTGGTACCAGTCGGATTTCATGGGCCTCTCAAAAACAACCCATTGTTAGTATGTCTTCTGTAGAATAAATATATGTCATAGCAAGTACAACAACATGCTAGTCATAGGGATAATTTTAAGGACCCATACTTATTTAAAAGTGTATAAACCTTGGCGAATCTTACAAATTCTTAAAATGTCAATTATAAAATATTTGGCGATATTTTTCTAAAATTATTTCAATTTCTAAGGATTTTATATAGTTTTTATAATAATTTGGCGATTTTTAGAGTGAAAAAAGTTTACCCCATCAAAATTGGGCGAAATGGGGCTTCAAAAAATGCAAATTGGCGAATCTTTTTTTGGAAAAAAACATGGAAAAATAGCCCATGGGCTAAATTTCGTGCCTAAAATTATCCCATTGCCATATAGTTTGGCTAAGAAGACTTTGAAAGGATATGGGACACATAGAAAAGGAACCAACACCCATTTATTGTGACAATAGTTCTGCCATACAATTGTCCAAATATAATGTGTTTCATAGAAAGAGTAAACACATTGATACTCGCTACCACTTTATTCGTGAGTTAGTCAATAATGGAGAGATCACTTTACTATTGTGTGGCTCTAAGGAGCAATTGGCTGATATGTTCTCCAAACCTTTGGGAACATTGCATTTGAGTCTCAGAGAAAGCACTTAAGAATTGATAGTGCTGAGATGTCACAAACCCCAAATCTTGAGTTAGTAATTTGGTGAAATTTGAAATCACCATATAGGTGAACCCTAGCTCACTTCCTATTTAATAAATGCAACGATCTTACAACATCCAAGGTTTAACTTAACCCTTCAAAATTTGTTAATATCATCCTTAACATGAATATATAATAAAATATTAACTACATATCTTTTACTTCGAACATCTATGTGACTTTCTTACCCATAAATCATAACTATGCCTAAACCACTAAATAAGTCTATAAACTATTACATGATCAATAACAATTTTCCTTTACCATAACTTAGACTTATATATTGACATAAACAATCATTCTTTTTAACTTTTGAGAAGTACATAAAAACATATATGAAAACATATAAGAAACACATAAGAAAACATATAAGCAACACATAAGACACAAGAGGCATATAAGCTACACATAAGACACAAGAGGCAGATATAGGTGGTTCACCCGACTCTTCGGGCTATGTCCACAAAGAATGTCATCTTATTATTTTTCAACTTCGAGGGTTTTACATTTCAGCAACAGTGGCTACAATATTCAATCTCCATTTTCACATTGCTTATCTCCTAGAGATATACTTCCAAAGCGTTGACCATTTAAATACAACAATCAATAATTAGCTTAATCCTAGAACTGGCATACAACATAACACTATATTTATGCATCCAACCTTAATGGGATCTATTTTCCTTGATTCCCAGACTTTACCTTGATTCCCAGACTTTCCTCAGCCGAAATCATACATCCAGAAAAGTCTACGGCTATCATTCACCATTCAGAACGGAACATTAACATTTCCAGAAAGAAAAGGAAAACAGGCAGAGGATCAACCAAAACCAGTAATCAACATATGCAGGGTAGATAATGATACAAATTTCAATCTAATGACAACATACAGAAACTGACATTTTCATCATGCGTTCATGATTCCAATTGACTGCATACCGGAACTAGCGATTTTATACCAGATTCACGATGCTAGACTATCGACATCATACAAGAAACATCCCTAAGCTAACGATTTAACTTTGTTCAAGCGTATAACGAGTCCAACGACTGCATGTAGAAAATAATCAAAAGGAATGCTAACGCGTCATTTCTACGATATAGATCTTGAATCAAAATGATCTACGGAGTCATATTCATCTAAATTTAAGCAATAAAAATACAACATCTTTCCGTATTGGAGATCCAAGCAATTATAATTCCTTATAACGAACAGGCCGAAATCTACGCAATTTTCACCAACTACAATGAACAAGCAGAGATCTTAGTTCATGATTTCAATCGAGATCTAAGCATTTATATACAACACGACTTTAACCCATCGGTGGTCAATATCAGACATAGTTCATAACACACTGCAAACCAATATCTTCAATCAAAGATCTAATATAGCGGAATCTACCATAATGTGGCAGTATGGAGATCCAAACATAAATTAATTCAAAATACTATTCCAGAAAATTGTGAAGCAATGGTCATTAAAAGAAAATACTCTTTAATCTCCATTCCCTCTAGGTTCCACCTAGCGACTAAACGTCATAAACAGTATCCAGAGATTAATACTGACAAAGTTTAACCCTGCATTAACTATTGGAAAAGCGTCAATGCAGTGGTGTAGGTGGATAGTTTCTATCTAACCAGAGCTCTGTTATGTCCATGATTCTGGGTAAGTATGCTCCAGCTTAGAAGTATTCTCCTGCATATTGAATTTAACCATTCATTAATCACGCAGAGATTTCACCCCCACAAAACAGTGAGCATAAAGGAATAACGAGCTCTCCTCCTCCCACACCAGTCCTTGTTCAAGATACTTATATATATCTTATAATATATCTGACGGACTGGTTTCCAGGGAAGCATTTAAGCGCATAAGTAGATCCAGGAATAAAAAGGGGAAAACTAAAGATATATATAACAGAGATTAAATCTCATCCTACAAAGATCAAAGGCTGGTAACAAAAAGAGATCCCCAAACTGGGATAACTCGAACTGTGGCAGCTTTACAAAAATTGGAAATCCCAACCGGAATGCAAGACGCATCCATCACTAAAATACAACTAATGAGATATAGCAAGACGTATTTAACACTGTAAATAAGTAAGCCAACACATCACTCAGAACGGAAACAGGATACAGGGATAATAATCCCATCTTTAGCATGCTAACGCATCATGCAGAACGAAGATATTTTTACTAATGCATAAACAGAATATATATATATATATATATATATATATATATATATATATATATATATATATATATATATATCGACCACAGGTAATTTGGGGATCAAGCTCTTAGCAGAGCTGTCCTCTCCCCCACCTTAGGTTCTGCTCAGCCAGAGATTGAAGTCTTGGCAAAGAGATTCCCCCCCACAGCTCTGACCCTCCTCCTATAAATAGCTACAAAGATAAAGCTTAAGCTCTCCTCAGAGAGTCCCCAGAACTTACGAGGATAAGATCCCCTTTGTATGACTTGTCCATATGTCGATTTTCCAACCAACTCGTGGGACAAATGGCAGAGGGGTAAAAAGGAATAATTCATCTCACAAAGTTGAGTTTTGAAGTGCAATCGTTATGCTCTTAGCGTTGAGCGTTTTAAGGAACTCGTGGGTCGTGGAGTAATAAGAGATTTGTGTGGTGTAACAATCCTTAATTTCATAAAAACTTCACTCACTTCATAAAGTGCATATTTCATGTCTTATATAATTTTCCTTTCTAAAAAGGTTTATATAATTAATATATGTATGTAATAAGAATAATAAGTATATTTATATTTACTCAAATTTATAAATACATTAACAACTATATATAAATATATTTAAACAATTATATATTTATATTTATAAAATAATAAGGAGAAAAAGAGGGATACTACATGAGAATACTTACCCATTTGAGATTAAGGAAGTGTGTTAAGAATTGTAATATCAATCATCATAAGTGCATTAATTAGTTGAGTTATTAGTTGGTTATAGTTTGACTAGGACACTTGGCTGTCCGATAGTATTTCATATTCAATAGTATTGGACAGTAGTATTGTTGTTATGTAATCCTATATAATCTTATGGTTAATAATCAGAAGAGCAATCAATATTCCCACTTGTGTTCCATTCTTTTCTATCTTCATATTTTAACAAATTTGAGGTTCAACAATTTCATAAAATTTTATAGGTGTAGTAAGTTAGTGAAATTATAGTAGGATTCAATAATATTCCTTCTGTCGTGGACTTTGTAATTATTATACTTTATATTGTTATTTAACCATATTCTTATAGATCAAGGAGGTGCAAGGTAAATTGGATTCCAAAACTAAAACCTAGTCATCGTTTAAACCACTATATCTTACATTCCAATTTCTCTCATTTTTCATATTACTTTATATCTGACCATCCAATCAACCATTCAAACCAGCATACCTTCCTTTCCAATCTATCATCTTTCATTTTTAATATCAAAGTGAAGTTCTTAATATTTTCTAAAGTGTATTAAAAAAGTGTTGGAAAGGTATCGATATCAATCTTCGGGAGAAGTTATTCTATACATGAAGTTCCCAACCTTAGTTTCCTAAGGAAGGTATAGGCAAGAATTATATTCGAACTCAGTACATCTAAGAGATATTGGATTCACTAGTTAGTTAGTAGCCTAACTTTAAATAATTTGAGTTTTTGAATTTATCTAAAGTTTTAAATCTCTTTTTTTTTGTGTTGTATTCTTTTATCACTTTGACATTTTTGGATGGCCTTATGATGGAATCATATATTTTAAAGCATGTCATATTAAATTATTAAAAATATAGGTTAACATAAATATATATTTTTATGATCCATGATTCCCTCTTTAAGAGCACAAGCCTTGGGTTGCAAAAAAGCTCATTTCAACTAATCTGAAATCTCTTATTTTTCTCACAATCACTCTCATTTGGTAAAAACTTCTCTATATAATACACTTTTAAAAGTAAAATATGTAGACCACTCACACAAAATTGTATGGTTACAATTAAACTTTCAAAAAGAATTTGATACTTATAAACTTGCATAAACTTAAAATGGAAAACATGAAAAGCACAAGACCCTGTTATCAAATTTTCATGTAACTATTAATGAATGAGATTTGAAATTCCATCTAAATTATTAATAATGATCGATAAAAATTTAATAAAAATATATTATTTTGTCTTTAAACTTGAATAGAAATGATCTAATTCCATTTTTGTAGATTAATATATCAAAAATATTAATGTAATTTATATGCTTTGAAAGTAAATCTATATTACATATTAATGAGCATTTCTTTACTATCTTATTAAAAAAATAATCCTTAATTTTCTAAAATAACATTTACTTGGAAATTATATATTAAATGTTATGTAAAAGGAAATCCACTTAAATTAAATGGAATTTCTTTACTTTACTTTTATATAAAAAGAAACAAATATAATCACCTAAATTAAATAAATTTACCATATACATACTTTGAATTAGAATTTTTAACTGTTATATTGAAAATTAATTTTAGATTTATGATTATAATTAATTATTTTTACTTCCTTGAATTTTTATAAAACATTTTTTTTATTATAAAAAATAATGTTTTCCTATTCATTTAAGTTCAATTTTAGCCATCTTTTAATTCCAATCTAAATATATTTTGGCCATCCTTTAATTCCCATAGAAATATAAGGCTCTCCATATTTCAGATTTCTGTTAACTGATATGTCCAATTATATATATATATATATATATTTAATGTAAGTTTCTTTATTGTTTTATTAATAATAAAAATAAAGGACGAAAAGGAAAGCGTATTATGTGCGTAACGGATTATTATAATCACTTCCATTTTTGTAAATTAATACATCATAATTATTAATATAATTTATATTTTTCGAAAATAAATTTATATTACATATTAATGAGCATTTCTTTACTATTTTACTAAAACAATTAGTTCTCAATTAGAATAACATTTCTCTTGAAATTATATATTAAATATTATATAAAAGGAAATCCATTTAAATTAAATTAGATTTCTTTATTTTGCTTTTAATTACTTTATTTTTATATAAAATAAAATAAATATGTTCACCTAAATTAAATATGCTTACTGTCTATATATTTTTATTAAATTTGTTTAACTATTATATTGAAAAATGGTTATAGATTTTATGAAATAATTAATCATTTTCACCTACAAATTATATGTTTGGATTTGTATGAAAACAAAAAGCTTTTTATTTTTATATAAAATGAAACAAATATGTTCACCTAAATTAAATATGCTTACTGTATACATATTTTGAATAATTTTTTTTAACTATTATATTGAAAAATGGTTATAAATTTATGAAATAATTAATCATTTTCACCGACAAATTATATGTTTGGATTTGTATGAAAACAAAAAGCTTGTTACTTACTACAGATAATGTTTTCCTATCCACTACTATGCTCTAAACTGATATGTCCATTTTTATATATATACACTATCCTTTTGGAACTGCATTTTTTATTTATAATATAACAGCAAAGAAATTTACATTCGGAATATATGTACATATATTCCGAATGTAAATTTCTTTGCTGTTATATTATAAATAAAAAATGCAGTTCCAAAAGGAAAGCGGATTCTGTGAGTACATCGAGGAATAAAGAAATTTTGGAACAAATTTAAAAAAGAAATGTCGGAACAAATTTATTCTCGTACATCGAGGAATAAAGTAAACGTTCAGTCATCGGGATTCGGTAGCGTCTTCCTTTAAGATGTGTTTGGGCATCGACAAAAAATCCCAACCCTTCTGGAAGTCGTAGATCAATCATTCCTCGTGTTATTCTGAGTCATGGCAATGGCAGTGGGTGAGTTTGCGCGGTTATTGGGATTTCTGTTCGGAACGCTTGGATTTATTATCTTCGTGGTGTTGGACATACGAGAAGCATTCAACAAGGGAGTTCATTGGGTGCCCGCACGTGCTCTCGTTCTCAATGTTCTCACCATTCAGATCATGATGTTCGTCGAAGAGCAGAGTGATCAGGCCTTACTTGGTCAGAACTCGCTCTGTGCAAAAACATTGGAAGAAGGCGAGGTTGGTACGAATAACTTCATTATGATACATAGTACAAGAGTAATGTTATGTGTGTTGGTAGCCCTTTTCCTTCCGGGAATGGCTCGTATCAGCCCATGTGAAAAGAAATGGACCAAAATTGCAGCGCTTGGATTGAGTGTCTTCATCGACATTTTCTCTGAATTGTTAACCTTATATCACCGTTTTGCTCACTCCGTGAAGGGGGCTGGCCTGCCTTCATCGAACGGGGTTTCGTGGTTTTCTTTTATGGTATCTGATGTGTTAATATCGATATCACTCTTGTGGCTTATTCTGCTTCTCATCTGCGCGACTAGAGCTAGTAAAAGCATCCGGAATATCACGGCTCAAAGAATTCCCTTCATTCTTGCAGAGCCTGGCCGTGTGGACTGTTGGGATGGAATAAAAAATCAAGTACTGAAATCGTGGATTGTGGTATTTGTATGTGATCCTCAATCCATCATAGCCAAATCAGTGGTAGCCTCATCAGCTTCACTAGCAATCACAATTTGCATTATAAGTTCAGTAGTGGGATGGATTCTCCGGGGTCCGAAGACAACCTTCCCTGGTGGTGCCGAATCGTGGTTAAAACTCATGATAACTATCTTGGAAGTTGTTTTCATCCTTATAGGATGGGCAGTCATAGTTTGGAGGTCGCTTACCTCTATACGTTATTATGGAAGATGGGAGGAGACAAGCTGGTCAGCTTGGTTTAGTCAGTTTTTGGTAGAGGATTTTTGGACACAGAAGATTCGGGAAGAACTAGAAGAGGAAAATTGATCAAAAGGCCGTTTTCGGATTGAGCAGTTTTGGACAAACTACGTGGAAGCCAAAGAATCTGAGAGGAAACTAAAAGATAAGCGAAACTTTCTAGACAAGATAGAAAACAGAAAGAGTTTACTCCTCAAATGTGTCTTCTTGCTGCAATTGATTGTGGTCTTCTTCAGCAAAATATCTCTCTTCGTCACAGTGGTTACGTTCTATAATGGGCTTTTGTTTTTCCGCAAAATAGTTTCATTGGTATCAACAGAGAACAATGAAAATAAAGAGTCTGAAAAGTACGAAGAAATTTTGAAGGACATGACCATTGTTGGGGAGACTCCAAAGACTGTTTGAAACGAATCGCAAGGCCCTCAAGCGAGCGAGGACACTTTGGGAAGACGGTCGCAAAGAAATAGGCTATGATCTCATCAGCTTTCTCAAAGATAAGTTGCCGTCCCCATTATGCGTACATGAGACGTTGCCGTTCCCATCATGCAAAGATGAGACGTTGCCGAAATTACGTCTGGGTGTACGTGGGCCTTTGGATCCTCAAGCAACAGGTTTCAAATTCTTTTGCAAAAATGATTTGACCCGTTAAATGAGGAAAAATTATTTTCGTACATGAGCGAACAGTCATGGTCATGGAAGTTAACAGCAGTCGCATTAATCAATATAATGGTCTCGCTCTCTCCCCAATGTGGGATGGAAGCATTACAAGCAGGCTTCAAATTTGCAGGCTTCAATGCCCTTCAAAGGCACTTTTACTCGTCATAGAAGGCCATATTAAATTTTACCCTCCAAATGAAACTTAATTCCATGCAGAGCTCGTCATTAATGAAATTGGGTTCAATTCTGAAAATCTGCAACAGAAGGGCAACCCCAAAATCTGCCTGTCACCGGGTTTTAGTGATTTGGCCTCTGGAATCATTACATTTGGAATTTTGGACATTGCCAGTGCCACGTTGGTCCCCCGTGGGCCGTGACCCCGTCCCAGCTGGAATTGGAAAATTGGGAGTTTGCGAGCTCGCTGAGTACTGTAAGAAGGAGTTATGGTGGACTCGGTGAAGTAATGAATTCTGGGTGAAAGCAATTAATGTTACAACCTACCACAGTCTACACTCTCGAGTCACTCCAGTTCCACACTGCACAGAGTACATACCGAGCGGCGGGCTTACTGGTTACTTGCTGCTGGCATTTGGCAAATTGGCAGGTGCCGGTGCGAATCGTGCCATAATCCATTTGCCCATTACCGATGGATTTGGGCGGACTTAAATTTAAAATTTAAACTAAGAAACCCGCCATTCCCCTGCCATGCTTGTGGCGTGTATTTATTATTATTAATTTCATTGTATCATTCCAGGCCAGGTATCATTCAGGCTCGCCATCATTCTATTGTTGTTCCTTGCGGATGAATGTTTGGTTGCAATGTAGAGTCGAGAGGGATCTAAAGCATCTGCGGGTCATCCATCCAACCTCTACAATTTCTACCACGTCTTCTATTCTGCAATTTATACTGTAGATTCAATGTGGTCTTCGAAATCGAAACTTTTGCTACTTTTCTTGGTGGCAATTGGTTCCAAATGCTAATGGCTTCTTGGTGGCAATTGGTTCCAAATGCTAATGCTGACAGTTTATTCAGAATTTCCCTATGAATGAGATTTGGAACGCAGGGTTGGCTTGGGGTCGGTGCATGAGTGGTAAGAGGGCATCCGCTTTTGGGCCAGTTGATCAGAATAGATTTTGCTTCATGACTGTTACTAGAGTTCCATTGAATATAATTTAGGTGTTGCGGCCATGGCATCCCTTCACAGTGGTGGATTCTTCATTAAGCCCAGTTTAAACAACAATGGGTCCATTGACCTCTTGCAATTAGGGGAATTCCCTGTGCCAAACCCCTCCCAGGCTAGATTTTAGGGAAAATCTGAGTTGTTGCTCTCATTCCCGTCAACTTTAAGAAACAAAAATGCTTATTCAGAAGCACTGATTGTTATTCACATTGTTTTTGTTAAGTTTTTTAACAGAATCTTCTTTTCATTCGATAAGATGTGCCAGAATGCCTTACACAATTTGGCATATCAAGATTTATTTAAACTGGATCTCTAGTATGGTTTGTGTTATGTAGGCTGGACCCGGTTGTGATGTAGCATGAGTTGGCATATCAAGATTTATTTAAACTGGATCTATAATACCGTTTGTGTTATGTAGGCTGGACCCGGTTGTGATGCAGCATGAGTGGTATTGGAAGTTGGCGATGGCCCAAGTTCAAGATTGGCAGCGAAGTCTACAACAACACCCAGAACTTAACAGCAGACAGGCCAAAACAGTTGGGGACACTCACCCAATACACTGTAGTGCTGGAGGAACACCTAGTGACACCAAAGCCCACAAATTTATGAGGAAGCTGCGAGTCTACCACTGTACAGGGAGCTCTGAAGATTTGAATCTTGTGTTGTTCTATGAGAAAAAAATGTATAGAATTTTACATTTTGTGTAGTGGGCTTAAGTTGAGAAGAATGGGTGGGGACTAGTTAAATCAGCGATGGCTGATTTATCGTTGTAGTTATCTATTGTATTAGGTGATTTTCTTAAAAAAATTATCGAATACATAAATCTTGTTGGCTATTATTTCTATGCTGCTGTGATTTGTTGTGGGGCGGCTGGTTCATCCTTCTATGTGCACATATGTATGTAAACAATGTCTTTCAATATAAAGCAAGCATAGTTACTTTTGATTTTTCTATGAACAAGTTTTATTACTGGCCAATACAAGCTCTATTGGTTATAAAACAAGTGATTTTTTCATATTGTCGTTTTATTTCTTTTGTTTTTGAAATTTATTTTATATAGGATTCTTGGGTTATTTAACTAGCCCATATTAATATAACATTGCTTATTAAAATTTATAGAGCAGAACAATGCAAATATCGCCTACTCTCCATTCTATTAGTGAATTCATAAAAACAATAATGAAATTTTGATGTATTATTAAATTTTCAAATGAAAAGAATGATTTATTTTTACATGTCAGCATTGAAGGGTTACATATCTCATAGCCCTTCAATGTGAAATGTGACCCTACCCTTCAAATTTGATCCCTGATTACAAGTATATTTTGAGGCATGGCAACTGGTGGATTTGGTTGACGAGTGGGACCCGGACACCGATAGTTTGCTGAGGAGGGCAGCAGATATAGAATTCAATACATTGGTCGACCGAGTACTGGAGCGATGCTGGCCTCCTAGTTGTACAGTTGAAACACCAATGAAGGACGTGGAAAAGCAAATCAAGGAGCTTGCAGAAACAAAAAAGACACAGATCGAAGGCGAAAGTAACAAGAAAGATAAGGATAAGCAATCCATTCCGGTAAATTGGGAGAAGTTTGCTGCAGCCATGGCATTATACAAATTATGTAAGGGTATGGATTTCAGCTCAGGTAATTTTCAAGATCTGAAGAATGAGGTAGAAGGGTTATTGGCACATCTTATCGATGCTTGCATACACAGAGCAGGGACCGCATTGGTGCACAAATGCAGAAAATGGGCACAAGATATGGATGAAGAGAAATTGCTAAAAGCAATTTACATAGGTGGGAATGCCAGGCAATAATAAAACAACTGGAACAGCCCATGGACCGGACAACAATGGTATTGCAGTGTTGCGTTTTAAGGATATGTGTTTAATGGTTTAAATAATTCATGAGTGGTGCGTTTATAAATTATTGAAAGTCTTGGTAATGAATTATTTTATGATTGGAAATCATAAAATAGCATAGATGTCGCAGTGACTAACTTCAATATGCTTTTATTTGGTAAGGAATGAAGTGATACATTATGTAACGAAGTTATATTTTATATTTAATGTTGCAATAATGATTAGTAGTGTGTTTTCTTTTTATATATGTTTTGTTAATCTAAATGTGTATTTTTTTTTTTATTTTTTTTTACTTGGGAGTGAAAGTGAATAAGTGGATTAGGTTAATTATGTTATTATTAAATAAGATTCATTATGATAGTTAATATGGAAAAAATGTAATGTGTGTTTCTTAAAAAGATTTATTAGGTTATTATGATTAGGGGATTTTTGTAATGTATCCAATTTTCTCAAGAATGGGGTATGAAAATTTTCCATTAACTTTAATCAAACATCCAAATATGTTAATCACAATAATTAATGAATCATTGTAATCAAGTACATTCCATAAAATATGTTTTAATCACAATAATTAATGAATCATTGTAACCAAATACATTGCATAAAACTTTGTTTCTACATATGAGAAACATACCAAATTTTCCAACTTCTCTATATAAGACTCCAAATCTCATAATAGATTGGAGATATAACACTTATAAAACTACTTGATTAGCTTATATCCATTGAGTCCTTAGTCCTTAACATAATGCCTATTACAAAGTCTATGCAATATATGTGTCTAATCAACGATGCATAAGGAGCATGTTCAATTCATGTCACGCAATTCTTTCTTTAACAATTATTCACTCAAATATAACCATTATGTAAGTAATGTAAATACGACACTTACCCTTTCAATCCTTAACCTTGAAACCATAAATTCATCCTTACTTTAAAGAAAACTATTAAATATTTACTATCATATTATTAATAACTTTTCAAAACATAAAAGTTGCTCTTATACTTATCATGAGAACTCATCCATATCATACTTACATCTACCTACCATCAAAGGTCATATACTTTGAATTCTACATTCATTTAAAGGAAATCATTAATTGAAGAGGTATAGAACACTAAAAAGATCATTGTTCCTTCAAAAATGACACTCTTAAATCTATCTTAACTACTTGGGTTATGAAACTAAAATCCTTATGAATGTAAATATAACTTACTTCCTCTACCCTAAGCTTGCCTATGGGGGAACCTTCATTGTCTCCATTCAAAACACTAAAAGACATTGAAGATTTGAAGAAAGGAATAAAGTCATATATTGCTCATTTCAATGCAGTAATGGAAGATGGAGGGGAATAATTCTGGCTTCTGAAGATAACATATTGGAAATTTTTTTGGGGGGATTTAGATGTGCTGTTAGTTAATCAGGTAAGGCCAAGAGGTTCCTTTTGGCCTAATACAAGACAAGAATAAAACACCAACAATGATATTCAACAACCACCTTATCTCATGGAGGATTACTTGGGTTAAAGAGTCCCTACTAAAGATTAAATATATGTGGGTCATTCTTGCAACAATCCCACAAAAGAATTTGATCCAAGAAAAGATGCGAAGAAAGGTCATTTGCTCATTGTATGACCAAGTGATAGTAGGCCAATATGGTTGGGGAGGGAATTAGGTGATGTTTACACAGACATGGTTAATACGGAGACACACTAGGTTTTAGTACAATGGTGGAAACCTAATGGAGGATATGCACGCTGGGATAAAAGAACTAAAGAGTGGACAACTGGACGAGACAAATATGATATCATTGACATGGATAGTATAATATGGGCCTGGAAATTATGAGCAGATGCAAAGGAAGACAAGGTAAAAATAAATGAAAAGGGACACATGGCCATTAAGATATATTGACAACAGCTAGGAATCAAATCTGTGTGATGATAAACGAGGCATTCTTGCTATGTTTGAAGAAATATAACAAGCCTATTTCTCTTGATCTGAAGTGTAATTTCTCTCCAAATTACTAGTGCCATACCAGGCAAACAATTTGTAATAAGCTTTATTTATCAATGGAAAATGAGATATGGGTTTTTATTTCATCATCTGCATAATTTCTCTCCAAATTACTATTGCCATAGCAGGCAAACAATTTGTAATCAGGGATAATTTTAAGGACCCATACTTATTTAAAAGTGTAAAAACCTTAGCGAATCTTACCAATTCTTAAAATGTCAACTATAAAATATTTGGCGATATTTTTCTAAAATTATTTCAATTTCTAAGGATTTTATATAGTTTATATAATAATTTGGCAATTTTTAGAGTGAAAATTTTTTACCCCATCCAAATTGGGCGAAACGGGGCTTCAAAAAATGCAAATTGGCGAATCGTTTTCTGCAAAAAAAAATGGAAAAATAGCCCATGGGCTAAATTTCGCCCTAAAATTATCCTTGTTTGTAATATGCTTTAATTATCAATGGAAAATGAGATATGGGTTTTTATTTGATCATCTGTATAATTTTGGTCATAGTAAAGCAAGAAATCTTGAGGAGAAAGAGTACAAGCCCTTTCTCACAATTTACTAATTCATGTGATTGGAATTAAAATCTAGGAACCTTGGTGGTGAGAAGAAAGAGCATGTGTCCTTTCTCACTATACAAGATCTTTTCCATTGTAAATAAATTAATAATGTGAATATTAAAAAATACATGTTGAACTCACGAATCCAATAATGAGAGTAATTACACTTATTATGATTAAGCTTTTAAAATGATCATGATTTGTTTGGAAATTGATCATCACAACATCAGAAACCAATATTCTCACTACTAGAAGCCGATAACAACACTTTAGAAAACCATTAATCATACTTTTTGAAACTGATCATCACACTTCCAGAAACCAATGCTTGCAGTTTTGGAAACCGATAATCACACTTATGAAAACCGATAATCACACGATGGAAAACCAATAATCACACTTTTGGGACATGTTGTAAGTCCATATTCTCATTGGGAAGTCTAAATTTAATGAAATGGGGGTTAATAGTGTTGAATTTTCAAAGAATTGGATAAAAATGCATTGAAACAGTTAGTGGAAGCAAAAAAGGGAACTAAAAAATATGCTAATTGCAAGGATTTGCTGTAGGGAAAATTCATGTATCCTACCTTCTAGCCAATCTTGAATCTTGACCATCTCCATCCTCAACTGCATTTCTAGTACTATGCATCAGTTAATGTATCACAAATGAGAACATGTTGGCTTTGTGATAGACCTAAGGTTTAAAAAAGGTGTCCAACAATGATTTAGTGTAGAGTAGTGCATCGACATATTCAACCTTCTTAAAGGAAGCAGGTCTCACCCAAGGTGCATATGGTAATCTACATTGATTAATGTACAAAGTGTTAAAGATTTAGTGGGGTCACATGCCATATATTTTCATTGACATTCCTTCTAGTACCTAGAAACAAATACATTTGGATTAATAACAAACACAAATATATCATCTAAATATTAAAAAAAAACATAAACACATAGGCAAAGCAATGATCCATTATATTAACAACATGCATGATATTACATCACTTTGATGTAGTAGAATACTTAAGATTTCATTACAATAACAACAACCTCTCTAATGTATCAAAACTATTTACTACATCATAGCCCTCATATATATAGGAAAATGAAGTGGTTTTAAAATATTATGGAATCTACTAATTGAATCTACCAACTATAACTTGCCCAACCAAAGAGTTTACATAATATTTTGCTGCTTTAGAGACATGCATAGAGTATTTGGAAAATTGGGCACATATGATATACAAGATGACTCTTTATCTCTACATAGACTTATATGATGTCTCATACTTAGGGTTCTCTGGTTTCATCTTCTACTAACGTTGTAACGACCCCAAATACCGAAAAATTGGAAAATTAAAAACTTTTTAAAAATATTTCACTAATGCTAATAATAACAATTGTTTAGCAAAGCTCCTTTTGATTTTTAGGAGATAATCAACTTATCTAAAATAACTTTCGTATTCATCTCAAGATGTACATAAATTTTCTAGATATAAAATACTTAGGTTTATTGCAATGTACCAATGGACTACCGTTTGTCAACACCGGCGATTGGGGCAAAAGGAAAATCTATGAAAAAAACAAAGTGGAAAAATAGGGATCAATCCACGCAGACTAAAGGAAATGTTCAACAAAATTTGTCATTGAAATCAATCAAGGTTTCAACAGCGAATAAAACAGAAAATAAGCGGAAAGTTGCTCGGAAATCTATCTGCTTTAAACATTTTTTCAAGCTACACTTCCCCAGAGTTATAAACAAAATTATGATTCATTATTAAACCAGAATATATATAAAAAATAAAATGCAGAAATTACAACCCAGCAAAAGAAATGCGATAACAGCTCCACGAGATTTCGATTTACAAACAAAACTCTTATTATAAGTAGACGGTTATACAAAGTTCGTATGAGAATTTTATACAACAAGCTTAAAAGCGATGTCAAGCTCGTTCCACTCCCAATTTACACATAAATTAAACGGAAGTACACATACAGTTTAACATAGATTTCATTAAATCACAAGGGATCAGATCGATCCGTGATGACACAAACATGTTCATGAAATTCTTGGATCCATTCATTCGAAAAAACATTTCTCAATAAGAATTACGCCCAGATCTCTATTTCAACAATTTTTTTTTTAATTCATTCATATGAACTACACCGAATTCATCCTTTTACACAGAAGTTATATATAAATATATAAGAAAAATATTACAATATACATATATAATCATGTAACAAAAGTTTTGATTCGCTTAACAAGGAAGAACCATTCAATGTCCATAATAACACACATTGAATTCCTATTATAGATCTAGTACTTAAACAGTAAGAAAACCGTGAACTTTGTATAAAAAGAACAGAGTTATAGGATATATCCCATCAAAATGATCATCATTCCAAATCGAAATTTTAAAAGGAAGATTCATCTTCGAGTACAAACATGTACTTGATACAGAATAACTCTATATAACATACAAAAGTCCTTGATGCTACAACACATTAATGATACCGTATATCCTAATTTTATCCAGACACTACAACAAAAAAGGTCATTGGCCAGGGTTGAAAAAATTCACCATAAGCTCAATGGTGAGGGTCAAAAGATTGTTCATCACCAAAAGTATAGGTGATGTGCACTGACATTCAAGGTTCATCACAAATAATGATTAGAATGATGGATAGGGACCGTCACCATTTCAGATGAACAACAATGATTTATGGTGATGGACCTTTCATGACTCTCACTATCGTTATGGTAACGTTTGTTGACGGTCACCATTGTATATTTTGGTGAGGGTTGAAAAATGTCACCGTAAGCTCATTGGTGATTGTCAAAAGAACCTTCATCACCAAAAACTAAATGTCGCCAAAGGCCGTGCCACCAAAAGTATAGGTGACGTGCTGACATTCAAGGTCCATCGGGAATAATGATTATAATGATAGATAGTGACCATCACCATTTATGAACAACAGTGATTTATGGTGATGGACCTTTCATGGACCTCACTATTGATGCATATATATGGCGACATTCATTGATCGTCACCATTTCATATATAAAAAATGACTTTTAATTATGTATTTTTAACAACCCTCACTATTGATACATATTTAGGAATGGATTGTGATAATCACCATTAACTATGAATATTAGGGAACGATGGAATCGAACCACCAACGTCCTACTTGTAAAGTAGGTGCTCTTCCATTGAGCTAGCACCCTTCAAAGAATTAGACCTTGAAACTTTGTAAATTCTAAATTCTAAAACTTTCATTAAATTAAAAAACTTTGTAAAGTCTTGGTGAATCTTTTACTAAACAAGTGGGATAAGTAGCATAATTGCTTAGTACCTGCCTCTTATGTCTATAAACACTGTAAAAAATCAACTATTTCTTTAAAAAAATAAACTCTTTTTACAACCACTAGTAGAAAGGGGCTAAGGCACATGGACATATTCATATATAACTCTTCCAAATTAAAATCCCTTTTTGATAAAGTGACCTCCTTTTTTGTCTAGTTGATAACTACTCTCTAAGAGTATACTTAAAAGCCTATATAAGCTTATATAAGAGAATACCAAGTGATATTTATTAATCCTATCAACTCTATATATTTCCTTGCAAAGTCAAAAAAGTTCCAAACAAAAAATGTACTTGCTCCAAGTCAGGGATATACAAATTCCAATAATCCAATTCAACACCTAGTTTATTGCCGTAGCAAAATACAATGCAAAATCATCATGTTATGAATAGATAACCCTGATAAGATTGAGAGTGGAGTAATTACAAAGTCAATATAGTGTTAGGAGCCAGTGGTAAAGCCAAGAGTAGAGCCTTGAGGCACCACTGTATTATGTACATGTATTTTATATCTAAAGTAATGTATCTAGAGTATTGTTTTGTGGGGTTCTTTTTATATCTAGAGTGGGATTACACTATCGAGGGTGATGGAACCTTCTCCTAGATCTTTGGGTATCATATTTGACTTGATCAACAAACTTGTGTGTAAGTCTTAACAATTCCAACATAGGATTCTAGGTTAACAACATCTGCTCGATTCCCAAGATGATGGTGTGGAAATTTCCCCGCAACTATGCAATAAACTGCACTTATGTATTAGAACAAACCTCTGTGCCAATAGTTTCATCAAACCTTGCAAGCTCAAAAATTATGCACACAGATTTTTTATTATCATTTCCAACATTCTCCAACTAGCAGGACAATTGTTGGGGATCAATAACTCCTAAAAGAAGAATCAGAGATCAATTGGAAGTTTGTGACTAATGGAGTCATGCTGAAGACAAGTTCAACAAAAAAAAATGTCTAGGATGGGCACACAAATTCAATCATTATATTAAAGGTGCAATATAATGCAGAATCATCAACAACAAATGCACATTGCAATGGACAACTTTGACAAAGATCAAAGTGGCAAATTGGCATTGTTTTGCAAAAACAATAATATTCTTAAACTTGCAGTTCTGGCACTACAACCTAGTCTTCACAGTCTTAGAGTTCAATCATGTTAATACATTGACACATTGACCTTTTTAACATGCACCAATTCCAAATCAACAAAGTCATACTGGAGTGGATGCACAAAACAACAAATTGTCAAGCACATAAGAGCAATAGTCACTACAAATTGTCTCATGTCTATCTCTTCCTCTTCTCAAGATTTTGTACAATTTTGTAATTTAGAGAATATGAACATAAGATACACAAAGCAATTCATATTCCCTTATTTAGATTATCTATGCATGGCCCTCTATTTGTAAAAAGGTTGGTTGTTGTGATCGACTTCATTTTCTTCATATCTCGTTGTCATTGAACAATGTTATTTAATTTAAAAAGTATGTAGTTGAGTTTGTTTCTCAATTTTATCACGTCAATATTCAATGTATGTGTTTATCTCCATCTGAGCTAGTTTTTAATCTATCACACCATAAGTTAAGCATCTCATGAAGAAGCATAAATATGAGAAGTCTCGTGAAGATGCGCAACATCTGTTTGAAAATACGAAGTCTAATGGTAATCTAAAGGTTGAGACCCACTTGCGGCATGGGTTATTTTGGCTTCTACTCTTATATTCATGGCTTATAAATGCCATGTATAGTTCTTAAGTTCATATATAATCTCTCATGCAACAAAAGTTTTCTACAACCATATGCCACAAATCCAAATATTATCTTCCACCAACTTTTAAATCATCTATTTGATTTTATATGCATGCACTCCATTGGTATATCCCTTGTTGTGGCATGCATGTAAGCATAGGTAGTCATAATTGACTGCAACTTTAATTATTCTGTAGGGAAGCATACACCTGCACTCCAAAAAATCAGAAGACAACCTCACAACCACGCAACTCTTCCATCTACTTCATAATTTGAGCTAACAACATCACAACTACTTGATGCCATGGCTTTTTTAGAATGTGAAGGAGTATCTACAACCTAGCATAAAATAAAATTGCTCAATAAATAAAAATATAGGTTATAACTAAGGGGTCAAATATCCAGTAAGTTAGTAACCATTAAACACAGAAGCGACATCCATCCAACAAACTTCCAACCTCTTCATTTTGGTGGATGGAGAGGGGGAAGAAGTAAGGAAGGCCTCCCAAACGGTCTACAATAAGTTATAACAAATCATTCTTCACAATGGAAAAAGTGAGAAGAGAACTATGAAAAGTTTGAGATAAGTTGGGCTTGGTGAGGGTAACATTAGATTCAGTGTACTCATTGTCTAAATGAACCATGATAGGAGAGTTCTCATATAATCTTGGTAGATGGGGAGGTGAGGAAGTGACGGGGTGCCCAAAATAGTAAAGGAAAGGTAAGCTTGGTCAACAATAGGGAGTGTGTGGGAGATAGCTTTTTAATATAACAGAACAAAGACTGGATGGACAAAGCATAACCAACAATACTAGAACCACTACCACGAGGAAAAAACCATGTATGCCTATTTGAGCCTAAGTAGCTAGGGAGCCCATCAAGAATGATGAGACTAAAATTCGCCAAATAGGAGAAGGTGTCTCTCATTTGTAAACAACCACCATATCATTCCAACTCATGTATGCATATTGCATCCCTAGTCAAACCATGAATCAGTCTCCATAGAGTGCTAGTGTGGAAATTAAAATCACCTAAACGAATTATGTCACCTCAAGATATACCTCAAGATACAACTCAAGGGGCTGTCATTACTATGAGCCATGAAGTTCAAGGATGTGAGGGAAAAAAATACATGGTGGGTTCTCTCTTTTGATAAAACAAAGTTATTCCATGTTGAATACAAACAATTAATAGAAGTGGAGCTAGAATAATGTCTCTTTTTAAACATTGATACAATGGAGAAATTTGAATGAGCCATAAAAAGAAATGAGCTTGTTTTATGTAAAATGAGATTGAATGTTATTTTGGTTATTTATGGTGACAGATCATCCAAAGTGACATGTGAGATAATCTGGGTTAAATATCTTACTACTCCCTGTACATTTTGATGTGCCATGTGCACCTGAAGAATTTGTTTTTCATTCCCGGAATAAAAATGTAGGCCTCCCCAAAATTTCTTAGTTCCGGCCTGTGACATTCGAAGTGGAATAATTCAACTTAAAAATCCGCTCTTGATGACTATCTATTACACCAAAGTCACCCAAAAATTGAACCTAGCCCCAACTACAAGCACAAGCAACTCATAGGGGGGGAAATGTCATTGGAGATACTTTCAGAATCCTTGCAGATCATTAATAGCGCCACACTTTCACCAACTAGGAAAGACCCTCTTGACTATTGTCACAAACTTGTATAATAAATAAATGTAATATTGTAGGGAAACAGACTATTCAATTTAAGGAACCCTCATGATGTGTGCTTTCTCTTTCCTCTATTAAACAAATATAAAAAAGAAGACAAGTGGTCCACTGTGACTAGAGTGCATACATTCATAGGAATGACATGCATACAAAGTAATCAAAACAGTTACTCCAAGGACGACTGGTCGATAAAAATTTACCTATACAAAAAAATGATGGTTCTCAGTGCACAGCATAGGACATTAATTAACAACAGAAATGTTGACACCACAATGTGTTGCTAGTATGTTGTTATAATTGACCAAATGAGCCAATACATAAACACATCAATGGTAGTAGAACCATAACACAAAACCTTTACAGTCAATTACTACTACTGTTGAACATATCAAGATGGTTGATTATTGCTAACATTTTTCAGTAAATCCATAGCTGCAAGTCATGAACTAAAACCTATTAACTCATAATCCACATAATTATAACTGAAAATTTCATATTTACTAGTACATCTTAAATAATGGAAAGAATTAGCATGTAACTTGCATTACCTTCCTCCAATAGCATTAACTAAATTTTGCATTTGTTTGTTTAATAGAGTATGGAAACGGCTTCTTCAGGAGTGGAGTTTACCTGCTGCAATAGTGTAGATTGATGTTGAGATGAACATTGCTTGGTGATGGTCCTTGATAAATGAGACAACTGAGCCCCCAGGAGGGTAGCACTATGACCTTGCTGCTAAACCTGTTGAAGTTGCCGAAGAAATTTCTCCCTTTGATCAGATGTAATTTCATCCCATCCATGATATTGTCCCTAAGAAGAAAAATAAATCATCGAACTCAAAATCAGATTTGACATTTCCTCCCAATCTGAAAATATGATTGATTTGCTAATGATAAACAAAACATAAAGGTAGAGGGCATTCTAAAGTCAGATAGAAGAGATTTTGCAAACAGGCTGCGCAAAAAAATTAGGCCGAGAATAATCTATAGTTTAATATTGGTTGTTCTTTAGTAAATGAATCTCAACCGTTAATCCACTATGCTGCACAAGTTTCTAATACATGGGTACCTGGGGCATGTGGACACAAGTATCTGGTACGGCTAGAAGCTTCACCCAAATTTACAGGAAACATCAGGTTGGGAGCGACAATAATATATTATATTAAATTCTAATATATATTAAAAAAATATAAATTTATTATTATAAGTTTATTTTTAACTTTTTTTCCTATTTTAAAAGTTGATTGTAATAGTCAAAGATCAAATAATGCACATTGCCAATTAAAATTAAAATCATGTATGACAAATTAATTTCTTAAATTTTCAAATTTCATAATTAAACTGCAGAATTTATTGTAAAGAAAGCGATAATCATACAATTGGTTAAATTACAATTTTTCCATTATTGAATTTAATTTTTTAATGGTTTGACTAGACAGTTTGGATCACGATTTAACGAACTCCTAAATGCTTTCCATCCATATGTTGATCACGCTACAAAAATATTCACAAAGTTATGGAGAGACGTAGAAAGACTTCGCGCGAATGATACATGTTTTTGTAAAGAATTTATTAGAGCACATATAAACCTTTGTTCAACAAGACTTTGTGAGATGGAGGGCATAGTCAAAAGTGGCATTCAAGCCATAGTCATCTTGTTGCTAGGGTAAGGCCATATAAATCCCATGATGCAGCTCGAAAAGAAGCTTTCCTACAGGTTCATCGCCATGACATTTGTCCTCCCCCAATCGTGGCATAAAATCATCACTCAGGCCCATTGGGGTACCGGTCTTAATGCTCCTTAATGGATCAGGACCTTCCTCAAGCTCCCAACCACAAGTATCCCTAGAAACCCATACCAGGAGTGGTCATTTTAGATCCGCGAAGTACGTGAGGAAGCTCCCTCCTCTTTAGGAGCATTTCATACCAGCTCCAAAGATCCCAGGTGTGCGAGAACACTGGGTACACCCTTCCTAATGGTCGAGAGTGATATCGGTGCAACATAGGTTATCCATTGTTGCACTTCTGCAGGCTCTGATATAGCTAATTAAGAAAGTGAATATACATAAAAGGCCATGTTTGGTTTCTGGGAAATTTTGACTGAAGACACTCCACTTATGGCTTCTAAGCCAAAAGCTGAAAATAAGGATCAATACTAAAGACTAAATAGTAGTAGATTCCAAATTATGGTTTTTTCTTTTTGACTTGTTATCATTTTAAGCTCTTAAAGACATCACTTCAATTTGAAAAAGAAGGCTTAAAAATTATGTCTTTGAGTGATTTAATCATGCAACCAACATTTATGAATCCCTTATTCGTGTTACAATCTAGACCTCAGTTAAAATTGTTTTCACTTCAATAAAAGAAAGCAAATTGTATATGTCAAATTTCCCATACAAAAAAGTTCTTTGTCACTTCATATTCTAAGTGAGAAATATGTTGTAATACACCAAATGTCTGACAGAAAATCATTTTAAAATGTCTAATCCTTATAATTTCAACAAACGAATAGAATAACTTTACAAACAAGAAATGATCATAATGAAGCTTTAAGGTTAAATGGAAAGATGAAGACTTATGGTTTACTATGTTTGATTGTTATTCACTATAGTCAACCACTTTTTACCATGTTAGATTATGGTTAACTATATTGAACAATAGTTGACAATTAATAACCATGGTTGATTATGTTCAACTTTGTTTAACTATAGCTAAGTGTGTTTAATTATGGTTGGCTATTGTTGACCATGTTTGACTATGGTTGACCATAGTTGATCATGGTGATCCATGTCTTACCCATATCGACTATGGTTGAAAATGCTAGAGTATTTATGATCTTACTTGTTGCAATATTTTTATATATTGTTTTGGCTCAAAGCGAATATTTGATCTCCATGGGTTGTCTCAAAATCCTCCTCATTTTCCAATTTATGAAGAAATTTATTCATCTAAGTCCTTACTCATTTTTGGTATTACCCTTCTTCCCAAGCTTCTTTTTTCTCCATCTCTAGGGTTGTTTTTCCACTAAGCATGCATCCCATAGTTGTAGAGTTGTGAATTCCAACCAAAAAGTGGTTCATTTAATCTTATTGTGGGACAAAATAAATCCTTTGGTATTTGGTCTTTAAGGTGATTGCCAATGAACTATTGATTTCAAAATTTGTCAAACATTATATCGTTCATGTTATTTTTTTGTTTTTAATTTGGTTGTTTCTTAAAATAATGAAAAGGACTACTATGACATAGAGTGGAGGTACGTGTTGACATTACAAGCAAATGGGTTCCTAGACACACAAGGGAACATATGGTCAAAAGAAAGTAAGAAAAAAATGGGCAACAATTATTGAACATCAAAGTGCATTCTTCCCATTTGATGACAGTGGACATGTGTGTCATTGGAAAATACAAACATAAAAAAATAAACAAAATAATCTGTCTATATGGAAATGGCTAGAAAGAGATGAGATACGCTAATATGGATGACAATGAAAATTTAATCTAGAAGGGCTCATGATCTTCTCAATATTTGAATCTCAAGATGAGTTCCAAATGGAAACATGGTGCTAATCCAAGGCAACACATCATAAAAGTACTGTCATAGTGGAAGCTTACAAAGGTGAATAAGTAGAGCATAGGCTCATGCATCAACATCCACTAGGGTTGATCCTATGACAAATTTAGTCTTAAAAAAAGGTTTAGATGAAAATCTATAAAAGGAGATCGTAATCCTATATATTGGTTGGGGAATATATTCAATCATTGATGATGGTGATGAGAACAATCGAAAGGTGCCATAAAATCTAGTCCATGGTCTTGACTCCACTAAACAAAAGATGGAAAATCATGTCAAATTATCAATAGCCTATAAAACTCATGGGAACCTAAAATTGTTAAAGAAAATTTGGTATGGTGGAAAATTATGGTTTCTACAATGGAACATTGGTTTGGGGTTAAACCCTTTGGTAAAAAGTGTGGCATTATTAGGGAGGTATCAAAGATATTTCCAAACAAAATGGATTATAATGTTGTGCTCATAGGGAAATATGGGTTGAAAACAATTTTGATGGGAGAACAAATGTGGAGGTTTCTCCCAAGGACTATCTAAATAATTCATATCCTCTAAGAGTTCTTCAAAATTATGGAAAATCATGGTCAAAGAGGTAGCAGTACATATACAATGTGGAGGAAGAAAGTGAATCTATGTCACCGAAGTGCAAAGGTACACAAGGAATTTGTTGAGGAGGAGAGATAATACGCTTCATGGTGTAAAGAACAAACCTAGGAAGGGAGTCAATGGGGGAACATGTATGGAGATCATACCATATAATATTTTTCAAGGTTATTACAACCTCTATGAGCTCTCTTTTGTTGGGGAAAGGGGTATGTATATCATATTCATAACCCTTTCATAGGGAGGAGGAGGGTGGAATAATTACTCCCATGTTAAAAGATGAAAGATGGTTAAAAGAAGCACTCTGATAGGGAGAATAGGAGAAATTATCCCATGTTTCCTATCACAAGGTGGTGCAATTATTAAAAGGGGAACTCTAATAGAGGGAATAGGAGGGTGTCTCAATTTCTCCCATGGTTAAGGAGGTGAAACAAACCTTTCAACTAGGTGTCATCATTTCAATTATATATAATTATATTTATTTGAGGTGAAACAAGGAAGGTAAGTTTCCATATATTATTATCCCTATCTATTTACAAAATTGTGGAGACATCTCACTCACATGTATTTTCAGTAATTTATGGAGAGCAAAGAAACACATAAAACTAAAATAAATTATATCTCTGATGCATCACCATGGCCCTTATATTAAGAAATATAGAAAACATGGTTATTGGTTTGGGGATTTTAAAGGTGTTCACTGTGATTGGATATCTTGAATCCTTGTAAAGAGGAGAAACACCAATAATTTTTATTGATGAAGACAAATTACAACAAAGAATATGCATGTAAATGTGAATAAGGGCGTGACTTGAGGCTTGAGGATAGCATAAGCATACAATTGGGGATCGCAGTTTCTTTATGCTCTCTCTTTTGGTGGATATTCTATTTATTGAGTACAATTGTTGTAAGGGATGTGAGTTTGAAGGCATGTTGGTCTAATTCAACATTAAGATGGATCAAAACTTCAAAACGAAGAACACAATTTTTAAGGTTAAGATCTTTATAAAGTTTCTAACCTCACACTTTAAAGTTTGAAAGGTGATTTTTTAGAGTCTGCATAATTTTGTTCTTCTTCATGAGTCATTTGTCTCATGCAAGTGACAAGTCAACCACATTCCTTACATTTTGGGCCATATTGTAGATGTCTAGCTAGATGTGGAAGAAATGATGAGGGTTGCATGTCCACTTATCTCAGACAAATGGACATAATTGTATGATACACTTGGCTCATAACAGTGGTATAATACACTTGGTACAACTTGGTACAAATAACAGTGGATTGATTCCAAATTTTCAGCCTAAGTGCCAACAACACTGGATTGATTACTAAGATTCCCTGTAGATTATCTATTACTCTGTATTTCCCATGGAATCCAACCTGAAATATTTGATTCTAGGTGTATTTTCCTCTGGAATATTCCCAAACAAACAGTTATTAGAGCAGTTCTAAGAATTGGTATGAGCATGTCTATCAATATTTAGCTATTGGTGGCTATCGGTATAATGACTGGTTTAATACCCCAGGTAGGGCTTGGTAACAAACCTAGTTAGCTACGACAGGACAGGCATAATGCATCATCCTTAGTGGTTTATTCCAAAGTGAGGCCAATAGTAAAGTTAGAAAACTATTATAGCTAGCTCTATCTAATTAGAGAGATGCTAAAAAAGACTTCATTCATGCACCAAGTGCAAAGGCAGAACCCGTAAGCCAATTTTTTATTACCTAGCAGTTTCCAAGATAAAAGGCATAGACTTTTGGGTGCACTCCCAAGCACTCTATCTTCTGGGTTCTATTCCGGGCACTCTTATGCCGATGCGTACTTCCTGAGCATGCTATGTTCTAGGCGCATTGCATTCTGGGTGCACCCTCCCTAGGTACACTCCTTCCTCAGAGCACCCTATCTTCTCTCAGCACACTTATTGGTTGCACTGTAACCCGTATTACCTGAACTAAAGCAATACTAGCCTGAGCCCTACTATGAGCCAACAGAGCGGTGGAAGATAAACGTATGAAACTGCACCATTTAAACCAGCCGGTGTTGTTTTTTCTGGCAATGTATCAAAGGGATGGTATTGGTGTTGCTGTTGTGTAATCCAGAGAGTCTCCAGTCATGTACAGAAGCTTGGATTGTCATCTAGAAAATAAACAAACGGAGTTCCTTATTCAATGATGCCCATTAATCTTATTCCAAAATTATCACACCCAACATTAAATGATGTCCTAATTTTTCATGTTGGATGCTACAAATATTAAAATCAATACGCCGATCTTTCTATTGGGAAAAAATAACAAAAATATTTTAAAACTTCCAATCCATTGTCTCTACTTTTCTTCCCATAGATTAAAAAAAAAAGTACTGAATGAGATTCAGTAAATACCTAGCCATCCCTTCAAGATTACACCACTATAGGAATCTCTTAATAATCTTGGAGGTTAGAGCATACCCCACTTTCAATTTATGTTGAGGAGAGCCATCCAAATTAGTGGTCGTGGATGCAAGAAAGGCTTGCATTATCCTCTGGTCACATGGATTCCTGATAGCCCCCCAATCCTCTTCTCTTCTACGTGACGTAGCTAGGGCTTCCTGCACTGCTTCCTTCTTGGTGCCTCCTCCTACACCCCAATCCCGCACGATAGGCGAGACTCTTAGCATCAGCATGATGATTTCATAATCCAACCTCATGCCTCTTTTCAGAAAAAACCTCAATCCCATCGCCTAATCTAAATGAGCACCCAATTGAAATTATTTGAGTGATGATGTAGGGTTTTCACAGTTTTTTTTTCCCTTAAACAGGAAAACCATCAACCAAATGAGATTTTTGGGGTTAGGAATTCCACTGTAGGGCCTTCAGTGGCCGGATTCAAATCATTTTCACCAATTTCTTCTTGAAACCAATTATGCCTAGATTCAGAGCGTTTTCACCAATTCCTTCTCAAAATCAAGCAACCTTCAACTAATCACGCATTCATATTTCACCTGTAAACTGTGACAAAGAGTGATCTCACTGGACTTCCTAGGAGGCCGATAACTTCCGACTGATTTTTTCACTGACCTTTCTCGATATGGGAAAGCAACAAAACTCTTTTTTCCTGTAATACAGGCAAGTTGAAATATGGTATGTGGGTGTTAATGTGGTCAATAAAATAATGCGAGAATTTGATTAGAGGAAAACTTACATAAATGTTGACAGGTGAATGCATGGAAACATGTATGTGTAACCTTGCAAAGTCTATCCATTATGGGGCTTGGAATCGAGTTAGTATTGGGTTTGAACCTAGATTGTTCTATTGTAGATTCCATAACACTATTTTCTAATTAATCATTAAAGGAATCCTCAAAGGATTTCAATGGAATTGATCGCGAACCACTAAACTTCATATTCCATGGGAAAAAGGTCCAAATGCACATAAATTAAATTGAAGGAAGAAAGTGCAACTAGTGCTACTTATATATTGTTATTCTCACCTAAACTAGAAAACCAACTATTTCGTAAAAAAAAATTTATTTCCCCCTAAAAAATTTAGTCTCTAGCTAAAACTTTGATATATTTTAATTAGGACAATTATCTAGTAAAATACCTCCAATTTATCCCCAATTTTTTTTAATATTCGATTGAAACTTTGAACTAAGTTGGGTTGACTCCTTTCATTCAAACGCCTTTCAATTTCAAGTAGATTAAAACAAACCACCACTTTTATCGAGCTATAACAATCAAGAAAGATTTGAATAGGAATAGGATTTAAATCCTCATATTGGCTATGATGGTCTTCCCTAGCCTTGGGTTTTCTCCAACATAATAAGGATCAAACCCTCTTGCTTCCTTTGTTCTATGTTTTGTGTTGCCATGACCCAAATTAGAGGGTGCAAATGAAATCAATGGGTCAAAATATTGTATATCACTTTGACCACTATGTATAGTTGATGGAAGAAAAGAGGATTCAAAAGGACATTCTTTTGGTAACTAGTGATGGAAATCAACAAGTAATGGATGCATCAATGCCCTAATATGAGCAGTAGTAAAATAAGATGTTTATGAAATACAATATACCCTAGCTAGTCAGAGTTAGGTATGTTTACCTTGTTGTATATCCATAGGGGTCATCCCATATATTTTCCATCATATGAAATGGTGCTATGCCATTGGTGGCCTACATAGTGGCACTTTTGTAGGGATTTTGCAATGCATATGAATGTGGGATCACTAATTGGATCATTGTGTCTACTTATGGGAAATTAGTCATCTTCATCATCAAGGCATGGATAGGAAAGGATGATGGAAGTGTCCTAACATGATTAATTTCTTATGGAGTGATGACGTCAATAGTCTCTACTACTTTAGATCTAATGCAATGATTTAAGACTAGATATATAACCATTTCATCCCCAAGATCTATGTTGCTGAGTCAAGTAATTGGGACCACCATGGGATGCATAATAACACCTTCTATGTTCCATATATTCTACAAGACCTTCAATTTGGGAGATCCAAATTAATGGATAACATCTTTCCCCTTATCACTGATTTACAAAAACATGTACATCCTAGGAGTAGATGGATTTGGTTCCCTTCCAAACCATTTCCTTTCTATATCTTATTGTTTCTTTCCTAATGGGGGTGACAGGGATGACTAGGGTGTCCAACCCAATGCATTGCATAGCGTTTTCACCCATCCAGTGAACACTCCTCGACGATTATGCATCGTGGAAGAAAGGGCCTTGTGAGAGATTGTATTGGAGAGTAGATTTCCCATGAGCCATGATCGAAGAAACAACATCATGTAAATGAAACAACGAGGCACTGCCACAATCAATGAAGTGAGCCACATGGGTCGTAGTCATCTCCTACCCCACATATTAGTGGGATCCAACCTCCAACACCCATTGACTGAGGTATCTGCATTGTGTGGATGGAATGGCGAGGCATCACTGCCCACAACAAAGCCGACCTCATGGGTCATGCAACTATCCCCCAACCCACAAAGGAATATCATCTTATACTCGCTTGTTAATGATCCTACTATAGATTCACATAGATGGTAACTTTGTTATGCATTATCCTTCCTCTAAATGATAACATGTTCATTAAACTTCTCATGATGTTGAAGGCGGTGAGCCACCTTCATTGACATGATCCAAACACTTCACCAAAACATTCAATCAGTAGGAGCAATGAGTGGTGTGTACAAAGGGCAGGGACATAATCAAGATGAGCTGATGGCACATGCTTACTAGGAATTCCTTGTTGAATTAGGGACGTCATGTAGATGAATGTTGTTGAATTGTTTCACTTTTTATCTTACGCATCTATGTAGTAAGATCATTTTATGATTTCCTAGTGCAGTTTTTTGGTTCTGTTACTTATGTGTATTTATGTGTTACTTTGCTTTATACGAGTTGTATATGCATAATGTTATGATGCTAAGACTATTCTGATATTAATAAATCATTATGTTGTTTTCATATCTAAATTACAGCTAAGTGATTTTAGAATGTGTATATCTATGGCACTTCACTACTTGTGCTTTAAATCTTTCTCCTCGCTAGGATAGGTTAGTATATCATTAAGATTGCATCTTAGATTAAATCCAATTGCATGTTTTCCCTTATAATATCTTAGGATTGCTTCTTTCCTTCACATGTTTGAATATGGTTCATTCATGCAAACTTGATTACATCATGGCCGTGTCGTTCCTAGTTCACTCTGAGGACTAGTTTCAATCTTAGTGCATGGGTTTTCTATTGAAGATAATATGAAATTTAAATATGGAATCCCAGCATAGCCTTGCATTGGCAAAGGGCGCACTTGTCCAGGATGAAACAAACTGTACGCAATATAAAATGTGATGTGTATGAACATTTCAGAGCAATACATCGAGAAATCAAAGGCTTGCAGATTCTTAAATATTTTTAAATTATGTGTAATAGTGATGTGTAAGATTTTACAAAATGTTGTTATTATAAAACTTTATATTTCATTTTTTAGGGCCAAGTTTTCAAAATGTAATTTTCATTGTTTCTTTTCATTTTATGAATTTACTGTGAGATTGTTTTTAAGTTTGTTCAATATATTTTAAAAATTTTAAGTTTATTCAATATATTTTAAATTATATGTAGTATATTTTAAATTATCTGTAGTAGTGTTTAGTAAGATTTCTAAGAAACTTATTTTATTATAAAATTTTATATAAATCCATTTCTATTAAAAAACATTAATTTAAAAATATATTTAATTTTAATAAATATTTCAAAATATTTTTTTAATTTATAAAAACAATTTATATGTAATGTAAAGTTTATTCTTTCTTTCCTATTAAATTTTTTTTAAATTCTTCAATATATTTTAAAAAATATAGATTTGATATGTTTCTCATAATATAAAAGATTATTAAAAGTTTGTTTTTACCTATTAGTAGAGATTATGAATAAATTTTAATAAGACCATTTAAAGATGATTTTCTAATATTAGCAACAACAACATTACTAATATTAATGTGTCCGAATACGTTGATAGGCATAAATGGGGCACATACTTTTCATATTAATGTTTTTTTTTATAGTATGTGCCCCATTTACACCTATCGCCATATTCAAACACATTATTATTATTAATGTTGTTGTTTCTAGTAACGGGTGTGTGCATACACATATCTCCGAAATATTAATAGAATAATATTGTTTAATAATTTTAATGAAATACATAATTTAATTGTTTGATTAATAACATTTTTTAATTAAAAATATTATTATTTTATAATAATTAATTAAACATAATAATTATAAAATAATTTAATTCATATTATAGTTATTTAGTTAATAACATTGGGGAAAGACCGGGATCTACACCACTGCGCAGGGCTACTCTTCCCTTCAGCCAATCTGTGCCCCGACCCATTCAACATCTTTTTGGAAGCAGGTATGGGATCCTCTCAGTCTCCCAAAAATTAATTTTTTCTTCTGGGTCTTAATGCATGAGAAAGTTTTGACACGAGAAAACTTATTAAAAAGAGGCATAATCGATCCTCATAGATTCGCATTATGCCGAAATGCTTTTGAAACAATGGCTCACTTGTTTGTGGACTGTCCGTTCGCTCAAGATGTTTGGAAATTCTTCCTTCACGGCCTCAATGTCTCAGTTCCTACCCAGATTACAGCTGTTGTTTTATTTTCTACCTGGAAGACGTGTTATCCACTTGTGATCCCACCCAAGTCAATCTGTCACCGTATCTGGCAAGCCATTCCAAAATATGTATGCTGGAAAATATGGTTGGCTAGAAATGATCTGATATTCAATAGTTCTCAACGCTTCCCATCGTTGGTGGCTGCCAAAGCTAAAGCTCTCCTCATTGAATCAGTGGCCCAGCTCACCTTTGAGAAAGACATCTCTCTTCATCCTGAAGAAAAGAAATGGCTGGGAACTTTTATTTTCAGGGACAGAAATAAAATCAGTGTTCGTCCCTCCATCACTCCAGGATGGCGACTGCATGACATGGATTCAAATTTTCAAGCTTGGTGGAGGATGCAGGGCATAGCAACGATCTTCTTCGATGGAGCTTCTAAAGGAAACCAAGGGATTGCTGGAGCTGGTGGAGTAATCTATTCCTCGAATTGCAGCAGAAATGATAGCTTTGGCTGGGGTCTTGGATAGAGAATTAATAACCAGGCTGAAATTCTTGGGCTGCTAAAAGCCTGTCATATAGCGCGTGAAAATGGCTTTCGTGAAATACAAGTCTTTGGAGATTCTGAAATTGTGATAAAGATTTTAAATACGGAGGACCATTTCAATAATCCATCTTTTAATAAGTCTCTGCAAAGGTTAAGATATGTGTTGCAAGACTTCAGCTCCTCCCACTTTTTCCACATTCTTCGTGGATCAAACACGGAAGCCGATCGCAAAGCAAATATGGGTTGGCTTCTACCTCCAGGAACATTCAGCAAAATTGATGAACCTTCTTTAAAGGCCCCTATAACCTGAAACTTAGCTTGCTTGGAATCGATTTTATGTATTTAGTTTAAGATGACTTTTGGAACTCTATAATCATGGTTGATTTGGTTTCGACCTAATCGGTTTCTTCTCAATAAAAAAATATAACCGTTTTAGTTAAAAATAATAATAATAATATTAGTTAATTAGTTAATTAATGATTATTTAATTAAATAGTTTAATAGATTAATATTATTTAATGATTTTCATGAAATCCATATTTTAATTGTTTGATTAATAATATTGTTTAATTAAACAATATTATTAATTAAACACTAATATTATTTTATAATAAGTAATTAAACCAAATAATTATAAAATAATTTAGTGAATGATAATATTAATGAAGTAATTAATTAATATTGTTATTTAGTTAATAATAATATTAATTAATTAAATAATTAATAATATATTAAATAATTATTTTTTATTTAAATAATTAATTATTATATTATAATTAATTAACATTACCAATTTAAGAAATATTGGAGATATATGTAATATTTTAATATATTTTGGAGATATTTATTAACATTATGATATATTTGACATGTTAATAATGTTTTTTTTATAACAATTTTTAATAAAATAAAATAATTTAATTATTTATAATATAATAATATATTATAAAAATTATTATTTAATTATATTTTAGTAAATAAAATTAATAAATGATAAAATATTAAAACAAATATAAAAAAATATAATAATTACCTAATTAATTAGATAATAATATCATTTTTATATATAATGATAATATTTTTAATTATATTATATTATATTATATTATGATAAGAAGATAATATTTAACTAAAATATTATAATCAAAGTATTAATAAAATAATATTGCTTAATTCAAAATATTATTATTTGACTATAATATAATTATATTATAGTATACATACTTGATAGATAGAGATATTAAATATATTATAATTTAATTAAATATGATATTCAAATCAATTACAATATAATAATTAATTTTAAAAAAAATTCATTAAATTATAGAGATACTAAATATATTTTAATTTAATTAAATATGATATTAATCAATTATAAGATAATAATTAATTAAAAAAAAATTCCTTAAATTATAGTATTATATTATAATTTAATTAAAATAATTAATATAGGTTGATGATAAATAAGAGTATTAAAATAATGATGAAGAATATTATAACAATATAATATATTATCTTCGGATGCGGGTGCCACCACGACTATTGGGCGCCACGTGTTGGAGGTTTCTCGGCATGGGATCCTACAACGTGGAACCATGCATTACATGCATTAACCCACCTGGATGCCTTCCTTCTCTCACCCTTAGTGACACAATCAAGAAAATTCATCTGGACGTTCCCTCACCCGCTGACTGAACGCGCTCACAATGTGACATAAACCTTGATGAACGTCAAATT
Organism: Larix kaempferi; assembly: GCA_027924585.1. Classification (NCBI taxonomy): domain Eukaryota; kingdom Viridiplantae; phylum Streptophyta; class Pinopsida; order Pinales; family Pinaceae; genus Larix; species Larix kaempferi. The sequence goes on along the minus strand of BSBM01000361.1, from coordinate 61,485,670 downwards.
TCACATTGTGAATATGTCGCATCTAACCCTTGATGAATGCCACAATGAAATATAACGCTTGATAAACATCACAATGCGACATAAACCTTGATGAACGTCAAATTTCACATTGTGAATATGTCACATCTAACCCTTGATGAATGCCTCTAATATCCCGAATTTTGGACGGACTATTCTGATGATATATTGGGCCATGGCCCCAGCACATATGATTTATTTTGAGTATTGGGCATGAGCCCTAGCACATGTGATTTATTCTTTTATATATATATTGACATACTAGGCATGGACCTCGACTGACTTCTTTATTGAGTATAAGACTGGGCGAGAAGGCCCTAATGTTGTGTTTATGTTCTTTAGCATATGATGTGGGTACAAGCCCTAATATATTGAGATGACCTTTTGTTACTTATTCTACAGACTATGATTTTACATAATTGACTTATGTGGTGTGTTGAGTGTGGACTCAGATACACACAAGTGACCTACGTACTAGGCATAAGCCCCGATGTACCTAGAAGAATGTTTATGTACTGGGAGTAAGCCCTGATGTACATTGAGTGTCGGGCATAAGCCCTGGAGCGCTCCAAGCTTGATAAATGAATACCGGATCTGAGGCAACTTAAAATATTCTAGATGTGTCTCACAACCACATTCTAGCACTAGTGTTGAGTAGAGGCTCTGGAATTGCACTAGCATAATGCCCATGTGAGAGTGTTGACTTAAAATGCTCTGAAGAGTACTCGGGGTTACTAAATGAATATTCTTCTATCTATCATCAAGTGCTACGGGAACTACCATGTTAAACGAGGGAATCCGACATGCAAAGAGAGAGAATACAGGTGCCTATAGCTTACCAAAATACTGTCCAAAGATTTGGACCTTGTCCTAAAAAGTTAAAAGAGGTATCATGTGAAGATACATAATTAAATAAAACATAATTACCACCACTTAAAGCATGGATTGACTAATAGTAGTCTTCTATGAATAACATGCATAAATGCCTCAAGGTAATATTATTATTAAGAGCTTTAATAATAATGTTGTTATTATTTATTTATTTATGAAATATATTTATGGTATATAGTTTATGCATTATTAAATATTATTAATAATTTATTAGTAGCTAGGTTGTAAATATAAATTATTGTTATTATAAATATTATGAAAAGATTAAATAAAAAATCACTTATAGTTAAAACAATTGAAAAGTCCTAGTTCGAGAGGACTAGGTATTTATTAAATAATATCTTTTAAATATTAATTATTTAATTTAAAGAAAATAATTATTTCAACAGTCATAATTCAAGACTCCCCTACATAAAGAGGGAAGATCCCAAGAGTGAGGGGCATTCTTTTTCATTATCATTCTCTTATGGTAATCAGAGAGAAGTTTTTCTACTCCAAGAAATTGAAGCAGTGTCACATAATAATTCCATATCTAAACCAGCAGTGAACCTAGGGTCTCTATCTCTTATTGCATGTTGGAACCAAGCTCGGGGGGATCCAGTTAGAACTAGGAATGGGATAAGGGTCATGGTTGGGAGGAACATGGTAGCCCCAAATTTATCCAGCTAAGGAATCACTCTAACAGGTCAGCTAAGCTCGTGAGATTTTTACACTAACTATTGTTTGAGTGTGCAGGCCTCTATAGGAGCAGGTCGAATTTCAACACAACCAGGTGTGAATTATTAACTCACTAGTTCAATTTATATGGATAGGTAGGTATTTAATTTAGGCTTATTATTATAGTACTGTGTTTCCCTCCACATTTATAGCATTCATTTCCCCTATCGAGCAAGGGCCTTTGGGCATAGGTTCTTGGGTTGTTGTTTTTATAGGCATAAAACTTTATACTCATAATTCTATTACTGGAGAAACTTGTTTTAGAAAACCAGCAGAATGACTATTAGGTCTAGCCAAGCTAGCATGTGCTAGACATCCATGCATTTCTTAAACCTAGAGTCTTTTCTGTATCGCTTTAAACACCATAGTTCTTTTCTTCCTGGTAGCGTTATTCATGTAGATTGCTACCAGTCTTATATTCATGTGTTTCAGTTATGTTACTCCTTTTAAAAATCTAGGAAGTTAAAACGTAGTCTTGTTAGAGATCTTTCTTTTCAAACAGAAGTTATATTAATTCCATAAATCTCATCGATTACATTACATAGCAGTAAGGAAAAAAATGCTTTACATAGTATTACCAATATTTTCAGATATCAATGAATTTCTTCAAACCCTTAGCTATGTTTTTCAACCAATAGTCAACCCATTAGATAGAAAAACACATCAGGCATTACAAGGAAGATACGATTGCAAAGCATAGAGTCAGACATTTCATATTACATCCTACATTATAATCTTTTAAACCCCAACGCTACCATTTCAAGGATTGAATCCCATTGTAAACGTAGCATTCACTTATCATTTTATTTTAACATATCGACACACAAGTCAAGAGATCAAACCCCAAAACGAATTCATGAATGACCCTGCTATTCATACAAATCTCTCACAGCGTAACATTAACACACAGACCCTCGTTCTTTCAAAATCAAAACGAATAGCAGCTAGGGTCACACTGCCTTTTAAAACGTAGGAGTTTATACATAGTCACTTATCATCCAAGACACACGGCGAGTCTTACACTCTAAAGAAACAAATCCACATTCAACCAAACAATATGATATCTTATAGAAATGACATACATACGAGCTTTAAATACAAACGCAGGACATGGGATAGAATCCCTTTACCAACTTCTTCATTAAAACCCTTTCTATCTATTGCAAACACCAGAAATGCAACAGTAAGAACCAGAAATCAAACTTCTCAGGCTTATAGATAAACTAGCTTCAGGGTTACGATATCTCCTATCAATGCTTTCACTTGTAGTAAGCTAACAATACTAGGAATTTAGACTCAGACGTTATCTTTCTTTTCCACTGACAGAGGTTCACCCACCCTCATTTTACACGCATATGTCAAATCAAAAAAATACAAGGTAGAGCAACCAAGAAAGAAAACATAGAAGATACACATTATTATTACATCTCATTAATGCATGTTCAAAGTCCAAATAGAAAATGCAGGGCACTGTATTGTTTTCCAAAACCCCAACACAATACATATGGGTAGTATCTCCATTTACATAACATAGAAACCCCATAAGAAGCAGTGACATAAAACGCCACATTAAAACCAGAACCCTCCAGGGTTAGCCCCAAACGTTACTTTAAACTCATTCATTTACCAACCAAAGGAGACCCTCTTAGGATTTCCCAATACAATACAGTGAGTCAATAGGCAAACAGGAAATCCCAATTAGCAAATGATACACCCTCCAGAGATACAAGAGGCAGGAGTAAGGGTTTGGAAAACCTAAACTTACCCTCTTCCAAGCCATTCAAATGCCAAGGTTACAAAACACCTAGTAGCAACCCACGCAGAGTAGAAACGTATTCAACCTGCCACGAAAACATCACAACAATGTTAAAAACAAAGATAGATGCTGGTTAAAATCGTAGTGAATGAGCTTGATTTTGAGACATGGGCATTTACTTGTAGCGTTTGTTTCCTCCTCTATGCCTTCATTCAAGCAACCAATGGGTGCTATAACCATGAGCAAAGCTCGGGTCAGAGCACAGAGCTCTCAGACACAATAAGCATTTACCATAACCAAAGTGAACTCGAAAGTGAAACCTACTAGTGTAGAAACCAAGTAAACCCTTCTGCATAGCTGGCATCAAGCCATGTGAAATAGTATTATTGCATTTATTATGACCACCAACCTCAAATAATTTCGATCCTTGGTCCTGTTCCCTATAGTAGGAAAATGTTGTTTGATTTGGTGATGTTGAATAAGTTGTGCAAAGTCCCAACAAGTATTTTCAAGTGGCAATGAGTATTTAAATTGCCAACCCTTCAAACATTTCAAACTTTAGGCTTGAGTAAATGTTAGGAAATTTTTTTATACACCCAAGGTAGATACCTTCATAGGTACACCTGCAACCAGAGTTACAAATGAAATTCATTAGCAAAACTTGCTAAGTAAGTAAGAGTCCCAAAACTTACCCCTTACCTCTCGGCAGCCTTGTCGGGGTTACTCTTCTCTTTTGGAAACACCCGTGTCCCAACATGGGCCTCACATTTTGATCAATAGGGTCCATCTCGCTTGAGGATACAAACTTGATTTTTATAATTATTGCATATGACTTCCTAAAATAGTAAGTAGTAATTTCTCATTGTAATTACTCTAGAACTTGTACAGTTGCAACAAAGAAAATTACATTTTCTACCCCACACATCGCTTCCGCAGTACTCTAAGAATAACAAGTAAGTGACTTTGTTACTTAGGAAAATGAAACCCTTAAAATGTCACAAACAGGTACAGGTGCAGTGTTTTTATCAGTACTGAAGTTAATTTACAAATCATCCTCTTTAAAATAGCTTTTCTTGCAGTAACATAAATTTTTAAAATTTTTCCTATTTTTAGGGACATTGCAAGTGGTATCAGAGCCCAGCTACAAAAGTAAGTGACCTATTGGGCCCATTACAAATAGAGCATCCACTGCAGATACACAGTAAAAATAAACATACATTTAGAATTTTTTTTTTTTTTTAATGTGAAATTGAACTAACGATTTTCTACTCTTGACACTTATATAACATTATAGGTACAGTCATTATCTGAAAATGAATACAGAACAGGGCAACAGCATACATGGAAATCTAAACTCTCCACGATAGGAGCAAGAAATTGTGGTAGAACTCAACTCAGATTTAATGAAATCTATGCAAAATCTACAGGCAGAATTTCAAAGTTTCAGAGATGAGAACATGCAAGAAAGAAGAGAACAACAAGCCATAAATGAAGCCTTACTTCAAAGCTTAACAAGGGAAAATCCCCATGGACAGCCTACCCTTTTAGCCAACACTTTTAAAAAGGGAAACTGTCACACAAAGAAATCTGTCAGTCCTAAGGGAGAAGAGCAGGAAAAACACAAGCCAGAATCAATGGAAGAGGGCTGTAAGAGCTCTTCCAATGATGATGGTTCACCACCTCCTTGAAAGAAAAGGAGGAAGAGTGACGACAATTTGTAAAGAGAATTCAGAAAGATAAGAGCCCCAACTTATGATGGAGAGATCAACTCTGGGGAGAAGGCTGAAGAGTGGCTACTAGGAATGAATAAATATTTCAAAGTTCATAACTATTCCAATGAAATGCAAGCCCGACTAGCCATCTACAACTTGAATGGAAAAGCAGCCAGATGGTGGTGGGACTTGAAACACACCAAAGGACAAGAACTGAGAGACACAACTTGGGATACCTTAGTAGAATATTCCAAGACAAATATATGTCTGAAAGATTCTTTGACAAGAAAATTAAAGAATTTCATAAGTTGAAAATGGGCTCCCTAACCATGGAGGCATTCATAAACAAATTCTTAGACCTGCTGCATAATGTCCCATACATCATAGACCAAAAGGTCAAGATACAATAGTTCTTGGGAGGTCTACCACCAAAATTTAGAGAGAAGATAGAGTTTGACATGTGCAAGACCCTAGATGTGACTTTACACAAAGAAAGACTGTGTTATGAGCACAGACAACCCAGGAATGACAACATCAATAGAAACAGAGATAGGTTCAGAACCTTCTCGGACAACCACAAGCCAGGTTTTAGACCTCCACCTTTCTGAAAACATAACAATAGTTTTCCACCCAAAAGAGGCTTCAACCGACCTCAAGCACAGCCAACTGCAACCCCACCACCTATCGATAGGCCAGTTTTCAACAAAGGGACAAAAGTTGTCCCACCAACCGTTTCTTGTTGGAAATGCAAAGGGCCCCAGTACTACAGAGACTTTCCTAGCAAAATGGATGGAGTTTTACACAATGTCCAAGCAGAACCTACCGTAGGTGACATGGCAAAAACAGCCAGGGTTTATGTTGCTCTTGAAGGCCGACAGGAAGATCACCAGGCCACCATGGTTGAAATTGAGGGTAAGATCTCAAACATAACCGTTTCAGTTTTAATAGACCTCGGCGCATGCCGAAGTTATATCTCCCCTAATATAGTGGACACTTGTAAGTTGAGCTGAGAGCATCATGAGAAACCGTGGCTAGTACAACTAGCCACCACTACCAAACGAAAGGTCTCTGAGTTAGTTAAAACTTGTGAGATAGAATTAAATGGTTTTCCAACTAGGTTAGACTTAAACATTCTACCCCTAGGGTCGTATGATGTACTTATCGACATGGATTGGTTAGAAGAACACCATGTCCTACTTGACTACTTAAACAAATCCTTACTCTGCAAGGATGACCAAGGGAATCAAAAGACGATTCAGGGTATCCCTAAGAAAGTGTCTGTAAGACAGATCTCCGCCTTACAAGTAAAGAAATGTATCAAAAAGGGTTTTAAACTCTTTGCCGTCAATATCCAAAACATAGAAACTGATAGGGAACATAGGATCGAAGACTTCCAGGTCCTCGTAGAGTTCAAAGACATATTTACCGAGGAAATACCGAGTTTACCACCGAAGCGAGACTTAGAATTTTCCATCGAATTAACACCTGGGTTAGTACCGGCTTCCAAAGCCCCTTACCACATGAGCACACCAGAATTGGTGGAGCTCAAGCTTTAGTTACAAGAGTTAATAGACAAAGGGTACATTTGTCTGAGTGTGTCCCCTTGAGGAGCACCGATACTCTTCGTCAAGAAGAAGAATGGAACGATATGAATGTGCATCGATTACTGCCAACTCAACAAGATGACCATTAAAAACCGCTACCCACTCCCTAGAATCAATGACTTGTTTGACCAAGTCGGAGGAGCAAAGATCGACTTATGATCCATATACCATCAAGTGAGAATCCGTGATGAGGATATCAACAAAACCACATTTTGGACCCATTACGGCCACTACGAGTTCGTAGTGATGCCCTTTGGGTTGACGAGCACACCGACCAACTTTTTGTGTATGATGAATAACATCTTTAGTAAATACCTTGATAAGTTCATTCTAGTCTTTATTGACGACATTTTGATCTACTCCAAGAATGAAGTAGAACATGAGGATCACCTCCGAATTTTTTTACGTATACTATGGGAACACCAATTGTATGCCAAGTTTAGTAAGTGTGATTTCTACAAACCCTAGGTTCAATACTTAGGACATATCATTTCCGAGAAGGGAATAGCCATCGACCCTAAAAAGGTCAAAGCTATCGAAGAATGCCCACACCTACGTGTGTATTCGATATAAGGTCATTTTTAGGTTTAGCCGGCTACTATCAAAAGTTCATTGAGAACTTCTTGTGAATTGCATGCCCCATGACTACCTTATAGAAGAAGGAAAACAAGTTCATCTGGACAGATAAGTGCGAAGAAAGTTTTCAGAAGTTGAAACAACTTTTGATTAGTGTACCAATCTTACGAATTGTAGACCCCAATGGGGACTTCGTCGTTCGCACAGATGCAAGCAAGGAAGGACTTGGGGGAGTTCCTATGCAAGACAATTTTTTCATATGCTACGAATCGAGGAAATTGAAAGAACATGAGCAGAAATACCCTACGCATGACCTTGAACTAGCTGCCATCATCCATGCTCTGAAGATGTGGTGACATTACCTTATGGGAAAGAAATTCCTATTAATAACTGATAACATGAGTTTGAAGTATCTTTTCAACCAACCCGACCTAAATGCTAGGCAGGCCAGATGGTTAGCCTTCCTTAGTGAGTATCATTTCGAACTAAAGCATATTAAGGGCAAGAAAAACAAGATTGCAGATGCCTTGAGCCGGCGAGCACATATGATTTACGAAGTTAGGGTGAGTCAAACTGACTCAGACTTACACCATAAGATTCGAATGGCATGTAAGAGCAACCATTACTACATGGAAATCCTTGCAACAATCCAGGATGATAGACTATTCCAACAAAAAAAGGAATATAGGATAGACGAGTCGGGACTACTATGGTCGAAAGAGAGACTTTACATCCCAGAGAGTAGAGACATTAGATCAACCATCCTCACTGAATTTCACCATAACCCTATTTAGGGCATCCCGAATATCAAAAGATGATATAGGCAGTAAAGAAACATTACTTTTGGCCTATGTTGAAAGCTGACATCGCCATGTTCATCGCGAAATGTTAGGAGTGCCAACTGGTCAAAGCAGAACACCAACACCCCTCTGGATTACTTCAACCTTTACCCATTTCAGAATGGAAGTGGGAGGTAATAAGTATGGACTTCATTACGGGATTACCCAAGAGTAAGAAACAAAATGACTCCATCTTTGTAGTGGTAGACAAGTTGTCTAAAGCAACCCATTTCATACCAGTGAAATCTACCTACAAGGCAGTACACATCGCAGACATATTCTTAAAGGATATCTTTCAATTGCATGGGATACCCAAGGCAATCATTTTCGATTGGGACATGAAGTTCACTAGCAACTTTTGGAGAGCATTGTTCTCTGGTTTGGAGACACAATTACAATTCAGTACCGCATACCATCCCCAAACTGACGGACATACGGAACGAGTAAACCAAATCCTTGAGGACATGTTGAGGATCTATGTCATGAACAACCCCACGAAGTGGGAAGATTATTTGCACCTCATAGAGTTTTCTTACAACAACGGATATCAAACCTCGGCCAAAATGAGCCCTTTCGAGGTACTCTATGGCAGGAAATGTCAGACACCCGTGACTTGGGACAGTCCGGTAGACAGACTTATGTTAGGACCCAACCTACTAAAAGACTTGGAACAACTAGTCTCCAAGGTACAGCTAAACCTGAAAGAAGCACAAGAGCACCAAAATAGTTATGCAGATAAGAAAATAAAGGACACAGACTACCAAGTCGGCGAACATGTGTTCCTAAAAATAAAGGCAAAACGAAGCTTGTTGAGCTTAGGACGTTGCGGGAAACTAGCCCCAAGGTTTTGTGGACCTTTTGAAATACTGGCCAAGAAGGGCCCTGTGGCTTATGAGTTAGCCTTATCAGCTCATATAAAAGTTCATAACGTTTTTCATGTTTCATTATTAAAGAAATATGTATATGATACTAAACATGTAATCGATTGGTCCTTGTTATAGGTGGATCCTGAAGGGGATTTCAGGCCAGAACCACTCCACATTCTGGATAAAAGAGAAGTACAATTGAGGAGGAGGACCATCACTCAACTGAAAGTGCAATAGAGGCACTTCAAACCTGAGGAGGCTACTTGGGAGAATGAGACAACCATGAAAGAGGCAAACCCCGCCTTGTTTCATGACCTCATTCCTAGTCCATAGAAACATCAAGACGGTGTTAATTCTAAGCGGGGAGGGATGTAATATCCTGAATTTTGGATAGACTATTCTGATGATATATTGGGCCACAGCCCCAACACATATGGTTTATTTTGAGTATTGGGCTTGAGCCCTAGCACATGTGATTTATTCTTTTATATATATATTGACATACTAGGCATGGACCCCGACTGACTTCTTTATTGAGTATATGACTGGGCGAGAAGGCCCTAATGTTGTGTTTATGTTCTTTAGCATATGATGTGGGTACAATCCCTAATATACTGAGATGAACTTTTGTTACTTATTGTGCAGACTGTGATTTTACATAATTGACTTATGTGGTGTGTTGAGTGTGGACTCAGATACACACAAGTGACCTACGTACTGGGCATAAGCCCCAATGTACCTAGAAGAATGTTTATGTACTGGGAGTAAGCCCTAATGTACATTGAGTGTCGGGCATAAGCCCTAGAGCACTCCAAGCTTGATAAATGAATACCAAATCTAAGGCCACTTAAAATATTCTAGATGTGCCTCACAACCACATTCTAGCACTAGTGTTGAGCAGAGGCGCTGGAATTGCACTAGCGTAATGCCCATGTGAGAGTGTTGAGTTAAAAGGCTCTGAAGAGCACTCGGGGTTACTAGATCTCAAAAGTGTTGATTCAAAAGACTCTGAATAGCACTTGTATCTTGCATCACAATTATTTGAATTAACTAAATGAATCTTCTTCTACCTATCATCAAGTACTGCGGGAACTACCATGTTAAACGAGGGAATCTGACATGCAAAGAGAGAGACTAAAGGTGCCTATCCAAGATTACCAAAATACCATCCAAAGATTTGGACCTTGTCCTAAAAAGTTAGAAGAGGTATCATGTGAAGATACATAATTAAATAAAAGATAATTACCACCACTTAAAGCATGGATTGACTAATAGTAGTCTTCTATGAATAACATGCGTAAAGGCCTCAAAGCTAATATTATTATTAAAAGCTTTAATAATAATGTTATTATTTATTTATTTATGAAATATATTTATGGTATATAGTTTATGCATTATTAAATATTATTAATAATGTATTAGTAGCTAGGTTGTAAATATAAATTATTTTTATTATAAATATTATGAAAAGATTAAATCAAAAATCACTTATGGTTAAAACAATTGAAAAGTCCTAGTTCAAGAGGACTAGATATTTATTAAATAATATATTTTAAATATTAATTATTTAATTTAAAGAAACTAATTATTTCAACAATCATAATTCAATACTCCCCTACACAAAGAGGGCAGATCCCAAGAGTGAGGAGCATTCTTTTTCATTATCATTCTCTTATGGTAATCAGAGAGAAGTTTTTCTACTCCAAGAAATTGAAGCAGTCTCACATAATAATTCCATATATGAACCAGCAATGAACCTAGGGTCTCTATCTCTTATTGCATGTTGGAAGTAAGCTCGGGGGGATCCAGTTAGAACCAGGAACGGTCTAAGGGTCATGGTTAGGAGGAACATGGTAGCCCCGAATTTATCTAGCTAAGAAATCACTCTAACAGGTCAGCTAAGCTTGGAAGATTTCTACACTAACTATTGTTTGAGTGTGCAGACCTCTATAGGAGTAGGTTGAATTTCAACACAACCAGGTGTAGAATATTAACTCACCAGTTCAAGTTATATGGACAGTTAGGTATTTAATTTAGGCTTATTATTATAGTACTGTGTTTCCATCCATATTTATAGCATTCATTTCCCTTATTGAACAAGGGCCTTTTGGCATAGGCTCTTGGGTTGTTTTTATAGGCATACAAATTTATACTCAGAATTCTATTACTGCATAAACTTGTTTTAGAAAACCAACAGAATGTCTAGCAGGTCTAGCCAAGCTAGCCTGTGCTAGACATCCATGCATTTCTTAAAACTCGAGTATTTTCTCTATCGTTTTAAACACCAAAGTTCTTTTCTTCCTTGCAGTGTTATTCATGTAGATTGCTATCAGTATTATATTCATGTGATTCAGTTCTGTTACTCCTTTTCAAAATCTAGGAAGCTAAAAAGTAGTTTTGTTAGAGATATTTCTTTTCAAACAGAAGTTATATTAATTCCATAAATCCCATAGATTACATTACACAGCAGTAAGAAAAAAAACGCTTTACATAGTATTACCAAGCTTTTTAGATATCAACGAATTTCTTCAAACCCTTAGCTATGTTTTTCAACCAACATTCAACCCATTAGATAGAAAAATGCATCAGGCATTACGAGGAAGATACGATTGCAAAGCATAGACTCAGTCATTTCATATTACATCCTACATTATAATTTTTTAAACCCCAATGCTACCATTTCAAGGCTCGAATTCCACAGTAAACGTAGCATTCACTTATCATTTTATTTTAACATATCGACACATAAGTCAAGAGATCAAACCCCACAACGACTTCATAAATGACCCTATTATTCATACAAATCGCCCACAGCATAACATTAACACACAGTCCCTTGTTCTTTCAAAATCAAAATGAATAGTAGATACGGTCACACCGTCTTTTAAAACACAGGAGTTTATACATAGTCACTTATCAACCAAGATGCATGGTGAGTCTTACACTCTACAGAACCAAATCCACATTCAACCAAACAATACAATATCTTATAGCAATGACATACAAATGAGCTTTAAATACAAACGCGGGACATGGGATCGAATCCGTTTACCAAATTCTTCATTAAAACCCTTTCTATCTATGGCCCCAGCACATATGATTTATTTTGAGTATTGGGCATGAGCCCTAGCACATGTGATTTATTCTTTTATATATATATTGACATACTAGGCATGGACCCCGACTGACTTCTTTATTGAGTATATGACTGGGCGAGAAGGCCCTAATGTTGTGTTTATGTTCTTTAGCATATGATGTGGGTACAATCCCTAATATACTGAGATGAACTTTTGTTACTTATATAAGCATCCTGTAAAAAAACATATAGCAATTTCAAATGTGATTAGAACACTTCTTTGATCGAAATACCCAAACCTGGAAGAAATTTTTTTAACATGCAGCTATATATTTTAACTTGAATGAGCATTCATGAACTAGGTTTCTTCTTTTGACTGATAAATAAAGAGGATTCACTCTAAAAGCTTAGCCAAGTACAACATGATTGATAAAATAAAATAAAAGAGAGGCAGAATGGGAATAGATTTCAACATAACACCCATCCGTTCTATATTCAATACTTTTGAGAAGTCTTACTGAGATTACATACTAAAGCTCATACTCGTTTTCAAAAATTATCAGTTAATAAAACCATATCGCTGAGATTGATTACCTCAATAAACAGATTTCTTTCCACTTTAGAATTAAAACAGAGTATAAACTAAATTTCAATTGATATACTCAGAATATTTATATAAGCAATATGTGCATCCCAATTAATCAATTACACCATTGAAATTATTCATACATTCACACACACACAAAAATATCTATACTTACTTGATAAACAAGAGAGTACTTTCTTACATTCGATCTGAATAAAAACCTTGCTACATAAATTTCTCTTATAAGTATGAACTTTTTTCGTTAGAAGCAGACATCGTTGCTCTAAAAGAAGGAATCCAAGCTAGAATTCATATAAATAAAAAACAATCATTCTACAATGAGTTTACCTCGTAAAACAAACAAAACCAATCCCAGATGATAAAATTCATAGTAAAAATATTTAACAAAAATACTATGTCTGAGGCGATAGAAGAAAGCAAACTATGAGCCCTTAGATACTAGCTGTTGCAGGGGGCAACTTCCCTAAAAATGTGGTCATGTTCCCCAAGGATGGTGGAACTGAGCAGGTGGCTCATTAAATGTGAAATTGACCCAAAATACCTAAGCAATCTTTTATAACCATCAAATTGAGCAGAGGGCTCACAACATTTTTCCTTGTGTTGGCTGGAAAACTACTATGTTGGGCACACAAGAGATTCGATGAGGGGATGCTAGCTAATGAGTTGTAGAGTAAGACTGTCTTGTACTACTGAGTTGTAGAGAGAGTGATTTGTATGCAAGTCTCCATGATTACTGAAGTACAAAGAGAGTGTTTTGTATGCAAGTCTCCATGATTGTTGAAGTACAAAAGAGTGTTTTGTATGCAAGTCTTCTTAATTTCTTAAGTACAAACAGATTTTCTTGCTTCTACATAGTATCTTCATCCTGGTGGTTCAGTCAACAGGTTCGGGGGTCCAAAAACAAATGATCTTGGCTGATTTCTGGATAAGGTTGGGAGGAACGGTCCACTTTGGGTGTTTGTCCACCCTACCAATTATCAGGTTCTACTTGTTTTTAATTTATTTACTTCTAAACTGTTGATCTATTTCTGAATATTGTATGTATATGTTATCATAGTTTAGATGATTCCTAGATACCAATTAGCTATTAGAAATAATAGTTTTACTAAACTGATAATTATTTCTACAGAAATGATTGCATAAATATAATTTGATAAACATAGAATGATGAATAAAATATCTCTGTATTTTTCCTTTCACCAAGGTGATGTACTCTAGTACAGAGGGTTTGATTAAGTAGATAAATTCAAAATGATTCCATTTATGTAATTAGAATGTTGATCCTTTTCGAAATATCAGAAGTTGGTAGAATTTCAACGTTTCCATAAATGATTTGTGCTAAGTATATATTCATAGAAATAGATTATATAATTATTAGTCATCATCTAAACATGGTACCTATTATAGAAACAAATTATGTACATATACTACATCTATTTTACAATCTCTATTAGTAAACATTTATCAACAGAATAACTCTGTACATCATTAAAAATCATTATTTATACACTACAAGAAAACATTGTAAAGTTTCGAACAGAAGTAGAATAAACCCAATCATTGTTCATAAGTATCAATATAATCCAACACAGTCTAGAGTTTAGCATTTGAGTCCCAAATTACTTCACAAACAGTTAAGCATACATATAGAATAACTAGATGAACCTTCAATAATACTAATCCAAAGAATATAAATAATTAATATCACATCTAGGGTTATCTCAGATAATCGTTGTTGAGCATACAGAGGCTCGGGGCCATGCCCATATTTTCTTTTATAAACAAAACATTTTTAAACAAATATTTCGCCATTTCAGGCTGTAAAACAAATATAAAACCCTTATTACAAACCGAGTTTATATACTCAAGATTATTCTGGAAACATCATCTTTCAAAGTAAAGAACTATAATTAACAATAGTCGAAAGACTGTGGACTGAGTTTCCTTTATATTCATGTGAGAACAAGATGTACTTATCAAACAACTAAGTCGATAGTCAAAGGTTCGAGACTCATAAGAGCTCACCTATCATTATAATTATACACATATTCAATATACAAACAGTACTGCATTTACAAGCGATAGGGCTATATAAAATATTGTAACTCAAATAAATTGTAACTTGCTAAATACAACTATTAGAACAGGAGTAATACGAGATCTAATCCCCATAGCTACAGATTAAACAAGTTTTCTAACAAGCAAAATCTATGATAGGTTGAGGGTTCAAGAAACCGTAAGTACTGACCACTGTGTCACCATATATATTTAACAAATATATAAACCTTTTGATACTACTGTCCAGGGATCGAATCCCTTCATCACTATTTACATATCATCGCACAAACTCAAATCCAAGCCCAGTTTAGGGTATGGTACAGGGTAGAACCCTATTGCAACCAACTTAATATTATTTTAAAAACATAAAGCTAAACTGTATCACATTAATAAAATGAAACATACGAATTGTAATCCAAGGCTTAGCCCGAATCAAGATTTCACAAATATTTAAACATTATGCAAACAGTTAAAACCTACAAGAAACCTAAGAGTAACCCATGGCCATTACAACACTAGAATTTTAAACAAGTATCAAAATAGTGAGCCCTTGTTTTTCCATTAAAAGAAAAGGTTACAATCACAGTATTACTGCTCAGTGAGGCATGAGGGTCCTCCAAATGGTTAAACTTTGTATCAAACCCTTCTTTGGTCGAAACCCCAACCATTGCTTTTAGCCATGAAAAACATCTACCATAGCATTGTTGCCCTAAGAAGATTCATGGCTCACTTAATAAACAAGCAAACACTGGAGGAGAGCAATGCAAACAAACAACCCAAAACTTGTTGACATAGGTGGCATCTGGGAATGGACCCGAAGCTTACCATGGTTTTCTAACCACTTGAGTTTGTTTCCTTTCCTTGGAGAACTCACACCAAGGAATACAAGTCAAGAGAAGAAACGTGAACACTGTCCCTGCCATTACAAACAACCCGTGGTTAAAAGATGAAAGCCATTATAGAGTGAAGAAACCTCACAAACAGTAATCAAATGATAAAACTTATGTAATGGAATTTACCTTCGTAAGTTTCGAACTCAGGCCGAAAACCAAGCAACTGATTCTCCAATGCATGTATGGAACACCATTAAGACACCACGACCCAACGATTTCATTGTTAAACTGCTTCTGCGAGTGGTGTTGGTTGCTCAACAACGGCCGAGAGAGCTCAACCCTCTACAACAACACTGGAACAAACAACTAATGCAAAGACCAAACCCCCCATCGTAGTGATAGGGTTTCCCTATACTTGGATAACATTAACTCAACCATCACATGGTCACATTCAATGCTTGACCTGTCATCCACTAGCATTTAGATTTGTAACCACTATACTATAGTCCACACTTGCAAATGCTCGTCGTGGATTATTACTACAATGTTGGTTGCTAGTTTACCACCTTTTATATAGTTTGGGATCCTTTAATTAAAACACAATCGAGTTTTGGTTAGGAGTCTCCAACCCTAACGTGACAAATGGACCAAGTATATAATTACAATATGGTTTAACCTTTCCATAAAATCTTATAATCATGGTCATATTATCAATCCCATACTATGCTGTAAAGCAAACCTTCAACCTACCCAAGGTCATTTTGAAGCGTTAGCTTAAAAGCTAAGTAAGCTTCAGGGCATCACCAAGAACCCCTTCAACAAAAGAAGAATATGTTCAATAGTAATATAATGGTGTAATTACGAATTCATATACATCAGAAGAGCGACAAATTAAATATAAACATTATCATAAGCATTAACTTATCATAATGGAGATCATAAAAGAACATTGCAATCAGTCATCAAGAAGCATTATCAATCAATGCATTTCAAAGACAATTTAAGTGTCGTCTATGTAAACTATAGATAAACTGTAAACTAATATCTCTTTATACATGTTAAGCGAGATGAAAAATAAATTTAAGTGTTGTAGATTCACCTTTATTATAAAACTGTCATACATAGATATGCATCATCGTAAAAATCAAGGAAGAAATTTCATAGTGAATTTATAAAACAATAAGAGTAATCGTTCATAAATATATTCCGCACAGTAAATCTTAGTATTTACTTCAGTAGAAAATTTTTAAATTTTGATGAATTTTTGGAGGTGTTACATGGATGGATGTTGATTAGGATACTCACATGCATAATATGTATATATATAGATATTGGCATTAAAAGAAATGGGAGTATGGAGATTGTAATACTGTTCACATTGTTGTCATATAGGTAGATATGGTAGAGTATTGAAATATATTTTGATAGTTGTGCATTTATGAGTTGTTAAAAAGATTATAAAGGATCAAGGAATATAATGGTTAAGAACTCTTTTAGGTATGCCTACATTAGATGGCATGGTTTCTTTTTATTGATGTATTTTTAGTAAATTATTCATATTGAAATATATATGATGTAGATAATATTTACAGACAAAAAATTTATATGGACATATGTTAAGTAACATCATAAGGTATGGGTAGAGCTTAGTATGTGGTAATATAAGTGTTAGATAAAACATGTGTTAGAAAATATCAAAATTCATAAAGGTCTGCGGTGCAATGTCACGATTATCATTGGTTTAAATGCAATTAAATTACTTTTCGTTGCGTAGTAGTCTATATATACATTTTGCATGGTCTCCATATATATTTCTTCTCTTTACATTGTAAAGCATCGAAGCATACTGTATATAGTGTATTATTAAAGCATTACATAGTATATATAAATACATTATCTTATTAACATAATATTATTTGAAGGATTACAAATATTTATTTATCAAATATAATATAACATGACTAATGACATATCAAGATGTATGATAATATAGTGCACCATCTCTTGGTCAACCTGGAATTTTTTTATGAGGGTTCACTGTTGAGTGGCTACGTAAACTCATATCACATGATAGATTATAATTATGCAATGGTAGGCTTGGCGCTTTATTGTCATCCATTTCAAAATTTTGAATACATGCTTATGAGTTGATGAGAGTTGTTTCAAGGTTACGTAAATGTTTTAGTGCTATTACTTCTTCCTAATACCTAGTTCCTGAATCCTGATACATAAATAGTTTCTAATGTTCAATCGATTAACCTCCAAAACTATATTTTTATTTTAAGTTTCATTTGCATGGGGAATTTTTTTTTTTACTTTTATGATGATCTAGAAGGCTCTTGAACAGAAGTGATGACTTCAATTTTTTGATCCCTAGATTAGTTCATTTTGTTACTAAAAATATGCATCGATACAAATTATTTTTAAGGTTTAAATATATAATTCAAATAATGAAATGCTTTAACTGTAGCTTGTCAATAATGAGGTCTCCAACATTCGTGGATGGAGAATACCTAGACTTATTTTGGAGAAATTCAAAGGTTGTAGAAGGAAAAGTCTACCCAAGTAGGAAGCTACTACATTATAACAAAATCATATATGACTGCATTGTTGTCAATGTTGAAAATGTTCTAAATGGAGAGGTTCCATTATCCATTCCTACTTAATAAATTAAGACACTAGAAGATAGTCACTGTGGAATTTACTTTGTTTCTTGGTTGATTGTGCAATTTTTTAAGCATGGTGAATGCTTGGTACCTCAGACAGATTAGGGTTCGGTGATTTAATGCTTAGTGATTTAAAGAATGATAGCTATGCAAATCATAACAGTTCTTCAGATGAAGTAACAACTTCAGGGGAGGTTTCTGCGTCAAAGTGTGAATATATACGGGAGCAAGAAGTCTATGTGAATATTGGTCCCAAAGAAAGGAACGAATTCCTTGCATGCCATGTCATACTTAAGCATATATTTTCAAATACAGAGGAGTGCATAGCCTTGGGTTTTATCTCAAATGTTTTCGAGGACCACAGTATTCAAGGAGAGATGTTGGGATTATGTAATTTTGGTGTAATGGTGGTAAGAGTTCTATCACATTACAACAAGTGCACCTACTTAGTCCAACCCATGAATATAATATCTTGGCCATTAGATAAATTGTTAAACCGAAAAACTAGAACTTTATTGCAAGTTCAAGGTATATGCTAATCAAAATGATCATCCTCTTCCCACATTGAAGATCATAACTTGAATTTTAAAGGAATATTAGTGAAGCTAACTCATATATGCTCATCTGAGAATAAGTATGTTTCCAAGGGGACTATTACAAATGTGCTTGAAGGAGAAGTGGTACAATTATCTAGGTTAGATGGTCTTCATTTTGGTATTCATATCTATAAAAGCTTCACACATAATTTCAGCCACTTCAGTCTATCAGAAGGTTCTTTGATAAGGTGTCCTATTAACTAGTTGGTGCACCTTAGTGGTGCTCGATTAGATGTGAAGTTTAAAGAAATTACACTGGAGGTAGAAGTGATTGTGCAGAGTGCACTGGAAGATCCTCTTCCACAATTAGAATATCCCATTGGTATCAATTATTTCTCTTACATCCAAGTAGTGACAACCAGACCATATAGTCACCATAAATTCCGAAGGCCAATTCATCTCATGGATGTGCAATGAAAATAGGTTTTAGTGAATATGAGGATGAACATCACTTCCTCAAGCAACTAAGGAATAAAAGATGTTGTAGAGATGAATGCCTCTCTAAAACACCCAATGGCTCATTAGCTAATGGTTGGCATGTGATTAAATCCAAGGGTGAGAATGAAAGAACGGAATTTGTGCTCAAACCATTGGAATCAAATGAAATTATAAATAGGAATGACAACATAAAGAAAAGGAGCTTGATTTACATGAAATTTGATGGCATAGAGGTTTGTCGAAATGCATGGTATTTATCTTTTTGTATACCAAGATCCACCTTCTTTGACTATAAGACGAAATTTGTAATTGGTGACAGAAGGTCAGTAAATGGAAATTGTGGGTCAACAAAGCCAATGCCTAATAATTTGGTAACAATAGCTAGTCTAAGAAACACGATCAATGAAATTCAAATATAGTTCCCTACCAGACCCAATTAGTGCATCCGGATGGAATAAGGATGCCTTTCAGATTATTACCTGTGAATTTATACACAGAAAATAGTTCTTCATAAGTGCAATGATGACCTTACCAAGCTTATGCTTCCTCTAGTGTCACAGTCCAACTTTAGCAATATATAGGATAGGAATTTCCCATAGGTTTCAATTACAAAGTACATCTACTTTACATATTGTGATGAGTGTTGTGAAATTTTACAAAAACTTAGAGGCACCACAGACCCAGTGATGATAAAATATTGGCACCAAGTCCAAAAATTTCACAATGATTACATTATCAGTTGTCGCACAATGTATTATGCACATCGATTGGAATTAGAGCACAACCCAAGAAAATGATTGAGAATTGTTCATGACAAGATGGACAAGATGAAGATGTACATACCAAGGATGGGAAGGAAGCCAAAGTTAGTTAGTGCTACCTGCAATCTCCTAGTTCATCTAATTGGCATGCTTACCCATGGGAACATGTATGGGTTTTTTGGTCACTTTCGGCTCCCTTATCTAGATGGTGGTTCAAACTACACTGTATCATCCATATCTTTATGCTTGTGGATGCTAGAGGACCCGGTGGTTGATGAATTTGGGCATTTGTTGTATGAGAAAGGGTGTTCAATGAATCCATTACATGATGCACTTCTACAAAATGAATCCTATGGAAAGTGACAAGAATATAAAAGAGAGGCCATGCAGGATTTATCAATGCCAAGTGATTCCTTGAACAAACTTCCACTAGTGTTATTCTTGCATCTCGACAATTGTGGGGGTGATAACAAGAATCGTTACCTCTTTTATTTTGCATCCATGCTCACAAAAAAAAGAGTATTTTTACAACTATATATGTAAGCTTCCTCCCACTTGGACACACTCATGAATATATAGAAGGAACATACATGAGGTTGTTGGCTCAACTGAAGAGACAAGATATATTATCACTACCACAAATCATGGATAACTATATAACATTCCAAGATGATTGTAATTTCATTCCATACCTAATCAAGGAGGTTTATGACTTTAAGGCCTTTGTGGGAAAACACTTACTGGATGGAAGTCAGAAGATTGTGGGTATCAAATCCGTCCAATACTTCAATTTAAGTATGGTTGATGGCACCCCTGTAATGCAATATAAGGAAACTATTAGAGATGAGCATTGGTCTCATTGCATAAATATATGGAAAATGGGGTTAATGGCAAGTTGGATTTTCCTATGGGGGAATATTCATTGTCTCCATTCAAAACACTAAAAGACATTGAAGATTTGAAGAAAGGAATAAAGTCATATATTGCTCATTTCAATGCAGCAACGAAAGATGGAGGGGAATAATTCTGGCTTCTGAAGATAACGTACTGGAAAAATGCTTTGGGGGCTTTAAAGATGTGTTGTTAGTTAATCAGGTAAGGGAAAGAGGTTCATTTTGGCCTAATACAAGACAATAATCAAACACCAACAATGATATTCAACAACCACCTTATCTCATGGAGGTTTACTCGGGTTAAAGAGTCCCTACTAAAGATGAAATATATGTGGGTCCTTCCTGCAACAAGCCCACGGAAGAATTTGATCCATGAAATTATGTGAATAAAGGTAATATGCTCATTGTATTACCAAGTGATAGTAGGCCAATTTGGTTGAGGAGGGCATTAGGTGATGTTTACACAGACATGGATGATACAGAGACACACCAGTTTTTAGTACACTGGTGGAAACCCAATGGAGGATATGCATGCTGGGTAAAAAAATTAAAGAGTGGAAAGTTGGACAAGACAAATATGATATCATTGGCGTGGATAGTATAATATGGGCCTGGAAATTACGAGCGGATGTAAAGTAAGACAAGGTAAAAATAAATGAAAAGGGACACATGGCCATTAAGATATATCAACAAGTGGGAATCAAATCTGTGTGATGATAAATGAGGCATTCTTGCTATGTTTGAATAAATATAACAAGCCTATTTCTCGTGAGCTGAAATGTAATTTCTCTCCAAATTACTAGTGCCATACTAGGAAAATGATTTGTAATAAGCTTTATTTATCAATGGAAAATGAGATATGGGTTTTTATTTCATCATCTGTATAATTTCTCTCAAAATTACTATTGCAATAGTAGGAAAACATTTTGTAATATGCTTTAATTATCAATGGAAAATGAGATATGGGTTTTTATTTAATCATCTGTATAATTTTGGTCATAGTAAAGCAATAAATCTTGAGGAGAAAGAGCACAAGCCCTTTATCACAATTTAGTAATTCATGTGATTGAATTAAAATTTAGGAGCCTTGGTGGTGAGAAGAAAGAGCACGTGTCCTTTCTCACTATACAAGATCTTTGTCATTGTAAAGGAATTAATAATGTGAATATTAAAAAACACATGTTGAACTCACAAATCCAATAATGAGAGTAACTAGACTTTTTTATGAGTAAGTTTTTAAAATGATAATGATTTTTTTGGAAATTGATCACCACAACATCGGAAACCAATATTCTCACTACTAGAAACTGATAATGACACTTTAAAAAACCATTAATCATACTTTTAGAAACCGATCATCACACTTCCAAAAATCGATTATCGCAGTTTTGGAAACCAATAATCACACTTATGAAAATCGATAATAACACGATGGAAAACCAATAGTCACACTTTTGGAACATGTTGTGAGTCCATATTTTCATTGGGAAGTCTAAATTCAATGAAATGGGGGTTAATAGTGTTGAATTTTTCAAAAAATTGGAGAAAAATACATTGAAACAGTCAGTGGAAGCAAAAAAGGGAGCTAAAAAAGAAGTTAATTACATGGATATTTTGTAGAGAAAATTCATGTATCCTACCTTCTAGCCAATCTTGAATATTGACCATCTCCATGCTCCACTGCATCTCTAGTACTCTGCATCAGTTAAGGTATCATAAATGAAAACATGTTGTTAGCTTTGTGATACACCTAAGGTCTAAAAAAGGTGTCCAACAATGATTTAGTGTAGAGTAGCGCATTGACATATTCAACCTTCTTAAAGGAAGCAAGTCTCACCCAAGGCGCATATGGTAATCTCCATTGATTAATGTACACAGAGTTAAAGATTTAGTGTGGTCACATTCCATATATTTTCATTGGCATTCCTTCAAGTACTTAGAAACAATTACATTTGGATTAATAACAAACACAGATATATCATCTAGATATTAAAAAAAACATAAACACATAGGCAAAGCAATGATCCATAATATTAACAACATGCATGAGATTACATCACTTTGATGCAGCATAATATATGAGATTTCATGAAAATAACAACAACCTCTCTAATGTATCAAACCTAATTACTACATCATAGCCCTCATATATATAGTAAAATGAAGTGGTTTCAAAAGATTATGGAATCTACTAATTGAATCTGCCAACTATAACTTGCTCACCCAGAGGGATTACAAAAGATTATGCTCCTTTAGAGACATGCATAGAGTATTTGGAAAATTGGGCACATATGATATACAAGATGACTCTTTATCTCTACATAGGCTTATATGATGTCTCATACTTACGGGTCTGTGGTTTCATCTTCTACTAACGTTGTAATGACCCCAAATACCAAAAATTTGGAAAATTAAAAACATTTTAAAAATATTTCACTAATGTTAATAATAACAATTGTTTAGAAAAGCTCTTTTTGATTTTTAAGAGATAATCAATTTGTCTAAAATAACTTTTGTAGAAATTCATGACTCTTTTCTTCATCTCAAGATGGACATAACTTCTCTATATAAAATACTTAAGTTTATTGCAATGTACAACTTAAGGAGATTTTACACGCATATATCACTATAACATTTAGGTAATTATTTTCTAATCATAAAATAATATTTCCGTTCATAAGAAAACTAGGCATTTATTGTCTTATATCATTATGATTAGCCAATATAATTACTATCATTATGTAACCATTTTTACTTCATCCTTCAATCGGATAATTTGATCTTGTGGGACATATCCTCAGAATAACTATTTAAGGATCTGCATCTCTTTACAATTTCCAACAAAATTCTAAATATACATACATACATACATATATATATATATATATATATATATATATATATATGAAATAACTACATTAATGCATAATTCCATGAATTATAAGTTATATGACCCAATATCATTATACATATATCTAGACTTCATAGCTTCCTAAGCATAAAACATATTTCTCATTATAGTTCATCTTAGTCCCAGAGATGTTCTAAGGCTATTTTTAGAACTGTGCCTCGGCATCAATAAGTTTTACTCTTTGTATTTTTATACTTAATCAAAATAAAATTTATTTGAATACCATGTTGATAACCAAACTTGTAGTAATGTGGGAAGTACTTCAATATGCCAATGAAAAATTGAATGAATTTTGTGTTGATGAAATGACACAAGAAAAGGTTCTTAATAAAAGTAAATCTTTATCTTATGTGTGCAGAAAAACGTACTGAGCCGAAAAGGAATTCAGTAGTTTACACAAGATGATCACATAGCTAAATCCGAATATTATGAGGATAATATAACCAAATCATATACCATGAGTATTTCATGCCATAAACATATAGAAGCAATAATTTAAGCTAGTAGCACTCATTATTGAATCAAGACTAACTTTGCAAATCATGAAAAATATATGAAAGGGATGAAATCACAAGAGAAGAGATTACTAACTAAACATATCAAAGCTTTGAATCCACAAAACACCAAGATGGAGATTGAAGTTCTTTCTTTATATCTTGATCAGACTTTAATTATCTGAAGTTACACTTCTTACAAAAAGAGTCGACCCTTTGCTCACTGGCCCTTTCTTCTATATATAGCCTTCACAGGATTTACAAAATGATTTGTTACAACCCAACGACTTACAGTTTTTTGTTTGCATTTTTAACAAAATTGGTTACAAAAAGGTTAGTCCATTGGACTAATGCCGACTTGTCTGTTGTGGTGACTGGGATCCACACTACTGAGGTGCAGGAGCGCACTGTTGCGTTGAAGATGTTCCCGCTGCTGGCTATGCAGAAGGAGTTCCGACCATCGCTTGCACCTTCGAAGACTATTCTAATTGCTGGAACTGGATAGTTCTCGTGATGGATTTCCAATATTTACCCATAGGGTATTGGAAATATTTTATATCTCTGAGGGATGAATCCAGCTCAATATAACGCTCAAAAGAGGATTTTGGCAGACTTCCGAAAATAGACTGTAGACGATTGAGCATCTCGAAGTTGGTGTGTAGTTTGTCTACGGACGATCTGCCACTGAGTTCCTGAAGAGTATCTTCCATATGGAATTCGTATTTCCTTGCATCCACAATCATGGCATTATAGTGCTCTTTAAGATACATATTTTCATGTCCATCCTAGAAGGATGGGATACAAAGGGGAAAGACTATTTTGAATAATTCATTGAATGAGTGAATATCATCCTTCAGCTGAGAGGCCATATCAACAATGTTCTGAGCCATTATCCCCTTTGTGATCACTTTATTGGCTCCCATGATCACTTTAGTTCTGTCCCAGATGGAGTATGTATTAAGCTCTTCAAACAAATTCTCATTTAAAAAGGTTATAGCTGCTTTGGCTAAATCGGTCTTTTTACTTACATTGTTTGAGGCTGAACAAGCATCCTGGGAGGCAGATTCAACAATATTAGACTCCTCCTAGGCTATAATGAAATGGTTCCATTGTGTGGTTATCAAAGCCGCTACGTGTTCCCAAACTGCAAACTTGGTGCTCGTGACCAGAGGCTTACCAATCAGTCTTCTGGACAAGTCTTGGACCTCCTGATGGAGCTCCTACTTAGCCTATTGTAACTCTACGATGACTTGATCTATTCTAACCAATTTTTTATTCATGCTGAAGAGCTCCTCTCACTTGGCCTTTAGCTGGTCCTCTGCTTGATTTAACTGAGCATCCTTTAGACTTATTTCAGCAACTTCCTGAGACAACTTGTCTGTTGGATCTGTAGATGAAGAGACTTGTAGCGAGGCTTCCCTTTGTTGGAGGATGCCTTGATTCATCTTTCTTAGATCATCCAAATCTCTTTCTAAAGAGATAATATTCTCTTTAAATGCATGGATTTCAGCCATTGCTTTCTCTAGCTCTGACTGTATTGTCGACACTTCAGCAGTTTGTGAATGCTCAGTCGTGGGGATGTTGAACTTCTTCTTTAAGCCTAATATTTCTTTGTCCTTCTCTTTCAGCATGGCTTGTAATGGAGCCATATCACTTAGATTATGCACCATTCTTACAATTTGCTTCCCCAAGTTAGCTATTTTTAACTGCTTGGCCTTGTTAGAATATTTCTCATTCTTCAATTGCTTCTTTAGCCTTTGGACAATGGCCTGCAACTTATTTGTGCTCATAGTGTACTTCATCACATCTCAGTACAATCCTTCACCTGTCTTCCGGTGAAGTTCCTTGATGTCTTTGGAGGGGAACGCGTCCCAAATTTACTGTCACCTGAGTAGTCTTGAAATTCGAGGGTACTTTCTGCCCCCTAGGCACCAGTGGTTCTAGAATCGCCATTTTCAGGGTTCCTTGTCTCAAATCTAATGCAGATAACATCCTATATTGTTTCCCTGTTTCAAGTTCCTTCTTCAGGAACAAAGACCTCTCAAGTTCAACATTCTTGTCTTTAATCTAAGAGTATATACCAAACAAACCCGATTTAATAGGTGATGTAGTGACAAAAGATCCTTCTGTGGACTATGGCTTCCTGCTTCTGGGGCCACGCTGCGGATGGGAAACTTTCCAGGATGACAGATGCCAAAGAGGTGGGAATTGTAACGAATTTTGATGTTGCACTGGACGTTCCTTCCTCTTTTAATCTCTTCGCCTTTGATCCCACGCTCCCTGATCCTTCTTTTTCAGTTGTAGATGTGGGCTCTGGTGTGTCCCTTTTTCATAATGTTTCCATCTTAAGAGGTGTTGGGATGACTGGTGCCCCGATGGCTTTGCTAGGGTCCAACATGGCTTGAATCTCCTCCCACCTGTCTAGATTGGCCATTTTGTCCAACAATGGATGAGGTTCATGGGAGTATGTCGCTGACCTGGAAGCTTGTCTTTTTTTAGAGATGATCCTTCTGGGATCATACTTGCATACTATGCTCAATGGGAATTTGAAAGACGCTAGTAGTTCTTCAACTACTTTCTGAGCAGCTCTACTCCTAACCTTGAATGGTCCAGCCTCACTGGGGACTTTTAAAGTCTTGACACTGTTTCCCTTCATAAAATGTACATTGTTGCAATTGAACCTTTGGAATATGTACTCCAAGGAAAATATTCTAGCAGTTAAGAATATTGGGAGCTTGTAAGCAGCTAATTCTGCTTCATACACCTGGATTTCAGTGTGGGTCTCAAAGCAGAACCAATCCCCAACAACCTCATTTGGTTTGAGCTGAAGCAATTGCTTGCACTTTGGGAAGACTTTGGGGGGAGGACAATCGAACAACGGTACATATAACTTAGACATAACAGTGTCTATGAACAAAGAAAAATATTTTGTGGGGGGACTCGAATACCGAGGATTTTTCAAGGTCATCTTTACTGAAGAAACTCTTATTGTGATAGAAAATCATATACAAGAGGATGGAACTGAATCTAAATATCTTCTTGGATGAATTTTTTTTGAGCTGGAGGTGGATGGACTAGGAAAGGAAAGATGCAATATCTAACATGACAGGGGTATCCTGCTGAGATAAGTTCATGAGAAAAAGGAAACCCAAAGCTGCGTTGTCGATCACTAGGTCGTGGTTGTATCCGAGGACCTGACATATCATTGACAGTACCCGGCCTGGCTGAACCTACAAATACCTCCAAACTGAACATAGCCTCAGTACTAGGCAGACTGGCCTATGGAGAGACTATCATATGGATGAAAGCCTCCCTGCTTTCTAAGGATAGCTCTCTAATCTTTCCTATCGGAACTTCCTCATCAAACTGAATCCTTGAGGCATCTTCCTCGGTGTCGGTCAATACCATAATTAGCTCCTCGGTAATTGGGAAAACAACATTCCCCATCATGGAGATGACGGCTCTTCTTTCTGGTGCATACCTCTCTGTGCATCATTGTACCAACTCGGGGAAAAACCTGGCCTGTGGTAGAATCATTTTGGCCAATCCAGACTTCCACAAATTGAACAGGTCATTGCCACTTTTTACCTGTTCCTCGGCGTCACTGGCTAATTTGTGCATGTTGGGAAAGAGGATACGAAATCGTGGACGTCAAAAAACTCATCGCCAAGGTGGTCATCTTGATTGATAACTTTGGATGTAGAGGGGCCTTGGGGGGAATACGCAGAGGCCATGGTGAATTTGGAGTGGTGAATGGAATGCTGGTAAATGTTTGGATTTGTGAGGCGAGTAGGTTGGCGCAGAGAGTGCTAGAGACAAAGTGACTAGTGAATTATGTGGGGGCGTATTTATAGGAAGGAGTTTGATTTGGCGGGTTTTAATATGGGGTAGACATGGCACCTAGATATTGGTCCTCCATCCGAGGGGTATCTGATTCCTTTAAATGCAAGGGGAATGCTTATCTCTTAAACGGCGACAGTAATGACCGTTAGGGGTGGCTTGAAGAAAAAGGTCGAGGAACATAAACCGAGGAAAAAGTGGAAGAACTACAAAGCATAAGTGGTTTTAGGGATCCAAATAGGTAGTTTAGACAGACTTCTTTTTGGGCACTGAATTAATGTGAAGCTGCCTTGTGGAAGTGGTGGTTTTCATTCACGGGCGCATTAGGGGTGTTAAACTCTGAGCGCGTTAACCATCCTAAAGATTAGGTAGCCATCGATCTCCTTTCCTTGTTTTCTTGAGATATGCACCTAGTTGGCACAACTTTATAGGGCGGGTCCCCTCTCCCTGGCAGCTGATTGACTAGAGACTTGTGGTGGTAAACCACTGTGGTGGCTCTTTAGCAGTTCCAGGGCTCCGAATAGGAGGTTTAGACAGACCTCTTTTCAGGCCTTGAATGGATGTGAAGTTGCCACATGGAAGTGGTGGTTTTCATTTAGGGGTGCATCAAGAGTGTTAAACTCCAAACGTGTTAACCATCCTGAACATTAGGTAGCCGTCGATCTCCTTTCCCTATTTTTTTGAGATATGCGCCTAGTTGGAACAACATTACGGGGCGGGTCCCCTCACCCTGGTGGCCCACTCATAGGAAACTCGCGACTAAAAATGACTGTGGCGACTTCTTGATGGTTTCAGGGCTCAAGGAAAATGGTTTGGGGAGACCGCTTTTAGGGCCCTAAACGGCTCTAGAGCTGACACGTGTCTACAACGGTTTTCGTTCGAGGGTGCTCCAAGCTTGATAAACGTTGTGCACCTTGAGCCCCTGAGTGAAATATCAGCCGTTTATTTTTAGATCAAGCGGCCACCTTGATTGGGGCTGCATTTATCTCCGCAATTGATCAATATTTACAAAGGGGTGAGATTTCTTTCTTCGTTTCCGCGCCGTGGCCACTTTGAATCAGATTTTGAGATCTACTTCAAGCTCGTTGAACTATAATTCTGCCTTAGTCCGATTAGGTCGAAGATATTAGTACTAACCGTTCCTATGCTTATACCTATCACTTGAACCATTAGATCATAATTATATTTTTAACACAATTTAACCCTTACATTCTTTATACATAAAATCACGAACCCATTCAAGAAAAACCTAAATAGCCTCACATCTTTTCCATCATGAAGAATTACCTTTATATCGCATCATTAGATACTTAATCCATTCGAAAGCTATAACTTGATTCTTACATATAACAATATATGTATATATATATATACATATAGATGCATAAAGTTATTTGTACATATTTACAAAAAAATCCTATAAATCTTTCCAACATACCAAAGTTATGGGGTTCATTCCTAGCTTAAAGGCTAAGGATGGGGATTCAAGTGAAACCAATCGTTTAAATAGCTAATTTGGTCTTAACACCACTGTTTAAGGAATTTTGAATTCTAAGGGAGATCTCGAACAAAAATCGACTCAATACATAACGAAACTAGCGGTCTTATAAGCAGATTCCCGATAAGGGAGTCACGTCTAATACTATAATAACAATAAAAACAAATATATCAATGAAATCTATGTTAACACAATAATAACAATAAAAACAAATATATCAATAAAATCTATGTCAATACACAGAAGTCGGTGGGGTAATTGCGTAGACATTTCAATAAGTAACTAAGCTATTTCATTCGGTGGGACAACACATTCATGGAGGGAACTATCTGATGACTGTGGTCATCGATCTAACGTTTTGACAAGTTTTAAAAATAACCCGAGGTCTCTTTATCGCACAGATCCTAATACCGCTGAACTAAATCTATCCCATTCAATTCGCAGGTAGTAAATAAAAATGGGATTGAGAGATATTAACGTTGATTACCTAAGTAAACTGAGACTTGATTGGAAATCAACGATAGTTCTTCAAAACTCAGTGCAGAGTAAACTGTGGAGTTTCCAAGTATGGAAACATTGGAATATTAAGGTAATCTGCATTCACCCCTTCAAGCACGTTGCTTGCATTTAAGGACATACCAATGGACTACCATTTGTCAACACCGGTGACTGGGGCAAAAACAAAATCTATGAAAACAAACAAACTAACAAAATAGGGATCAATCCATGCAGGCTAAACTGAAATGCTCATCGGAATTTGTCAAGGAAATCATCAAGGTTTCAACAACGAATAAAATAGAAAAATAAGCGGCAAGTTACTCGAAAATCTAACTGCTTTAATTTTTTTGTCAAACTACACTTCCCCAGAGTTATAAACATAATTTTGATTCATTGTTGAACCAAAATATATATAAAAATTAAAATACAGAGATTACAACCCAACAAAATAAATGTGATAATAGCTCCACAAGATTTTGATTTACAAACAAATATTTTATTATAATTACACGGGTATACAGAGGTCGTATGAGAATTTTATACAACGATTTTAAGGGATGTCAAGCTTGTTCCACTCCCAATTTACACAGAAATCAAATGGAAGTATATTGCATTAAATCGCAAGGGATCCGATCGATCCGTGATGACATAAACCAGTTCATGAAAGTCTTGGATCCATTCATTTGAGAAAACATTTCTCAAAAAGAATTACACCCAGATCTCTATTTCAACAGAGTTTTTTTTTAATTCAATCATACGAACTACACCGAATTGATCCTTTTACACAGAATTTATATATAAATATATAAGAAAAATATCACAATAGACATATATAATCATGTAACAAAAGTTCTGATTCGCTTGACAAGGAAGAACGATTCAATCTCCATAATAACATGCATTGAATCCCTATTATAGATCAAGTACTTAGGCAATAAGAAAACCATCAACTTTGTATAAAAAGAACAGAGTTAGAGGTATCTATCCCATCAAGATGATCATCATTATAGATCGAAATTTTAAAAGGAAGATTCATCTCCGAGTAAAAACATGGACTCGTTATGCAACTAGATATATAAAGATCTCAAGTAAAGAAAAAAGTGCGTGATGAT
The DNA here is from genome assembly GCA_027924585.1 of Larix kaempferi. Taxonomy (NCBI): domain Eukaryota; kingdom Viridiplantae; phylum Streptophyta; class Pinopsida; order Pinales; family Pinaceae; genus Larix; species Larix kaempferi. Next base: position 61,454,410 of record BSBM01000361.1, on the reverse strand, counting down.
ACATAATAACTCTGTATAACATACAAAGGTCCTAGATGCTAAAACGCCTCAATGATACCGTATATCCTAATTTTATGCAGACTTCTTTAGAAATAACAGAGTTATAATTATTTGCTATGAAGTCGCAGAATTTTATTCCCCCCATGCACATAAATATACATGCATATACATTTTAAGTAAACTAGATTCCATCCATATATTCATACTACTAATATAATCAATCAACTCATACTACAAATTTTACTTGCGCCATTAACATTGTTTATACATTCTCACAATAACAACATATACTTACTTGAATCAATGCAAATGACAACTTGGAGAATCAGCTCCTCCCAATCATAGGAATGAGAAGCACGACCACTAGCTCAAATCCACCCCCGAGGTGGATCACCACAATGCACACGCGAACCTCAAGCAAAACTTCCACGTGACACTCTCTCCCAGAGTCCATAACAAGCTAAATAATGGACTTATGAAAGAGAGAAACACTCAACACATGCACTCGCAACATAGTTTCTCCATGCACAACACAGCATCGCATGCTATCTTCTTGCACCAATATATATAGATTTTTCCGATGTCGTGTTCCATCCCATTCAAATCTCAATCAATCCTCCCATCCCTATGATTTGGGATCTTGTTTGGTATTTGAGCTTTAAGATTGGATTTGATTGTTAAAATATCACTTTCTGGCTTTACACATGTTCTCTGTGACATGGTGGTGTCCCCTCATTTAACTGAATTATCCAAGTGTCTTTTTCTTTTCTTTACAATAAAATATTAGTTTGTTGTGCAAAGTGTCACTCACACCTCTTGTGAGTGTTTTTGAGTTTTTAAATAACTCTTACAAAAATATTTATTTTTTAAATAATGTCACAAAATATTAAATCAAAATAAAATAATAATGTCTTGGGGGTTGAAGTATATAATACTTCCGAAACTTTCTGAAACCCACAATTATTTCTAAAATCTCCACAAATACTCGAAAACCCACATTTTGATAATAATATATTTATGAGATGATTTATTACATTTACAAGCATTGACCATTTATAGGTCAATTGGGTATCTTTTCAATGGAACGATGTACCCCTTAGAATTTAACTAGTTAGTTTAATTAATTAATCCTATTTGTGATTAATTAATATTTTTACTATTTAGATACACAACATTGCCTTCCCCTTAAGGAAAGCTTTATCCTCAAAACTGAATTTGTTGACGTCGTTTTTTATTCTAGCTCTGTGTCAAATTGCTGACGTGAGACATGGAATGTTGATTACATGCATGGCTTCCTCTTGTTTCTTTTGTTTCATAATCCACATTAAGTATGTACATGGTGAAGTTTTGTTGACACCTTTATTGTTTGTGTGGTTGTTTCTTTTAACTTCTTTTGTCGCCATTTGAAAGGACTTGATAGACTTTACAGTAGAAACTATTTTTGTGATGTCATTCCCAACACATTCTATGTCGGTTTCTTTGAAGTGAGTCCTTGTACTTATAATGGTCACATGAGCACCAAATGAGCACCAATCTCATCTTGTATCTGATTAATCTTATAGATGTTCTCATTAATGTTTTTTATAGTGATCTCTGGGGAGAAAAATGTTCTTTGTGCATCTATTATTGTGATATTCTTATCGATGCATTGATCCTCATTGTTGCCAGTAATATTGGTTTGATTCTCATCACCATCCTGGTCACAATCATCTTCATTTTTGTCATTGTCAATTTCATCACTAGGGTATTCTATATCTTTGTCAATTATGTCGATGTTGACATAATGGTTTATTGTACCTTTGTCATCATTGAATGAGTATGCAACATCGATGTAAACCTTGGAGCTCTCAACAGTTGCAATTTCAGGCTCTTTATTGCAGTAGTCATCTCTTGTACTCTTTCCCTCATGTGTTAATTCATCAGGTTGTTCCCTTGCATGTTTGCTCATGGGTTTTTCAGAGTTCTTGACTAGCTCGCATGATGATTCTCTTGGCGAGCACGATTCAAGTGCCACCCAGTGTGTATAATTAGAAGCATCGACAACATCTTTCATTTGTTGTTGTTGGTCATTGAGTTTTATCAGAGTTGATTCCAATAACACCTTTGATTCAACCGCTTATGCTTCTGAGAATGCAGTTTGCTCTTGGGATAATAACTCTTTCTCTTCTATAGAAGCTTGTGATTCTTCTTCCATATCTTTCATAACTTCATGTTTTTCCTCCATGATCTTTATTCTCCGGGTTTTTTCTTTTTCACTTTCTTCTTTTAAGTTTTCAACATTTTTATTTTAACTTTTAAATGGGTGTTCTTGCACATTTCGACCTTGGTATCTTTTATCTAAATTTGAAAAATATTTGATATTATTTCTTCTTTAATTTTCCTCATTTCTTCAACCAAATTGTCATGTATCGAAGACATTTGTGTGTATGAATAGGTCTAGTGCACGTTGAAATTTTGCATATCCAAGTAAAAATATTTAAATATAATAATTAATAATTATTATATTTAATAACAATATTAATATTATTATTAATAATATGGTTATTATTAATAATATTTAATATTAATAGTTATTTTTTTAAAATAATGGAATTTGATAATAATAAAATTGTATTTATGGTTTAATGGAGCGGAGGAAGAGTGGAATTAGGGTTTCATAGAGTGGATGAGCGTGGCGAATGGAGGATCGAGGATGGAAGAGATGAGTGGTTGGAGGGAGTACGTAATGAGTTGGAACAACGATAATGGAAGGGGGAGACAGGAGATGGATGGAGGAGAAGGGCGTGGTGGATGGGAGGAGGAAAGTGTGGGGAAGGTCCAAAGAATGGAGGAATTCATAGGAGTATAGAAAAATGGGAAGCATGGTGCAGATCAAGCATGGACCAGGATGAATTAGAGAGAGAGGCGTGGAGGAAATGGGCAGGGTGCAAGAAGATGACTGGGGAGCTGCGGGCAGGAGTGTAGGGTGGTACTGGTTGGAGAGGCAACGATGGCCTATGTGAAGGTGAATGCGAGTGTGCAGCCTGGGGGAAAGTGACTAAGGAGTGCAGGTGGGTGATGGGAAGAGAGGGATGTGTGGAGATGGAGAATGAAGGTGGGAGTGATGAGAGCATGCGTGTAGAATATTCGTGGATCAAATGAGTTAGGACAGTGAGAGGAGAGCGTGTGAGGTGGAGGCGTGAGATGTGAGGTAGAGGAGTGGAGGTTGGATATGGGACGTGAAGAATGGCAATGTGGAGAGTTGCAGGTGAAGGAGGAAGTGTGGGAGGGACGAAGTGGCAGCAGCGTAGGGCGAAGGGAGGAGAGGTTGATTTCCAGGTGGGTGGAAGGGGGCCAGCACGGGAAGGTGGAGCATGTGATGAGGGTGGAGGGAAAACGTAGAGGAGGGCGGTTGAGGAGTTGTGCGGGAAGGGAAGTAGGTATGAGGTGGGGTGAAGATGGGGGGTGAGGGCGTGTGGAGTTGAAGAAGGGAGGACGAAGTGCGCAGGAGGGAAAGGGAGGAGGCGAAGGGAGTGTGGAAGAGGAGGTAGAAGGGAGGGAGGGAGGTTGCATGGAGGGGGGAAGTGTTAGAAAAACAGGATTGCAGAGCAATAACAATAAACAGAAATGCAAATATAATCACACATACACATTACAAGAGAGACACAGATATATCGTGGTTCACCCAACTTGGGCTACGTCCACACTGAATTTGCCAGTCCTTGTTATTATTACCATCCAGCAAGGTGAAGGGATACAACTTGCAGCACAACCGCTGCACTTCCTCTTCTCTGTTTCACAATCTCTCTCCTGATCTCAGAGATCTTTACAATGCATAAAACCTAATACATCATCATCCTTAGCCGTATTACAATGTCTTTATTTTATAAGGGAAATACAATGGGAAAATACCATAGGATACCCAAAACCATGGGCCCGCAAAACAGCTGGCGAAAACAACCCCAAAAATTTTCTTCTGGGGAATTGCCCCCAAACCCCCATTTCTCGGGGGCACTGCCCCTGAATTGCCCCCCCCCCACACCCCCCTGAATTTCCCCCCCCACACCCCCCCTGAATTGCCCCCCCCCACACCCCCCCTCTAGGGTGACTGTACAGTCCACCTACATATCATATAAAACTGGGGTACAAACACGACTGATACAATATCATCTATGAGACTAGAAGATATGGCTCCACAACCAACAATCTCCCACTTGGAGACTGATCACAGCAACTCCACCGCTGCTGCACTTGCTGGACTTGGACTTGGAAAATTTCTCCTCTTCACCTTCATGCTAGAAGGCCAAGTGAAATCGAGCACGTACTCAGTTTCTCTCTGGTCACTACCTTTGTGAACATGTCTGCAGGATTTGGCTAGTATGTATCTTTTCTAGCTTTAACTGGTCATCTTCCAGAACAGAGCGTATGAAATGGTACTTGAGCTGTATATGTTTAGTCCTGGAATGGAATGCTAAGTTCTTTGCAAGATGAATGGCACTCTGGCTATCACTATACAATCTGCTATCCTTCTGCTTCTTACCCACTTCCTCCATAAATCACTGCAACCAAATCATCTCTTTACTAGCCTCTGTAATGGAAACATACTCTGCTTCTATTGTTGAAAGTGCAACAACCTTCTGTAGTTTCAAAATCCAGCTTACTGTTGTTCCACCTACAGTAAACACATACCCTGTGGTGCTCCTCCTGTTATCCTTGTCACCTACCATATCTGCATCAACATATCCCTGTAGAATAGTGTCTGAACCTCCAAAACATAATGCCTCAGTGGTAGTACCTCTCAAATACCTGAGAATCCACTGTACTGCCTTCCAATGTTCTTTATCTGGATTGTTCATATATCTGCTCAAAACTCCCACTGCATGTGCAATATCTGGTCTTGTGCACACCATGGCATACATCAAGCTGCCAACTGCTAATTGATAGGGAATCTTGGACATGTAATCTATCTCTTCTTGTGTCTTAGGACACATTTCCTTACTTAGACTGAAATGGCTAGCCAAAGGTGTACTTACAGGTTTTGCATTCTACATTCTGAACCTCTCCAACACCTTTTGTATGTACTCACTTTGAGACAATGTCAATTTGCGATTTTTTCCTGTCTCTCGTTATTTTCATACCAAGGATTTGCTTTGCAGCACCCAAATCCTTCATCGCAAATGAATTAGCCATCTTCCTTTTGACTACATTTATATCCTGCATGTCAGACCCTGCAACAAGCATGTCATCCACATACAATAACAAGATAATATATCTTCCATTGTCTAGCTTCTTGAAATAAACACAGTGGTCAGAATGACATCTACTATAACCTTGTTCTGTCATAAACCTGCCAAACTTTAGATACCACTGCCTTGGAGCTTGCTTCAAGCCATACAAGCTCTTTTTCAACCTGCATACCAGATCCTCCTTACCTTTGACCTCATACCCTTGTGGCTGCTGCATATATATTTCTTCCTCCAAATCCCCATGGAGGAAGGCTGTTTTTACACCTAACTGTTCAAGATGCAAATCTTCTACCACCACTAGACTTAAGATAGTCCTAATTGAAGTCATCTTAACAACATGAGAAAATATTTCATCAAAATCTATACCTTTCTTCTATGCAAACCCCTTTACAACAAGTCTGGCCTTATACCGCTTCTTACCTCCTTCTTCTTCCTTCAACCTGTAAATCCATTTGTTTTACAATGCCCTTTTACCAGCAGGAAACTGAACCAAATCCCAAGTCTGGTTTCCTACCAATGAGTCCATCTCCTCATTCATGCCTTGCTCCCACTTCTTTCTAGTTTCCACCTGCATTGCTTCTTCATAACATTCTGGTTCACCAGAATTAGTCATCAATAAATAATACATTGAAGGAGAGTATCGTTCAGGGAGTCTACTTAACCTGGTAGATCTTCTTACAGTTGCAGGAGTTTCAGGTACTTGCTGCTGCTCTTGATTTTCTGGCACCTTCGGAACTTCATTTTCTTTAATTTCATCAAGCACTATGTACTCTGTGTTTTCCTTTTCCTGTTTCTTTCTCTGCAACTGATCTTTATAAATGACCTTTTCATTGAATATCACATCTCTACTCCTGATTATTTTTTTATTTTCATAATCCCATAAACGATAACCAAATTCATCAACCCCATATCCAGTAAAGGTACATTTCTTGGATTTAGCTTCAAGCTTTGTTCTATTTTCTTTATCAATATGGACAAATGCTTCACAACCAAATGTTCTCAGAAATGAGTAGTTTACCTTTTTATCTGTCCATGCTTCCTCTGGAATACCACCATCCAAAGCACTTGAAGGTCCTCTGTTTATTAAATAAACAACAGTATTTGCAGCATCCGCCCAAAACTGTAAGGGCAACCCTGCATGCAATCTCATACACCTTGCACACTCCATGATCATTCTGTTCATCCTTTCTAACACACCATTTTCCTGTGGTGTTCTTAGGAATGTCTTCTCTCTACAAATCCCATGGTATGAACAGTAACTATCAAACTCCTTGCCATAGTACCCACCTCCATTATCAGATCTGAGACACTTCAATCTTTTTCCTGTCTCATTCTCAACCAAAGCTTTCCACTTCTTAAAAGTAGCAAACACATCAGATTTCTGTCTAATGCAATAAACCCAAGTTTTTCTAGTTGCATCATCAATAAATGTAACATAATAATGAGAGCCACCAAGAGATTGTACCTGAGCTGGTCCGCATACATCTGTATGCACAAGCTCTAATTTTTCATTCTTCTTCTGTTTCCCAACTCTGATAAATCTGACTCTCTTCTGTTTTCCATAAACACAGTTTTCACAGAATTCCAAACTTACCTACTTCAAATCCGGTAGCAACTTCCTTGAGTGGAGAATCTGCATCCCCTTCTCACTCATGTAGCCAAGCCTATGATGCCACAATGTTGTATCTGTTCCTATGGAAGCTAAAGAGATAGAATGGTCAGTATTATGAGGACATAAATACAACGTACCTACTCTGTCTCTTTTTGCTATCACCATTGATCCTTTAGTGATCTTCCACCACTTTTCTCTGAACATAGATAGACAGCCGCCATCTCCCAACTGCCCTATTGAGATTAGATTTCTTTTCATAGCAGGAATATGCCTAACTGCTTTCAACAACTAATCAGTTCCATTCTTAACTTTTATCCATACCTTACCCATTCCAACAATTTTACATGGCTCATCATCACCCAATAAAACATGTCCAAAGTCGCAAGGAACATACTTATGAAAGTATTTCCTATGGGGTGTAACATGACATGAAGCTCCTGAATCTACTACCCAATAATCACTAGTATTATCTAATGCAAGAATCAAAGCATCTTGTAACACATCACCTGCTACATTTGCTTCTTGGGTAGTTTCCTTCTGTGCATCTCCTTTCTTCTTTAGAGATTTGTAGTCTTTCTTCAGATGTCCTTTCTTTCCACAGTTCCAGCACTCTATCTTTCCCAGTTTGGACTTGGATCTTCCTATTTTAGACTTTCCACAATTACCTTGGCTCTTTCCTCTCTCCTTTTGTCTTCCCCTGCTCTCCATGGTCAACGCATTACCTGATATCTCACCTGTGCTTTTTCTTTGCATTTCCTCACAAAGAATAACACCAATAACATCATCAAATTTCAAGTTGTTTGAACTAGAGACAAAGTTACTTACAGCCATGACCAAGCTATTCCAGCTTTCTGGCAATGAGCACAAGATTAGAAGAGCCCTAACCTCATCATCAAAGTTCACACTTACAGAACTTAGCTGATTTGTAACCGTATTAAACTCATTTAAATGATCAGTAACAGATCCACCTTCAGACATCTTCATATTAAATAAACGCTTCATTAGAAATACCTTGTTGGAGGCCGAGGGTTTTTCATACAGCTTACCCAATGCGCTCATCAAACCCTCTGTTGTCGTTTCTTTTGAGATATTGAAAGCCACCGACGAAGCCAAGCTCAACCGTATTGTTCCCAGAGCCTTTCTGTCAAGAACCTCCCATTCTTCGTTCTTCATAGCCGTCGGCTACTTTGCTTTTCCTCCCAATGGTAGGAATAGATCCTTCTGGTACAAATATTCCTCCATTTGCATCTTCCATAACCCGAAGTTTTGGCCGTTAAACTTCTCAACCTTAAACTTTCCTTCTTCTGCCATTGCTCCCACTCGAACCATAAACCCTAGCTTCCTGCGGGTTTAACTGCCGAATAGACCTTTGGCTCTGATACCAATTGTTAGAAAAATAGGATCGCAGAGAAGTAACAATAAACAGAAATGCAAATATAATCACACATACACATTACAAGAGAGACACAGATATATCATGGTTCACCCAACTTGGGCTACGTCCACACTGAATTTTCCAGTCCTTATTATTATTACCATCCAGCAAGGTGAAGGGATACAACCTGCAGCACAACCGCTGCACTTCCTCTTCTCTGTTTCATAGTCTCTCTCCTGATCTCAGAGATCTTTACAATGCATAAAACCTAATACATCATCATCCTTATCCGTATTACAATGTCTTTATTTTATAAGGGAAATACAATGGTAAAATACCACGGGATACCCAAAACCATGGGCCCGCAAAACAACTGGCAAAAGCAGCCCCAAAAATTTTCTTCAGGGGCATTGCCCCCGAACCCCCATTTCTTGGGGGCGCTGCCCCCGGACCCCCCAGCTAGGGGGGATGGTCCCCCCTGGAACCCCATGGGGGGGCGATGCCCCCCCCACGCCCCCCTTCTAGGGTGACTATATAGTCCACCTACATATCATATAAAACTGGGGTACAAACACGGCTGATACAATATCATCTATGAGACTAGAAGATCTGGCTCCACAACCAACAGGAAGATGGAAGTGAACCCGGAGGAAATGGATTAGTGTGAAGGTGGATGGAGTGAATCCGAGTGGCAATGAGAAAAAATGTAAGCTATTGAAATGGCTAAAACCCAATGCTGGGTCAAAAACCCAAATTCAAGAAACTTGACAATTTGGCTATAAGCCAGAGATCAGCAGAAGCCCGAAGCCCGAGTAAGGGCTGGCTCTGATACCAAATGAAGTATATAATACTTCTGAAACTTTTTGAAACCTACAATTATTTCTAAAATGCCCACAATTACTCGAAAACCTACATTTTGATAATAATATATTTATGAGATGATTTATTACATTTACAAGCATTGACCATTTATAGGTCAATTGGGTATCTTTTCAATGGAACAATGTACCCCTTAGAATTTAACTAGTTAGTTTAATTAATTAATCCTATTTGTGATTAATTAATATTTCTACTATTTAGATACACAACAGGGGTATCACATTTCTCCCCCCTTATTCTTAACACCGTCCTCAGTTTTATTTATTCTGATATCTCTTTCTCATTCTGGAACATGGACGGATATGCCTCTTGCATTTTATCCTCCATTTCCCATGTTGCCTCTTCAGGGTTGAAGTGCTTCCATTGCACTTTTATTTGAACGATGGCTTGATTTCATAGCATACATTCCTTCTTGTCTAGGATGTGGAAAGGTTTGGTCTGGAACTCACCCTCGGGTTCTTCCTGAATCATATTCCAATCAATTACATGAGTAGCATCATGCACATATTTTTTTAACAAGGAAACATGAAATACATTGTGTACTTTTATAGTATAGAGAAGTGAAAGTTGATAGGCTACTGTCCCTATTTTAACTAACACTTCAAAAGGCCCACAATACCTGGGCACCATCTTGGAGCACCTTCCCAAGCTCAAGGTACTCTTCTTTGGTTTTACCTTTAGATACACATGATCTCCAATGTTGAACTCTCTTGGAGTTCTTTTCAAATCCGCATAACTCTTATGCCAATCCTAGGAAACTTTTAAGTTCTGTTGCACTTCCTTCACCATCTGTTCCATCTCCTTTAACATGTCCGATCCTAGAACAATCCTATCAACTGGGTTATCCCAAGACACAAGAGTGTGGAATTTTTGACCATACAATACCTCAAATGGACTCATTTTTAATAAAGCTTGATATCCATTACTATAAGAAAATTCTACTAAATGAAAATAGTCCTCCCATTTACCTAGTTTATCTATTACATACATTCCTAACATATATTCTAAAACTTGGTTAGTTCTTTCAGTTTTCCCATCTGTCTGAGGATGGTAAGCAGTATTGAATTTCAGCTGAGTATCTAGACCTTTAAACAAAGACTTCCAAAAATACTTGTAAATTTTGCATCTCTATTAGAAATAACAACTTTCGGAATACCATGCAAACAAAAAAATTCTTTCATAAAAATATCAGCTATGTTTATTGCTTTAAAGGTATATTTCACACGTATGAAGTGTGCAACTTTACTTAATTTATCAAAAATTATAATTATTGAGTCCCGTTGTTTATTTGTTTTAGGTAATACTATTATAAAGTCCATGCTTATTATCTCCCATTTCCATTCTGGAATGGGTAAGGGTTGAAGTAACCCGACATGATGTTGATGTTCTATTTTTACTTGTTGACATTCTATACATCTAGCTAGGTAATTTGCAGCATCATTCTTCATGTTAGGCCAGTAATAGTTTTTTCTTAACTTTGTTATCATCATTTGATATCCCAGATGTCTGGAATACAGTTTTTTATGTAACTCATTCAAGATTAATTGCTTAACTTCTTCAAAATTTGGTATATATAATCAATTTTTATAGACTAGCAAGTGTTTTGAGCTTATAGAATAAACCGAGGAATCTTTTCCATTAACATCCATTTCCAATTTTTCTTTAACTTTTAAGTATTGTTCATCATTTTTAGTTGCTTCTTTTATTAAATCTTCAAGATTTGTCTTATAACTGCTAAACGTAGCTGAACAATATGGAACGGCATTCCTACTTAACACATCTGCCACTTTATTCTCTTTGCCTTTAATGTGTTTAATTTCAAAATCACACTCGCTCAAGAAGGCTAACCACCTCGCTTGGAGAGCATTTAAAATTTGTTGATCAAATAAGTATTTTAAGCTTATCTTATCATACATTAAAGTGAATTTTCTTCCTATTAAGTAATGCCTCCACATTCTTAATGCATGTATTATAGCAGCTAATTCCAAGTCATGCGTTGCATAGTTTCATTCATGTTATTTAAGTTTTATTGACTCATAGATTATTACATAATCTCTTGCAGTAACACACCACCTAATCCCTCTAAGCAAGCATTCGTACATATAATGAATTCCTTGTATGGATCCTCTATTCTTAGAATAGGTGCGGTGGTAAGAAAGTGTTTAATCTTTTCAAAACTCTCTTGACATTTATTAGACCATATAAATTTAGTTCCTTTTTTTTGAAGTGAATTTATCGGTTAATCAGTCCTAGATAACCCCTCAATGAACCTACAGTAGTAACCTATGATCCCCATAAGAATCAAATCCCGGTTACATCTTTAGGAACTAGCCAATCAATGATTTCCTTGATTTTATCTGGGTCTACAAAAATTCCCTCCTTAGATATTACATGACCTAGGTATTGGATTTTATCTTGAAATAAATCACATTTACTAAACTTTGCATAAAGTTTATGTTCTCTTAAGGTTTGTAAGACCAACTTAAAATGGTTTTCATGCTCTTCTTCATTTTTAGAGTATATTAAGATGTCATCAATAAATAATATCACAAACTTATCTAAGTATTTATGGAGAACACTATTCATTAAACACATGAACGTGGCCAGAGCATTGGTCAAGCCAAATGGCACTACCAAGAACTCATAATGTCTATATTGCATTCTAAATGTTTTTTTATGAACATCTGCATCCTTAATTCTTACTTGATAGTACCCATACCTTAAGTCAATCTTGGAGAATACCGCAGCTCCTCGTACCTGATCAAGCATGGCATCAGTGTGGGGGATAGGGTATCTATTTTTTATTGTCATTTTATTTAATTGTTTGTAATCAATGCAAAGTCTTAATGTGCCATCTTTCTTTTTAACAAACAAAACTGGTGCTTCCCACAGAGACACACTCAGTCTTATATATTATTTATCTATTAATTCTTTCAATTGTAACTTTAATTCCACCAACTCAAGTGTATTCATTCTATAAGAAGCCTTTCAGGGAGGCACTGCTCCTGGTACCAACTCAATGGTAAAGTCAATATCCCTCCTTGGAGGTAATCTAGGTATTTCCTCTGGAAAAACATCTTTAAATTCATTTAAAAGAAGAAAATATTCCAAACTAGGTTTTGTTTTATCATCAATATTTTCATGATATGCACAACAAACAATCTACATCCTTTCCTAGCACACTTTCTCAATTGCAAAGTAGATACTTTCCTAGTAAGAACCTTTTTAGGGATCCCTTTAACAAGTCTATTTTCAACCTTTTCATCCATACAAGTGAAAGTTTTCTCAAAGCAATTCAATATTACTCTATGCTTTTCTAACCAATCCATGCCAATTAATGCATCATATGATCCTAATGGTAAAATGTTCATATCTACCTTTGTAACCAAATCTTGCACATAAATTTCACAACTAGAAATAAAGCTGGTTACCTTTCTTTTTGTTCCTGTGGCTAATTGTACTAACCAAGACTTTTCAAAATCATACTTTTCATTTTACACAAATCTACTAGCTTATGAGATATGTAACTTAAAGTAGATCTGGTGGCATTCAGAAATGCCTACCTTTTTACATGTATTAGTTCAAGAACCTCACTTTAAATATCGACCAGGGAACGTAAAAACTTCAGAGGCACTCAGCACTGTATGTGCACTATTAAGAGAATCTTTATCATTGGGTGGTCAAATTTTAGGGAGAAATAGTTAAGAGGTATAAATCTATTCTAACGGGAGAAAAACATCTAATCAGCTATAGGTTTGATCTATTGAAATTGAAACCAGAAATGAACCTATTGAAATCGTGAATCTAATTTATTTAAAATCATGAATCTATTTTATGAAAGCAAAAATCTATTCTATGGAAACATGAATTTATTTTATGAAAGTATAAATCTATTCTATAAAACACATGAATCTAATTTATGAAAGCAGGAATCTATTCTATAAAAACATGAATCTAATCTAAGAAAGCAAAAATCTATCTAATTGAAATCCAAAGCATGAACCTATCTATTTCAAAGCATAAATCTTTTACATTAGAGCATGGATTTGTCACGTCCCGTCCCGTGGGTCCAAGAAAAGGAAGGGAACATGACTATAGATCTTGGGATTTTTACTAAAAACTCAGCCCCATTCATCAGATTCATACAAATAAAAAAAATGTTTGCAGATGCAAATCAAAATAAACATGCACAATGGAATTAAACTGCCCACACACATTTCTCATGCATACATTCAACAAAATTAGAACAATCAATACATTGCAGAATTGAATACATAGAGATAGAATACTTATCTTGATGGTAAAGTTTTCCCAAGCAACTAGCTACGTAACTACAATGTTCCACCCAACCATAGGCTAGTTGTGTTCATCAATCTCTCAACACAACTGCCACCCCCGAGCTGGGCATGATTCCTACAAGGAAAAGGGGACACTAAATCTCATACATGGCCAAAGCAATGTATACCCATATCAACCCCAACGTTCTCTTCCACACACAACAATCTCAAATATTGGGCATGGATACACATTTTCAACAAAGGGATTTACAAAACAGGGTCCATGGGTTTTCCCCAAATCGTGGGTACACCAAAAACGAATTGCTGGAAGAGAAAATAAACCACGGGAAAGAACCCGATTTCTCCCACAAGTATGTGATCATTCAGGTGGCCAAAATGACCTTTATGGAACCCCCAAATCGATTTTCCCTCTTCCCCACTGATATACAATACAAAAACGCCCTTCCCAGCTAGAAAAATGAAGGAACCCACAACACAAACTTGGAGGAAAACGCCCAAGAAGCTCAAACTGCATGAGAAAACCAAAATTGGTTGATGGATAATGGCTTGCGGAGCAAATTCGTGGCTCCTTTCTTTCCCATGAAGCCAAACATGTTTTTCCCAAAATGGTGGCTTGCCCATACTCGAATTTGGACAGCCATACCTCTCCATTCTCCAAGGCATTAACTACCTCAACCAACTCTTGGAAGAAATAAATGATTGGGTACAAAAGTCAACATGGGTAGTTGAGGGTTTATGGGTTCTCTCATTGACACTTGTCTTGGCTTGATTGGTTCAAGGGTTTGAATATTTCCCTCTCAATTCTTTGTAAAATCATTCCCCCATACTCTTGTTGCATTGCATTGCATAGCTAGTTGTGGGTATTTTATTAAAATGAATATTTACATGATATTTGTGATTCCATTGTACCTGAGTAACACACAAAGCATATGCATCACTAAATAGATGGTGGGGTCTTGGCATTGAGATCCTCACCATGATTTTATAACAATATTACATCATTTACATTTTAATGCAATGGGGTCAAAATCGAGATATTACAGAATCTATCTATTCAATGTGAGAATCTAATTAACTGAAATCCACAAACATCTAACTAGGAGCTTGAATCTAATTTAGTCAAGAAATATTGTTTGGAAAATAATAATGTAGATCTGAAAACTGCCTTTGCGGATCAAAGCTACAGGACTACAGACCCTATGTATTCGAACTACAAACACTATAATGTGGGACTACATATAAAAGAAAGCTATGTTCAGAATTTAACTTTCGTATTAGAATAAATGTCTCAAATAATCCACATGTATTCGTTTTAGACATAAACAACAAAATGCATAAACTGATATGGAAATAAAGCACAGAACTCCCATTCTATGCAATGAGGGGTCCCTCCTCAATATGTATCATAGGAGCTAATTAAAACTTATAAACTCGTAGGTGGTAAAGAACTTCATGTCCTTCATTGAAATGCCATAGAATCCATAACAATCGTAAAGCTTAGGTACTGAAAAACAAAGAATAGTATCAAAAATGCGTTAGGCCCCTGCTATCAAGGTGCCTATACTTATTACAATGTTTCAACCCCAGTCCCTACATTGGAAATCACGACCTCAATCTATTTAGTTTCTTTCCTGTAAATCAAGAAAAATTGATCTTTATGTCATTCTCTAGCTTTTGACTGGAGCTTGATTCTTTCCATTCTTCGTATTTATCTATGATCCTACGCTTGTACACACATAGTGCTCACCCACTTGATTAGTTGATTAAAACATGCTAAAACACAGGAAAAGATAACTACTTAATCACATTGTTTCATAATCAATCAAATTGCATTCTATCCTACAGAAATGAGTGTTTTCTGGTTGCTTCCTTTCTCTTCCATGGTACAACGGAATGTATTTGATTCCTATATTATGGACTCACCAAGATCCAGAATCAATTAATAGAGAAATAGGTTTGTCAAAGATCTTACCATCAACTTCGATCATGGAAGGTTGATAATCCACTTGACGATGTCCAAGGCTGCGCTTATCTTCGGTATGTTCTGAGCAACCTCTCCAACTATGGTTTCTTCCGGGACAGTGTGGATATTCTGATTATCCATCTTATGAGGACAATCCCGATAGAAATGACTCTCCCCAAAGCCCCAACACTGTAAAGGTTCTCTTTTTTTATTTTTGCTTTCTTCTTATTAAAGAGATTATCTTTATACTCAATTCTTATTGGTTGTTGTCTATCCTTAAAAGTATTCCTTTGAAAATTATTATGTTTATTGAAGGGTTTGAATTCTTTTATATTAAAATTATTCCCTTCCTTTTTCTTGAAATTATAAGGATGTTCATGTTTATTTTTAGACCGATCATAAGTTAATTTGGCCTTCCTCATTGTTTCATATAATTTTTTTGAGTTATCAAACTCTAACTTGTCTTTATAAAAGCTAGGTAAGCAACATAGAAATCTCTGAATTTTAGGTTTTTCTTCATTTAGGTAAGGCACATATCTTAACAAGGATAAGAATTTAGTACAAAAATCATGCATTGACATTGAACTTTATCTCAACTCATAAAACTCTTTTTCTTTTTCCTCATAGTTATACTCTAAAAGGTACTATTTTTTAAACTCGTTTTTAAACCAATTCCAACTAACTTTCTCTCATTAGTTCTTTTAGCTCTTTTTAAGTCCTTCCAACAAATCTCAGCCTTCTTGAGTAGATTGAAGATGGCCATTTTACCCTTCATAGAATTTGAGTAGTTATACATAGTAAACTATTTCTTCATCCCATATAGCCAAGCTTCAACTTCTTCTCCATTTTTGACTTCACCATCAAAGGTAGGAGGCTTTATCTTTTTAAATTCTCCTGTTATCTCATCTTTATATTTTCTCTTCTTCCTTCGTCTACCCTCAGAGTCACAACTAGAATCTTCTAATTCACTAGTTATAGGGCTTTCGTTAGAAGAAGGACAGTCAGAGGATGAGTTTTCTAATTTACATTTCTTTTTACTTTATCATTAGTTATCTCATTCAGTTTAGATAGTAAGGATTCATTTAAGTCTTCCTGGGTTTTCAGTACCCTCTCATGTTCAATTTTAAAGTTCATCAATTCAACTTGTAAATCTCTTACTATTTGTAAAATATCATCATTAACATTGTTATTGTTTGGTTGATCCCCATCATTAATTTCAACCCAAACAAATGGGCTAGGGGATCGTCTTCCAACCATCTCTTCCTGCAGTTAGTAAATCAAATTTATTCTACACAAGTAAGTAGAAAAATACACAAAACATCATTAGTTTTCTCATAACGTAAATGGACACCATAAGGCCAAGTGTCACAACCTAAGCTATGATACCACAATGTAATGACCCAAATACAGAAATATTGAAAACTTAAAAACTTTTTTAAAATATTTCAGTAATGTTAATAATAACAATTGTTTAGCAAAGCTATTTTTTATTTTTAGGAGATAATCAACTTGCTAAAATAACTTTCGTAGAAATTCATGACTCTTTTCTTCATCTCAATTTGTACATAACTTCCCTATATAAAATACTTAAGTTTATTGCAATGTACAACTTAAGGAGATTTCACATGCATATATCACTATAACATTTAGTTAATTATTTTATAATCATAAAATAATATTTTTGTCCATAAGAAAATTAGGCATTTATTGGCTTATATCATTATGCTTAACAAATATAATTACTATCATTATGCAAGCATTTTTACTTCACCCGTAAAGAGGATAATGATCTTGTGGGGCATATCCTCACAATAACTATTTAAGACTTTGCATATCTTTACAATTTCCAACAAAATTCTAAATATACATATATATATATATATATATATATATATATATATATATATAAAATAACTACGTTAATGCATAATTCCATGCATTATAAGTTATATGATCCAATATCATTATACATATATCTAGACTTCATAACTTCCTAAGCATAAAAGATATTTCTCATTATAGTACCTATGCTTATACGTATCACTTGAACCATTAGATCATAATTATATTTTTAACACAATTTAACCCTTAAATTCTTTATACATAAAATCACAAACCCATTAAAGAAAAACCTAAATAACCTCACAGCTTTTCCATCATGAAGAATCACCTTTATATCACATTATGAGATACTTAATCCATTCGAAATCTATAACTTGATTCATATATATATATATATAAAGTTATTTGTAGAATTACAAAAAAATCCTATAAATATTTTCAACGTACCAAAGTTACGAGGTGTGTGCCTAGCTTAAAAGCTAAGGATGGGGATTCAAGTGAAACCAATCATTTAAATAGCTAACTTGGTATTAACACCACTGTTTAAGGAATTTTGAATACTAAGGGAGATCTCTAACAGAGATCGACTCATTACATAACGAAACTAGTAGTCTTATAAGCAGATTCCCGTTAAGAGAGTCATGCCTAACACTAGAATAACAACAAAAACAAAGATATCAATGAAAGCTCTATCAATACACAGAATTATGTGGGGGTAACTGCATAGACAGTCCAATCAGTAACTAAGCTATTTCATTTGGCGAGACAACACATTTGTGGAGGGAACTATCTGATAACTGTGGTCATCGGTCTAACATTTTGACAAGTTTTAAAAATAACCCGAGGTCTCTTTATCGCACAGATCTTAATACTGCTGAACTAAGTCTATCCCATTCAATTAGTCGGTAGTAAATAAAAAGGGGATTAAGAGAAATTAACGTTGATTACCTAAGTAAATTGAGACTCGATTGGCAATCATCGATAGTTCTTCAAAACTCAGTGTAGAGTAAACCGTAGAGCTTCCAAGTATGGAACCATTGGACCCCCTTCAAGCACTCTACTTGCATTTAAGGACATACCAATGGAGTACTGTTTGTCAACACCGACGATTGGGGCAAAAAGATAATCTATGAAAACAAACAAACTTACAAAATAGTGATCAATCCACGCAGACTAAATTGAAATGTTCAAAAGTGTTAGAGAATCAGGGGGAGCCAGAGTAGTTTCAGAGGAAGCTAAGAACAGAGCTCTACGGCTCAGCTGTCTCTATATTAAAAATGAGAAAATGTATTACATATACAGCTTCTGGATGATTCCGAAGAGAGGGCGGGAAGCCTCTCCTAGAAACTAATTTAACTTCAACTACCCTATTTAATTCACTACCTACATCAATGTATTACATATACAGCTTCTGGATGATTCCGAAGAGAGGGCGAGAAGCCTCTCCTAGAAACTAATTTAACTTCAACTACCCTATTTAATTCACTACCTACATCATTGACAAGTCACGTGGGCTTACATTGAAGGTCGGAATTGTTTATTCCAACAAAAAGAATTTGTCATCGAAATCAATCAAGTTTTCAACGCCAAATAAAGCAGAAAATAAGTGGCAAGTTGCTTGGCAATCTAACTGCTTTAAACATTTTGTCAAGCTATACTTCCCCAGAGTTATAAACAGAAGTCTGATTCATTGTTAAACCATAATATATATATAAAATAAAATACAGAGATTACAACCCAGCAAAAGAAATGTGATAATATCTCCACAGGATTTCGATTTACAAACAAATCTTTTATTATAAGTAGACGGTTATACAGAGTTCGTGTGAGAATTTTATACAACGAGTTTAAGGGATGTCAAGCTTGTTCCACTCCCAATTTACACAGAAATCAAACAGAGGTACACATACAGTTTAACACGGATTGCATTAAATCGCAAGGAATTAGATCGATATGTGATGACATAAACCAATTCAAGAAAGTCTTGGATCCATTCATTTGAAAAAAAAAATCTCAAAAAGAATTACGCCTGGATCTCTATTTCAACAGAGTTTTTTTTTTAAATTCAATCATGTGAACTACACCGAATCCATCCTTTTACACAAAAATTATATATAAATATATAAGAAAAATATTACCTATATAATCATGTAACAAAAGTTCTGATTCGATTGAAAAGGAATAATGATTCGATCTCCATAATAACATGCATTGAATCCCTATTATAAATCAGGTACTTAGACAATAAGAAAACTGTGAACTTTGTATAAAAATAATAGAGTTACAGGGGTCTATCCCATCAAAATGATCATCATTACAGACAAAATTTTTAAAAGGAAGATTCATCTCCGAGTACAAACATGGACTCATTACGCAACTAGATATATAAAGATATCGAGTAAAGGAAAAAGTGTGTGATGATACAGAATAACTCTGTATAACATACGAAGGTCCTCGATGCGAAAATGCATCAATGATACAGTATATCCTAATTTTATGCAGATATCTTTTGAAATAACAAAGTTATAATTATTTTCTATGAAGTTGCGGAATTGCATTTCCCCATGCACAGAAATATACATGCATATACATTTTAAGTAAACTAGATTCCATCATATATTCATACCATTAATATAATCAATCAGCTCATACCATAAATTTTACTTGCGCCATTAACATTGTTTATACATTCTCACAATAACAACATATACTTACTTGAATCAATGCAAATGACAACTTGGAGAATCATCTCCTCCCAACCATAGAAGTGAGCAGAACCAACGCTAGCTCGACGCCAACCCCAAGCTGGATGACTGACCATCATGCACACGAAAACCTCAAGCAAAACTTCCATGCGGCACTCTCTCCCAAAGTCCATAACAAGCTCAGTGATGGACTTATGAAAGAGAGAAACACTCAACACATGCACTCGCAGCACAGTTTTTCCATGCACAATAGGACGTCTTGTATTATGTCAGTGCAGCAATATATATAGATTTTTCCCAGGTCTTTTGTCATCCCAATCAAATCTCAATTAGTCCTTCAATCCCTATGATTTAGGATCTTGTGTGGTAGTTGAGATTTTAGATTGGATTTGATTGGTAAAATATCACTTGCTTGCTTTACAAATGTTCTTTGTGCCATGGTGGTGTCCCCTCATTTAACTCAATTCTCCAAGTGTCTTTTTCTTTTATTTATAATAAAATAATAGTTTGTTGTGCAAAGTGTCACTCACACTTCTTGTAAGTGTTTTTGATTTTTTAAATAACCCTTACAAAAATAATTGTTTTTTTTTCAAAATAATGTCACAAAATATTAAATCAAAATAAAATAATAATGTCTTGGGAGTATCACAAACGTCTCCTCTATGACAATACTTATTCAAAATTTAGGTCAAAATTGAACCACAACACCCAAGATCAAATACTTGAAATCTTCATATTCTTTTGCAAAAAATATTTATTGTTCACGGGATATCATTAATAAGTTCAAAGGTTGCAACTGTCATTCTCCATGATTACATTTAAAAAGTAAAATGAGTTAATATATAATAAAGTGAGGAAAGTAAAAAATCTCTATTTCAATGAACTTAGTGATCATGTTGTAAGTGTTATCATGGCTAACAAAGCCTCTTGAGCACATTTTACAATTAATAAAATGTCCAATATTCATTCGAGAATCAACATTGAGATTAGATGCAAAAGGGTTACCAATGCATAGTTGTGAAAAGTTATGATTGCAAATGGAGTTAAAATTACCACAAGTGCTTACCAATTCATTTGAAGTTTTAAGTCTTTATTCTCAATAATTACTTATTGACATCCTATAAAAGTGTTTGGCCTTCAATCACAAATGGAATGATCCTCCATAATTAACATGGAGTTTTTTTATCTAAACTTGTTTTTAAGGGAAAACTATTTAATGTCTTTGTTTGAAAGGTTAGAATGTCCACAAAGGCTTCAAATATGATTTATGAGTAATAAAAACACCTTACTAACTATAATTTCAATAAACTTCAATAGAAATGATATAAGTCACTTCAACTTTTTTGCTAGTCATCCAAGACAGAAGATGTCTCAACGGAATTGAACCTGGGTGGATGGAATGAAATCCATTTATCCCCACCAACGGACCACTGTATCCTTGACATAAGTCACTTCAACTTGTACAAATTAAAACACCATAAATATTAGCAATAGTGTAGATTGAATTATAAATATTAATACTACTACAAAAAGCTTTAAAAGTAAATCCATATAATATATCTATATTTCATATTAATGGGCATTTCTTTACTATCTTATTAAAAAAAAATCAATTTTCTAGAATATCTTTTACTGGATGTAAAAGAAAATGCATTTGAAGTAAAAGAAAATGCAGTTAAATTAAATGCATTTGGTTGAATTGAATTCCTTTTACTTTTATGTAAAATGAAACAAATGTGTTCACCTAAATTAAATATGCTCACCCTTTACATACTTTGAATAATTTTTCAAGTCGTGATATTGAAAAGTAGTTCTAGATTTTATGAAATAATTAATAATTTTCACCTCCACATTATTTGTTTAGCTTCTTTTAAGCTGTGCTATTGAAAAATAGTCGTGCAACTAATATGTACTTAAATTATATATAAACTAATATGTACTCTTAAACTATATATATTCCTAACGTAAATTTCTTTGCCGTCGTATTAAAATTAAAAATAAAGGACGAAAAAGACACCGTAGTTCTGCCCCTCACGGAATATTATTTAAAGAATAAGACAATTTTTTTAATCGAAATTTCTCTTATCCTTGCAAATTTATTCTCGTACTTCGAGTGAATGAAGTAAACCTTCAGTCATCGAAATATTACCTTACAAAATTTGTTTAGAAATGACATTACCGTATATTGAAAATAGCAACTAGTCTTGGAATTTGGAATTTGTCGTTATGTGGAACACCTTTCGTAGGTTAGGATGATTCAAGTGCTCAAGAGGATGTTTTCAACTCTTAGATAAGGGTTTAGGGTAGGGGGAACTAAAACTAAGTGAGAAACGCATAATAGAGATAATTTTGATACATAATGCCCAAAGGTAAGATGATGAACAAGGTAAGGCGATGAATAAGGTATCGCTAAAACCATATTCTTATAGGTTAAAAAAAAGTGTAAGGTAAGTCCAATTCCAAAAGTAAAACCTAGTCACTATTCAAACCATCATATCTTCTATTTTAATCTCTCTCATTTTTCACATCACTTTACATCTAAACTCTTAATCAATCACTCAAACCACCATGCCTACCATACAAATTTATCTCTTTCATTTTTAATATCAAATGAAGTGATTGATATTTTCTAAAGTGTATCTAAAAAGTGTTGGTAATGTATCTATATCAATTTGTGGGGAAAGTTATTCTATACTTGAAGTTGACAGCATTAGTTTCCTTAAAGAAAGTATCGGTATGAACTATATTCCAACAACTCAACACATATACATAGAAGAGATATTGGCTTAGCTCGTTGGTTATTAATTTATATCTTTAGTTTTTGCATTTATCTAGAGCTTTAAATCTTATTGTTTTTGTTATTCTCTTTTATATCACTTTAGTTTTTGCATTTATCTAGAGCTTTAAATCTTATTGTTTTTGTTATTCTCTTTTATATCACTTTGACATTTGAGATGATATAATGACAAAATAGATCTATTTTAAGGTATGTTATATTAAGTAATAAAAAATTATAGATTAACATAGATATATATTTTTATGATACATGTGAAAGTAAATAAGATTTGAAATTCCAAACCTAAAATTTATTAGTAATAACCAATAAAAATTTAATGAAAAAATATATTATATTGTTTTTAAAAATGAGTTGAAATGATCTGAAGCACTTTAATTTTTGTAAATTAATATATCATAAATATTAGTACCATTACAAATGCTTTGAAAATAAATCTATATTACATATTGATGGGCATTGCTTTGCTATATTTTTTAAAAATTAGTCGTCAATTTTCTAGAATAACTTTTACCTCGAAATTATATGTTATAGGTTATGTAAAAGGAAATGCATTATATGTCATAGGTTATGTATAAGCAAATGCAAATAAATTAAATGCATTTGGTCTAATGGAATTCCTTCTTTATGTAAAATGGATTTTTGGTTTTCCACAAAATAGTTTCATTGGTAGTAACAGAGGACAATGAAAATGAAGAATTTGGAAAGTATGGATTTTTGGATTTTTTCTGTGAAAGTGCATTAAGGTGAATTTGGTGCATTGTGATATTATTAAAAGTGCATTAATGTGGATTAGGTTCACTATGTTATTATTAAATAAGATCCACTATGATAGTTAATATGGAAAAAATGTAATGTAGCGTCCTTAAAAAGGTCTACTAACTAGTTAGGATGCTATTATGATTAGGGTCCTTTTGTTAGCTAATTGGAGCTTAACTCATTCTTAGTTCGACTGTTAGTTTTTCAGAATTTACTTCAATCTGATCTAGGATCTTTACTGAGAGAATCACATGTACAACATATTGTTGATGTATATGTAACATCGGAATATATTTCATCTATGTATTTCATATATATTTATTGTACCCTTATAAGAGATGTGATATTCCTCTATAAGGAAGTGTCATCATGTGGATTGACAAGTGTCGCAAGTGTGTGTACTTTCCAATGGGTTATTAGACCACTATGTCTAGGGTCGGCCCTGAAATATATATTATATTGTGGATGTATCTAGATAGACAAGTCGGCCCCATAGTGTAACTGGGCAAACAGTCTAGGATAAATAGAGATCGAGAGATCTCTATTTTCATCATTCGGAAAGTCACACTTCTCTCACTCAGAAAGTGGTGCACTAGTGAGGAGGATGATCATTTGCTACTAGGAGACTATCGTAGTGTATTTTGGTTGTACTTTGGTTGACCCATTTCTCTCTCTATCTCTGAGGAAGTTGTGGGGTTTTTCACCTTAAGGTTTTCCCCACGGAAACTCTGTGTCTCTTGTCTCTCATGCTTTTGATTCTTGTGATGCTTGTGATGCTTATTGTGATTGTTATGCATTGATATATTGTATATGTTATTCTCTCAGTAAAAATCCAAGAGTATTGTGAATTAATGCTCAAAATTTAACATGGTATCAGAGCTAACCTGAGAAGAAGACATTTTGCAATGACATAAACTTGAGTTTCTTTTTTATTGGGTTTCTCTCCACAGGTTTTGGAAAAAAAAGTATAGTAGATTGACTCTAGTCATCAAGGAGAATCTATCTGTCCAATTAGAATTCAATTCTGAGCATTTTCAGATTTGGCCCTAAAAATTAGGGTTTCCAAAAAAATAGGAATTTCTGAAATCTGAAAACATAGCTGGAAGCTCCTTGCGAAAATCGAAGTTTAGAGCTTTGGATCGAGATTTTTGGTTGGGTAGATCTCCGGGAAACTCAAACCCTAATTCAGGGCTCTCGCAAGTGAACTCGGGAGGACAAAAGGCAAATCTAAAGGGTAAAGCTTTGTTGATCTCAAATTCTGAATACACCAGGCTGATCAGCTCATCAAGGCGCATCTTTCTATCATTTCAGAAAGTTGAAATTTACATTTTGAATTTTTAGGGTTTTTTCGACAAACCCTAATCCGGGACGAGATCTAGTTTTCAGCATTTCAAGTGGTAAGACCTAAATCTTTTGTATTTCCATTTGAAGTACTCTTTAATATGTCTCACCACACCAAGCTTGAGGATAAGCTTGAAGGGGATGATAACTTCTGAGCTTGGAAGTATAGGATTGGGTTAATCCTAGAAGAGAATGAGTTGGACTCATATATAAAAGAAGACATCCCTATCCCAGAGGATGAAGAGGCTAAAGTATTGCATAAGAAGAACTTGGTCAAGGCAAAGAGAATCATTGCTAATTCTATCAAAGACCATCCCATACCCCATGTGTCTTCTCTAAAGACACCCAAAGAGATGTTTGACTCTTTGACCAAGCTATTTGAAGGGAAGAACATAAATCGGAAGATGACCCTGCGGAACCAATTGAAAGGAGTAAAGTTCCAGAATGGAGAAACCATTCAATCTTATTTTTCAATGGTCTCCCAGATCAAGGAACAACTAGAAGCAGTGGATGAAATGGTGGAGAATGGTGAAGTTGTCATGACCACTCTAAATGGCCTACCTAGGTCATGGGACTCCTTCATTCAAGGAATCTATGCAAGAAAGAAGTTGATTTCCTTCAGCGGACTATACGAAGAATGCTCACAAGAAGAATCAAGGCTTGTGGCATGAGAAGAAAAGATGGGGAATGAAGATCAATCTCTCACAGCTCACACGAAGAAAGGGAAGTCCAAGAGAGAGCCATCTCACTCCAAGAAATCTTCACATCACTTCAAAGAAAGAAGAATATGCTTCACCTGTAATGAAAAAGGACATATTGCCATAAATTGTCCCAAGAACAAGAAGGAAAACAACAACTTCAAGAAGAAGAAGAAGGGAAGCAAAAGAAGGTTTCATGCTCATGCTGCTGAGGATGATGAACCACCCAAGAAGAAGGCTAGGGTAGAAAGTGGTGATAGTAATGATGACTCATAAGTGAAGAAGAGTATGTTCTAATCTCTGTTCTCACATTTACTATCTCCCATGGTTGTAATGATTGGTTAATTGATAGTGGGGCTTCCAAACACATGACTGGGTTTAAGGAATCTTTTGTGAACCTATCTGAACATGAATCACCCCATAAGGTGAAACATGGGGATGATTATCAATACCCAATCAAAGGAAGTGGTGAAGCCTCCTACAGGCTAGATTCCGGAAAATCTTTGAAGATGAAAGAAGTCCTTTATGTACCTGGGCTCAAGAAGAACTTACTCTCCATCTCTGCATTGGATGCAAAAGGTATGAGGGTTGCATTTGTGGATGGCCAAGTCCTAATGTGGCCAAAGGGAAAGACCATAGATGATGCAGTAGTGATTGGAGAGCAAGAGGGAGGTTTGTATAAATTGAAGGGACAACCTGAACATGCAATGGTGCATGAATCCATGGAGCCAAGTGAACTTTGGCATAGAAGACTTGCTCATATGCACTATAGGGCACTTCCAATTGCAAGCAAGGCTGTAGAGGGTCTTCCTGAAATCAAGACCAAACATGAAGGTGTTTGCAAAGGATGTACAAAAGGTAAGAACATTAAGAAGGCTTTCCCAAGCAGTGAAAGCAAGGAAAAGGATATCCTGGAAATCATCCACTCAGATGTATGTGTTCCTATGTCATCCAGCTCTCTAAGTGGGTATGTTTACTATGTCTCATTTATTGATGATTTCTCCAGAAATACTTGGGTATACTTCTTGAAGAACAAATATGAGGTGTTTGATAAGTTCAAGGAATTCGAAACCTTGATGGAGAATCAAACTGACAAGAAGATCAAAACATTCAAATCCGACAATGGTGGAGAATTCACCTCAGGTGAATTCAAGAAGCTATGCAGTGATTCAGGGATTAAGAGAGAGTTGACTGCTCCTTATAATCCTCAACAGAATGGAGTTGCATAAAGGAAGAACATAACAATCATGGAAGCAGCAAGGGCAATGATGCATGACCAGGATCTACCTATGCATCTATGGGCAGAAGCAGCTAGAACAACTGTATATGTGTAGAACAGAACACCCCACAAGATATTGGACAACAAGACACTAGAAGAGGTATTTTCTGGTAAGAAACCTGAAGTCAGCCATCAGAATATTTGGTTGTCCAATATTCACTCATGTCCCAAAGGAAAAGAGGACCAAACTAGATCCTTCAGGAAAGAAGGGTATCTTTGTGGGTTACAGAGAAAGCTCGAAGGCTTACAGAATATACTTTCCAGGGTTCAAGAAGACTGATGTTAGCAAGGATGTGACATTTGATAAAAACTCAGCATTCATCAAATCAAGGAAGGTACCTATCGAAGTTTATGAAGAACCTAAGGAAACTAGATTTCAAGATACTACCATAACTGAAGCAATTCCAGAAGTTGTTCGTGAGTTTGAAGATCCGCAAGAACCTATAGATCCACCCCGTGAGGATAACTCTCACAAAGGAAACCTGCATGGGCTAGAGAGCTCATTGAAGATGCAGAAAGATTTGGCATTCCAGAAGAAGAACACAGAGCAAAGAAGAGAACCAGATCACATACCAGCTATGTTTCTTTACTCTGTGACATTATGAACAAAGAACCTTCCAGTTATGAAGAAGCAGCGGAAAAGAAAGAATGGGAGCATGCCATGGTTGAGGAATACCAATCAATAATGAAGAATGATGTTTGGGATGTTGTCCCAAGACCTAAAGAGAAGTCTGTTGTGACTTTCAAATGGATCTACAAAATCAAGCATGCTGCAGATGGCAGTGTAGAGAAATACAAAGCAAGATTCGTAGCTCGTGGCTTCTCTCAGAAAGAGGGAATAAATTATGAAGAAACCTTTGCACCTATAGCCAAGTATACTTCCATCAAAACAGTACTTGCCCTAGCTGCAGCAATGAAATGGAAAATACACTAGATGGATGTCAAGATTGCCTTCTTGAATGGTGTAGTTGAAGAAGAAGTATATGTGGAGCAGCCACTCGGTTTCGAAATACATGACAGGGAGTCATATGTGTGCAGATTGAAGAAAGCCTTATATGGCTTGAAACAAGCTCCCAGAACTTGGTATGGTAGGATGGACAATTTCCTATCTAGTTTGGGCTTTACCAAGAGTAAAGCGGATTCCAACCTTTACTACAAGGTTGAGGAAGGGAATCCTGTGATTCTACTCCTGTATGTGGATGACTTATTTGTAACAGGAGATGACAGATTGATTGCAGATACTAAGAGGAAGCTTGCTGTTGAGTTCGATATGAAAGATTTGGGAATGATGCATTATTTTCTAGGTATGGAGGTGTGGCAGAATGCAGGTGGGATCTTCCTTGGTCAAGGGAAGTACACAGTAGATATTCTGAAGAGATTCGGGATGATGGATTACAAGGCCATGGCCACACCCATGGCATCGAATCTGAAGCTTCTATGTGATGCTTCATCTGAGCTAGTTGATATCTCTATGTATCGTCAGATGATTGGGTCCTTGATGTACCTGACGAACACGAGACCAGATATTTGCTTTGCTGTGAACACATTGAGTCAGTTCCTGACAGATCCGAGGAGTGTTCATCTGGTTGCTGTAAAGCATGTTCTAAGGTACCTGAAGGGTACAATGGATTATGGGCTCAAGTATGTAGCGAATCAAAAGTTTAACCTGCAGGGTTATGTTGATTCATATTGGGCTGGCAGTGCTGCAGATAGGAAGAGCACATCTGGGTGCTGCTTCAGTATGGGATTAGGTGTGATCTCTTGGTTTAGCAGGAAGCAGTCTTGCGTAGCACTGAGTATAGTTGAGGTAGAGTATGTTGCAGCCTGTTCAGCTAGTTGTGAGGCAGTATGGCTATGGAAGCTACTGTCTGAGTTATTTGATCTCCCATTGGATGCTACTGGTATTTTATGCGATAACCAGAGTTGTGTGAAGATGTCTGAGAACCCAGTGTTTCATGACAGGTCGAAACACATAGAGATCAAATATCACTATATCAGGGATATGGTGTAGAGAGGAGTTGTGAAGCTCCTGTACATTGCGACGGACGAGCAGATTGCAGATGTGGTGACGAAGCCACTAGCCAGGGTGAAGTTTGAGTACTTCAGGGAGAGGCTTGGTGTTCTTCAGAATGATGACACTTCGAGGAAGAAGTGATGAACACATTTGTTGAAGCCATTCCAAGCATGTTGGAAGGAGGATTCTTCACATGGCTGTGGATGTAAGCGCTGGATGATGAGCATCAGGATGATGTTCTCCTTTCTGCTGGATATGATCAATTGGATCATTTATATGTATGTACGCATCATGTTGGATGCTGGATATGATCAGTTGGATCATTTATATGTATGTACGCATCATGTTGGATGCTGGATATGATCAGTTGGATCATTTATATATATGTATGCATCATGTTGGATGCTGGATATGATGAGTTGGATCATTTGTATGTATTTTGTATATGCATCATGTTGGATGCTTGGACCATGTATCTGTATATGTATTAGGTGGATACATTGTATGATCAGGTAGATCATGTATGTTGATATGTATTAGGTATGATCAGGTAGATCATGTATGTAATGGATACATTGTGTGGATCATGTATCTATGTATCAGGTGGATACACTATGTATGATGATATGTATTAGGTAGATACTTGGTGTGCATCAGGTGGATGCATTGTATGATCAAGGTGATCGTGGATAACGAGCTTCTCTAGTTGACATGCAGCAGGATGTTGTAGTGATGATGATCAGGATGATCATGTGTACATCAGGATGATGTATGGTGAGTATCAGATGATACTTTGTGGCCGTGGATCAGGTTGTGCAGATGAGCATGTCTAGGAGATCCTATAGGTCAGAGTTGTGTACCCGTAATAGCCTGGGATGCTCTTTCGAGACATTGCTATGGGAGGACATGTAATTTGTGCCCTGGGAGATTTCAGGTCGGAGTTGTGTACCCGTAACATCCTGAGATGCTCTTGCGAGGTTTTGTCCTATGGCATGTAATTTGCTCCTGGGAAATTTGGACACGATGAAAAAGGCCTCAAATGCTTCAGCCAGGTTTTACCATGATCACATGTAATTTGCTCCTGGGAGATCTGGACAGGATGAAAAAGGCCTCAGATGCTTCAGCCAGGTTTTGTGGTGGACCACATGTAATTTGCTCCTAGGAGATCTAGACAGGATGAAAAAGGCCTCAGATGCTTCAGCCAGGTTTTGTAGTGAGATCACATGTAATGTGCTCCTGGGAGATCCGACAGGTAGATCTGTGTGCTCGTAACAGCCTGGGATGCTTCAGCCAGGTTTTGCGATGGGTCACATGTAATGTGCTCCTGGTAGATTCGACAGGTAGAGTTGAGTGCTCGTAATATCCTGGGATGCTGCAGCTAGGTTTTGTGATGCACGTAATAAGTCCTGAGGATTCCACAGTATGGCCAGTGATGATGAAGACCTACTGGTGGTGGGCCTACATCCAGTATGAAAAAGGATTGGCTCTGTAGAACTTCCTATGACGAGTAGAGTCAGAGATTGGTTGAGATAGCAGCAGCAGTGACGATGATGATGACGATGCATCGATGACGATGATCCCGATAAGAAGACTTGTCTAGTAGAATTGTGTCGAGAAATACCTTCCTAGTTAAGAGGGAATGTTGATGTATATGTAACTTCGGAATGTATTTCATCTATGTATTTCATATATATTTATTGTACCCTTATAAGAGATGTGTTATTCCTCTATAAGGAAGTGTCGTCATGTGGATTGATAAGTGTCGCAAGTGTGTGTACTTGTCGATGGGTTATTAGACCACCATGTGTGGGGTTGGCCCTGAAATATATATTATATTATGGATGTATCTAGATAGACAAGTCGGCTCCATAGTGCAACTGGGAAAACAGGCTAGTATAAATAGAGATATGGAGATCTCTATTTTCATCATTCGAAAAGTCACACTTCTCTCACTCAGAAAGTGATGCACTAGTGAGGAGGAGGATCATCTGCTACTAGGAGACTATCTCAGTGTATTTTGGTTGTACTTTGGTTGAGCCATTGCTCTGTCTATCTCTGAGGAAGTTGTGGGGTTTTTCACCTTAGGGTTTTCCCCATGGAAACTCTGTGTCTCTTATCTCTCATGCTTTTGATTCTTGTGATGCTTGTCATGCTTATTGTAATTGTTGTGCATTGATATACTGTATATGTTATTCTCTCAGTAAATATCCAAGAGTATTGTGATATAATGCTCAAAATTTAACACATATCAATCATATCAATCACAACAAGAAAGCATGAGCAATCACATGAGACAATAGACACAGAGTTTCCGTGGGGAAAACCATAAAGGTGAAAAACCCCACAACTTCCTCAGAGATATATAGAGCAATGATACAACCCAAGCATAAGAGATAATCCTCCTAGCAGCAACTTCTCCTCCTCCACTAGTGCGCCACTCTCTCATGAGTGCATGAGTGAGAAGTGAATGATCAAATAGAGTGCCTTCCGTACTCTATTTATACTTGACTTGAATTGCCTAATAACCTTTACTAGGTCAGCCTTAAGTTAACCACATAACTTAATGTTGATAGGGATGACACCTAATAGGGTGTTCTAATAACCCTTTGACCCACATGACTTATACAGGGACGACCCCAACAAGGTGGTCTAATAACCCATCAAGTATAAGTTATGATACTTACAATATAAATGATGACACTTCCGTATAGAGGAATAATAACATCTCTATAGGAATACAATATACATATATGAAATACATTCTGAAGTTACATATACATCAACACTCCCTCTTAACTAGGAAGGTATTTCTCGACACAGGCCTTCTAGCACAAGTCTTCTTCTCTGGATCATCGTCCTCGAATCATTGTCATCGTCACTGCTGCTGCTATATGAATCTACTCGTCATAGGAAGTTCTACAGAGCCAGTCCTTTTTCATACTAGATGTAGGCTCACCACCTGCAGGTCTTCATCATCACTGGCCATACTGTGGAATCCTCAGGACTTATTATGTGCATCAAAAAAACCTCGTAAGAGCATCCCAAGACTGATTACGAACACATAAATCAACCTATCGAATCTCCCAGGACCTTTTACATGCCACTGCACAACCTGTCCACGACCACAGAGTATCATCCTGATACTGACGATCATACTAATCATAATCATCTCTGCGAGCAAGCCATCAAGTAGGTACACCTCAGGACTGATTACACTGCTTTTACAAAACCTGCAAGAGCATCTCAGGACTAATTACATGCCTCTGCAAAACCTGTGTACCCTACTGTCACATCATCGTCTTCAAATCATCACATAGTCCACGGAGCACAACCCAGATGCACACACACAGCACTTACACTCACCAGCATGGGAGGACCAACCTACTACCATCTGTGAAAGGCTCACAACACTTACATCAATGACCATGGGAGGACCAACCTACCACCATGTCGGAACAGCACCAACACTTACATCAACGACCATGTCACGTCCCCATTTTGACCCCCCTTTTGTAAATGATGTAAATACTGATATTTAATCATGGTGAGGAGCTCAAGGCCAAGGCCCCACCATTGATTTAGCGTTTATGTATCGGCAATTAAAATAGATGCCTATGGTTCTTGTGCGAGATGGGCACAATGTATATAAGACATCATGTAATTACGAATTTTTAATGAAAAATCCACAACCGGCTATGCAATGAAACAAAAGAGATGGGGAATGGTTCTACAAGGAATAGGGAGGGAAATTATTCAAACCCTTGAGCCAATGGTATTAATCCATGTGTCAATGGGGAAACCCATAAACCACCAACTACCCATTTTGTCTCATGCACCCAATCATTTAATTCTCCCAAGAAATTGGTTAAGGCAGTTAATGCCTTGGAAATGAAGAAGTATGGGCACGCCATTTTCGTGCATGGGCAAGCCATCAACCTGAAAATTCGTGTTTTTGCTTGTGGGGCAATAAAACACCCATGAAATGGTGCCCAAAGCCATGGGGAATGGGCAGTCTTCACTCATTCACGCAGTTGGAGTTAGCTGGGTCTTTCCATATACGTTTTTCATCAAAATCCTGCATTTTTCCATGCCTAGGAGTCGTTTTTTCCTGGTATAACAGTTGGGAGAGGAAGGCCACGAATTGGGGACTAGGAGGGAGGTCGTTTTTGACCCGAATTGACCCTGGACGTTTTACTAAAAATGGATTTGGCTTCCTGGGTTGTTCCCCAACTTCCCATTTCATTTTTGTGGGTTCCCACGTTTTGCTGAGCTAGCTGAAACCCCATCTCATGCATCTACCTGTAAAAACGTTTTATCCTACCCCATGAATGTGTTCTGCCATGGTGTGCATCCTCATTTTTTGTTTGAACCTGTGAATTGAAGTTTTGGAGTGGTAGTGGATAGAAGTAGCTTGATAAACCTAGTGGGGGAGACAACTTCTCAAGAAGATCAAGAGGGCTTTGGTTACTCTTCTATGCATACCCTAAGAGCACTAGCTAAGGGAGGTATGGCTTGAGGGACTGTATAGCAGAGAAAAGAATGCTTCCTTGTGCTGGGTGTGTAGGTATTGTGGGTGCCAAGCTAGATAGATCTTGCAAGGTTATCCCTGGCTCTGTGCTGGAGCTCACTAGCTTAGCAACTCTTCCTTTCCATCTCCTAGCAGCCTGATAAACCCAATTGTAGATTGGCTTGGCTCATTTTGGTGTATGCTTGGCTATGTGTGAGTCTGCTATTCCCTGGTTCCTTGTAGAGATCATGCCCAGCTCGGGGGGTGGCAGTGGTGCTGAGAGATTGAGGAGCACACTGGCCTACGGTTGGGTGGAACGTTGCAGTTGCATAGCCAGTTGCGTGGGACTACTTCTGTATAAGATAAGTATTCTCTTGTGAGTTAAATTGGCAATTATCATTGGATGAATATTAGAATGAATGAATGATGGATGTGCTATTGAATTTACTTCCGCTGAGCTTTTACAAGTTTATGCATGTCCATATGATCTTTTATAATTCTGCAAAGGTCTTTATTTGGCTGTCACAGAAATCTTGAGTGTATGATTAAATGTATGATGGATGTGAAATTCTTAATATTCCGCTGTGCTTTTCTTAAAAACCATACATTTCCATCTATCTCTGTTATATTATGTTCATGCTTATGATTAAACGTTTAATAGGGCTAGACGCCCAGTTTAATATCACATCTGTTATGCATTTGTATATGTATATATATTCAACTTGATTTGAATGCTTGCTGAATGTGAATGGGGTTGGATACCCGATTTAACCTCATGATCCTCTCCATCTAGCTAATGGAATGGGAGGGTACGTGATAGACCATGGAAGGACCAACCTACCACCATGTCATAACAGCCCCAACACTTACATCAATGACCATGGGAGGACCAACCTACCACCATGTCGAAACAACCCCAGCACTTACATCAACGACCATGGCAGGACCAACCTACCACCATGTCAGAACGACCCCAGCACTTACATCAATGACCATTGGAGGACCAACCTGCCACCATGTTGGAACGACCCCAGCACTTACATCAACGACCATGGGAGGACCAACCTACCACCATGTCGGAACAGTTTGTGTGCATCTATGTCTCTGGACTTCATCATTTCCTCTTAGAAGGTATCTCGATCTGAAGTACACCAAGTCTCCCTCTGAAGTATTCAAACTTCACTCTGGAAAGTGGCTTGGTCAACACATCCACTATCTGCTCGTCTGTCGCAACATATAGGAGCTTCACTGCTCCTCTCTGCACCATATCCCTGATATAGTGATACTTGATCTCAATGTCATTCGACTTGTCATGGAACACAGGGTTCTCCGACAACTTCACACAACTCTGGTTGTCGCAATATATATAAGTAGCACTTAGCTGGAGATCAAACAAATTAGATAGTAGCTTTCTAATCCATACTGCCTCACAACTGGCCGAACAAGCTACAACATACTCTGCTTTGGCTGTACTCAGTGCCACATAAGACTGCTTCTTGCTAAACCAAGAGATCATACCGGATCCCATACTGAAGCAACACCTCGAAGTGCTCTTCCGATCAATGGCACTGCCTGCCCAATCTGAATCAACATAACCCTCTAGGTTAAACTTTTGATTCAGCTCATACTTGAGCCCATAGTCAACTATATCCTTCAGGTACCTCAGAATATGTTTTGCAGCTACCAAGTGAACATGTCTCGGATCTGTCAAGTACTGGCTCAAGGTGTTCACCGCAAAGCAGATATCTGGTCTCGTATTCGTCAGGTACATCAAGGACCCAATCATTTGATGATACATCATAGCATCAATTGGCTCATTTGAAGCATCACACAAAAGCTTCAGGTTCGATGCCATAGGTGTGGCCATGGCCCTACAGTCCATCATCCCGAACCTCTTCAGGATCTCTACTGCATATTTTCTTTGTCCAAGGAATATTCCATCTGCACTCTGCCACACCTCCATACCAAGAAAGTAGTGCATCATACACAAGTCCTTCATCTCGAACTCGATAGCAAGCTTCATCTTTGTATCGGCAATCAATCTATCCTTAGTTGTTACAAACAGGTCATCCGCATACAATAGTAGAATCACAGGATTGCCATCTTCAACCTTATAGTAAAGGTTGGAATATGCTTTACTCTTGGTAAAGCCCAGACTGGATAGGAAGCCATCTATCCTGCCATACCAGGTCCTGGGTGCCTGTTTCAAACCATAAAGGGATTTCTTCAGTTTTCACACATGTGTCTCTCAGTCATGTGTCTCAAACCCAAGTGGCTACTCCACATACACTTCCTCTTCAACTACACCATTCAAGAAAGCTGTCTTGACATCCATCTGGTGTACCTTCCATTTCATCACTGCAGCCAGAGCAAGTACTGATCTGATGGAATTGTATCTGGCCATAGGAGCAAAGGTTTCTTCATAATCAATCCCTTCTTTCTGGGAGAAGACACGAGCTACAAACCTAGCTTTATATTTTTCCATGTTTCCATCTGCAGCATGCTTGATCTCATAGATCCACTTGGAAGTCACAACAGACTTCCCATCTGGTCTTGGGACCACATCCCAAACATCATTCTTCATGATCGATGGATCATGGCATTCTTCCATTCTTTATTCTGAATCCTGGGAAATTCAATATCTTCAATATCTTCAATAGATAGCTTTGTTGCTGGAACAAATGTTGTAGTCCTTCTTTTGTAGGTGATGGTATATGATCTTTCCTACAAGACAAGTTAAATTGCATGATTAGAAACATCTCATGGTTTTCGGAACAAATTCTTATTCATAAAGAAATATGTCATACAATCATGCAATTATTTTAGCCAATGCTTTAATACAACATTTATCCATATCCCGTAACTTTCTAGATGCCTTCCAATCTCTACCAGAACATTGTTAAGAGTGTGCACAACTCCCAACATGTTAGCAAAGAGGTTTCATTCTAGATAAGTAGCAATGGAATGTTGTACAGTGCCATAGGCCACTTACCCAACACATGTATATTAGTAGTATACTGTTCATTAATGCAGTTATTCTAATATGCATAATATACACCCTAAGTCTAGGAACATAAGCATATACATCATTTGAACAATATTATTTAAACAAGCAAATATGTAATAAATGATAACTAAAATACTTATCTTTGTTTGGTTGTAGGGTTGACTCCCTCTCAGTCTTTGCTTCCTTTTTGAAACTCTATTCTCATGTGGATTGTGAGAAGTGGTCAGCTCCCTCTGAATATCTGCATCCTTGCAGAAACTATTGGAGTGTGCTCCCTCTTGATCTGTGCTTCCTGGATTACCTGTCCTTGAACTTATATCCATCCTCGATCACTATGCATACTTACTAGCATCATCATTTTGTTATCGTAAAGATCTCATACATTATCATACATTCATTAGTATAATCTCAATACTATCAAAACACAATAATCTTAAACATGTATAGTCATGATCACAATTCTTTTACTCATGCATATTCCTATTTGACCATAGGACTTTTCTAGTTAGTCATATCATCAATCAAAGTAAGAAGCATAATATGCCTAAACCCATGATTACTTCAACCTATAACTTCATGAATAATCATAATCAATCATGCCAAGTATACTTATATAAGAGATCCTAACACAAGGTAGGATTCTAACTTGATATAGGAAAAACATACCTGGATTAGCATGTTAGCTAGTTATGTCTAACATACCCACATGATGTCTTCTTGTTCTCTTCAATGATTTGTGCTAGTAACCTGCATATCTCATAAGTTAACTATTATAGAACCAAGTTATACATACATTGTAAGTAGATCTTCTATGTGATCCATGACAATGGATGAATCTTTGTCTTCATGTCACCATGGTCATATGTTCTTGATCTAGAACTTGATTTGTATTTCTAGATGTACCTTTCATGTTAGCGGAAAACATTATCTTGATACAACACCACAATGCATTAGTACAATCATAAGTGTCAAAACCCTAGTCAATGAATATTTGCATTCATAATTTTATTAAGGTGACAAGTCTAAAGTTAATTAAGATTGTACTAACCTTAATGAAGACAAACATACCATAAACTTAATCATGAACAGATTTCGAAACATACCTGTAAGTCATACCTGTCGAGATTTCTTGTAATCTTCTTATGTAAGGCCTTAGCCTCATCTCCCTCTGAAATATGAACTTCTTCACTTATGTAGGTGACCAATCCATCCTCTTTTAGGATTAACCCAATCCACTTGTATTGCATAAACTGGATCTCGAGCTAGATTAGGGTTTGTCAGAGAAACCCTAAAAAATTCAGAATTTGAATTTCAAACATCAAAAGAGATAGAAAGATGCACCTTGATGAGCTGATCAACCTGGTATACTCAGAATTTGAAAACTGCAAAGTTTCACCCCTTAAATTTGTTTTTCAATCTTCCGGATTCACTCGGGAGGACCCTGAATTAGGGTTTGAGTTTCCCAGAGCTTCACCCAACCAAATAGTTTGATACAAATATCTAAACTTTGATTTTTCCAAGGAGCTTTCAGCTATGGTCATAGATTTTAAAAATTCTCATTTTTGCAGAAGCCCTAATTTTCCACCTTTCCGATCAAAGTCCTGAACTAGGGTCTGATCAAGCCCGACCTTCTGCCCAGCCAAAAAATTCAATCTTGGTCTCTAAATTTCGATTTTGATGAGGAGCATCTAGCCATGGTCTCCGATTACAAAAATTTCAACTTTCTCCAAAACCCTAAATTCTCGAAGCCATGAATGAAGGTGCTCAAAATCCAATTCTGTTTTGACAAAAATATGCACCTAATTGTTTCTGGTGTAACTCCAAAATTTCAGATCTACAGGGTCTGAAACGTCGGCATATGGTAGCCTGACCTATCATATTTCGAACCCAATAGGTCTGACCTTAAATGGATTCCATCATAGAGAGTTATGCCAAGTGTCGCAATGTGACCTGTTTATGGGATAAAATAGGAGAGCGAACTTGTACAAAGTGCCACGTGTCACTAGTCCACTTTCGGCCTTTGAACCTTCAGCTTGTGAAATTACAGTCCGTTCCCTACCTGCCACTTTTTACGAAATTTCATTTGGAGATTTCTAGCCCAAGTTGTGACCTTTTTTCCTAGGTCACCTATTTATGACTCAGATCTGGAAGAGGTAGAAACCCTAGATTGCACAGATCATAAAACACAAAGTACAATGAATTAGAAGTTTTTCTTCTGACACAAGGTGCATTGGTCTCTTATATTCGACTTGCAAACTTTTCAAATCCTCAACCTTTGCCAAAATGGATTTATAGCGAAAGTGCTACGATGACTGGTTTTTGCTATATCAAGCCCTAGCTTCGCAAGTGCACAGTGCCTTCTTCTCAGGTTAGCTCTGATACCATGTTAGTTTTTCAAAATTAACTTCAATTTGATCTAGGATCTTTAGTGAGAGAATAACATGTACAACATATCAATCATATCAATCAAAACAAGCAAGCATGAACAATCACATGAGACAATGGACACACAGTGTTTTCGTGGGGAAAACCATAAAGGTGAAAAATCCCACAAATTCCTCAGAGATACATAGAGCAATGATACAACCCAAGCATAAAAGATAATGCTCCTAGCAGCAGCTTCTCCTCCTCCACTAGTGCACCACTCTCATGAGTGCATGAGTGAGAAGTGAATGATCAAATAGAGTGCCTCCCACACTCTATTTATACTTGACTTGACTTGCCTAATAACCTTTACTAGGTCGGCTTTAACTTAACCACATACTTAATGCTGACAGGGCCGACACCCAATAGGGTGGTCTAATAACCCTTTGAACCACATGACTTATACAGGTCCGATCCCAACAAGGTGGTCTAATAACCCATCAAGTATAAGTTACGATACTTACAATATAAATGACGACAGTCCTGTATAGAGGAATAATAACATCTCTATAGGAATACAATATACATATATGAAATACATTCCAAAGTTACATATACATCAACATTGACAAGCTTTAAGAAACAACTGAACATAAGCAAATTCCTTCCATACAAATGTCAATTGTAAGGTGTTTCCCAACCTTAAGGGTATTTTCGTATCAACAAAGTAAAGGGAATTTTCTATCTTATTCTTGGATACCTTGTGTTTGATATCATTTTCAAGCTCTTTCATGGACCCAAAGGGGAGATTTTTTTTCATTATAATTTATAGGATTTCAAAGGAGAAAAGAGGTCCATGACAAAGCCCTCAAAACTTATGTAAGCCTTCTGAATTTTGAATTTGAGTAAATATTTAACAATTTGTAGAGAAATGTGTTGTCTTTATAAGGATATTATTTTTGTCCATTGGATGTAGCTTGCATGGTTGGGAGGAATGATTGTAACCCTCCCCACCTAGGTTCAATTCTTATAAGTGACATGATGCTCTTGTTGAGTCCCTATGTATTGATTATGTAATGATTGACTTTTGTTTCCATTAATAAATTCAATGTTCAATACATCATTTTAAAATACAAAATAAATGATTATGATTTACACAAGGATCTCACTTATTTTTCATTTTAATTTTTGGAAAAGTATATATATATATATATATATATTGAAGTTGGCCCATTACTATTTACACCACATTTTTCATACTTTTTATTTCCGTCAACATTTTTCCAGCTATTTACATAAATTGAAAAACCAAAAATACCATTTTGAAAACGAAAGATCCATGAGAATCCCACAATTTTTTTATAATTTTTTGGTTGTGTATTTTTTATGCTATTGATTTTTCTCTAAGCACATTTGCAACTGTGGAAAAAAATTCAATATAAGTTTCAAAATAAATTAAATAAAAATATCATATGAAATTGAAAGTTTGAAAAGTATATGGCATTAATTAGAAAATTCATTAAAGCATTTATTGATCTTAACTTCACCAACTAAAATAATGAAATGAAGGAGTTCACCCTCTTAAAGTTGTAGTTGTAGAAAATATTGTAGCATTAGGGTTGGAATTCATCATTTTAAGTGATCGATCAAGCTACATAGCTTGATTAATCATTTAAAAAAGGTTGATTGAGGGCTTGGTGAAGATTTTCAAATAGATTGATCAAGCCATTTTTTTACTAGAAAACTCGCAATTGAGGGTTTGCTTGATTGAGCTCCATAGCTCAATCAAGCTACTACAAACTCATCAACTTCTTTACATGCTTGATAATTATGGTTGCTTCTTGATTAAAAACGTACAAAAAATGCACGTGAACCAATAACAATTAACATTGGGATAAGGACAAACATAAGAAGAAATTACTCAGCAATAAAGATGGTGTTAGCACCCAAAATGACCCTCTAGGTTGTGAGAGAGGGCAAGCTGGGGTAACCACAAACCACTTTAGGGTGAAAAAATGAAGATGAGTGTCTATTTTGGGGGGTCTCATGAGAAAATAATTATGGTTTTTTCATGTTTTTCAACTTTGAGTGAACAAAAGTGATATTTTTGTTTAGAATTTCACTTTGCAGTAAAAAGAAAACTTTTAGAGAATTATGTTAGCTTTCTATTCATATTTTTTTCAATTTTTTTTATTGAGATTTGATATGTCGATTTAGCAAATGTTTGACAGTGTGTTCTTATGAAATGAAAAGACTACAAAATAGTCATGATTTGCTGCGTCACTAAAATCGCTGTTAGACTTGCTTTTTGCAAAAACAGAAAATGCTATGACAATCTACACACAATGTACTAGTGCCTGACTATAAGTTTGTAACCAATGGATCTATATACTAATTATTATAATTTTTTAAAGTCGATCAATGGGGAAACTTAGTCGATTTTCAACATGTTTTTTGTTGTGCCACTTTTATCTCAATTGACTCTAAAAATAACAAATCTACAAACACCTTTTTGAAGTAGACACGCCAATTAAGAATCCCACATTTTTTTCAATTTTTTTGGTAGTATATTTTTAAAGTTATGGATTTTTCTTTTCACCATTTTTTTAAAGAGATGAATCCAAACTCGACACATGTTACGAAAATAAAACATTAAAAATATCGGTTCTTATCTATACACGACAAAATCTCTACCCACGTAAAGTAGATTCAATGATGAACCTAATGGTATCAAGTACGACATTCATTTTGCAGTGTAAGAGGTTGTTTTTCCCTTCCGAAAATGGAGAAACCTGAAAATTCTGCAGAATCGCCAAGCTTCCATGTCTTAGAGATTATTCAGCCGAATAACCTTTTTCCGTAACGGTAACGTCAATCACAGCAAAGGTTATTCAGCCGAATAATGAAATGGAAAAAAAATTTCGTCGACCGAAAAAAAAAAAACGTTTTCTATACTCGTATAAATAAACCTAAATTGATTCATTATTTTCGCATGTTTTAACTTTGCATATTTCTTGTCAAACTATTTTTGAAAGGGTTTTCAAAGAAGATATTTTTTGCAAAAATAGACTTTTACAAGGTATGTTTCTTCTTTTTCTTTCCAAAGGGCACATTGAAGGAGTTTTTTTGTAAGGCATTTTTGTAAATAAGTCTTCTTCTAAGGAATTTTTGTAAAGGATTTTTTTCTCTAAGGCAATTTTGCAAGGCGTTTTTTCAAAATATTTTTTTTCTTATACATGCTTGCAAAGTGGTTTATGCAAAGAATGCTTCTTTCCAAGGGGGTTCTTTCTAAGGAAGTTCTTTCCAAGGGTTGTATTTAAAAAGTGTTTCTTTTTTTTTTTTTCCAAAGGGCACATTGAAGGAGTTTTTTTGTAAGGCATTTTTGTAAATAAGTCTTCTTCTAAGGCATTTTTGTAAATGATTTTTTCCTCTAAAGCATTTTTGCTAGGAGTTTTTTCAAAATATTTTTTCCTTAGACATGTTAGCAAAGTGGTTTATGCAAAGAATGTTTCTTTCCAAGGAGGTTCTTTCCAAGGAAGTTCTTTCTAAGGGTTGTATTTAAAGAGTGTTTCTTTTTTTTCTTTTTCAAATGGCACATTGAAGGAGTTTTTTTGTAAGGCATTTTTGTAAATAAGTATTATTCTAAGGCATTTTTGTAAATGATTTTTTTTCTCTAAGGCATTTTTGCAAGGAGTTTTTTCAAAATATTTTTTTCTTAAACATGTTTGCAAAATGGTTTATGCAAAGAATGTTTCTTTCCAAGGGTTGCATTTAAAGAGTGTTTAATCCAAAGTATTTTTCCAAATAAAATGTATTTTTCCTTCTCATTTATTTGAAAGAGATTTTTTCAAAGAATTGTTTTCGTAAGGTAATTTACGAAGGGTTTTTTTCCAAGGTAGTTTTGCACTTCTTATTTCTTTGAAAGGGGTTTTTTCAAATAGTTGTTTTGCTAAGGTATTTTGAAAAGGATTTTTTTCCAAAGTAGTTTTGCATTTTTTATTTCTTTGAAAGGGTTTTTTTCAAATAGTTGTTTTGCTAAGGTATTTTGTAAAGGTTTTTTTTTCAAAGTAGTTTTGCACTTCTTATTTCTTTGAAATGAGTTTTTTCAAATAGTTGTTTTGTTAAGGTATTTTGGAAATAGTTTTTTTTAAGGTAGTTTTGGACTTCTTATTTATTTGAAAGGGGTTTTTTTAAAGAGTTGTTTACTCAAAGTATTTTTGCAAATGAGTTATTTCTTTACAAGGGTTTTTTCCAAGATATGTTTACAAATAAATTTTTTTCCAAAGTATTTTTTCCTACATATTTTTTTAAAGAAATTTTTTTTTTCAGTGGTTTTTACAAAGAATATTTATTTACAAGGTGTTATTATTATTTTCCAATGGGTTTTTTCAAAGGTGATTTATTGTTAAGGAGTTCTTATTTCTTTCCAAGAAGGTTTTTTTCAAAGAAGATTTTTGTTCAAATAGTTTTTTCAAAGGAAATTTAATTCCAAAGAGATCTTCTTCAAAAGACTCTGACAAGATTTTTATAAGGTGAAGTAAATTTCAGTTCATGTTTTTATAAATTTCGTAAATGTTTTTAAATCTTAATTTATTTATTTTTACTATAAAGTGATGATTCTTTAATTTATCATCTACAAATTAAACAATCATGGGAAATAAGAGAAAACGTAAAAAAAAAGGTGATCGTAAACATGATGATGATGCTAATAGAGAAAAACAAAAACTCAGATATAATGCCAAAAAACAAAGGGTTGTCGAAACGGAAGAGAGAATTATTGAAGATATAAATACAGATTTACATGATAATGTTGAGGAAATGAAAATTGAAAATAGAGTACAAGAAGAACTAATTGAAGTTGAAGAGACCATTGTTGAAGATGTAAATAGTGATTTACATGCCAATGTTGATGAAGTCAATATTGAAGATTAAGTTCAAGATCCAAAATTTGGACTTGGTATGTATATATCATATATTTTTCAAATTCATTTTTTATAATAAATTGTATTTTTGGATATATGTTAAATTAAATTTAACTTGATGAATAAGTACTTTCACCATTGATGATGAAATGTTAGAA
Source organism: Larix kaempferi (assembly GCA_027924585.1). NCBI lineage: Eukaryota > Viridiplantae > Streptophyta > Pinopsida > Pinales > Pinaceae > Larix > Larix kaempferi. Next base: position 61,410,668 of record BSBM01000361.1, on the reverse strand, counting down.
GACATTGATTGCGACAAATATGAAGAAAAACTACCAATACATGTTGCACAATATTGTGCTACAAAATTTTATGATGAAGTTCTCAAGGATTACTCAATAGCAGGACAAGCACAAATTTTGAGATGTTTATTAGTGTCTAAGAAGTTAGAAGGTGCTACATCATTATTGGGTATTCACAAGGCGACAAAAGAATCGAAATTGAAACAAAATGTGATAGAAAATATAGGTGATGCAATAAAGAAATTTGAAAAATCCAGGATGAAAGATATCAGTGTTGCACGTAAAGCAATTCATACAACAATTCTTTCAGCTAGTACTAAACAAAAGCGTTTGACAACAGAACTAGCAAAAGCAGTTAGAACATCAAGAAAGACATTATACAAACATAGCAAATTCAGAATGCAAATAGATGAAAATAATGAACTTGCTTGCTGGGCAATTATTTGTAGACAACCTTACAAAGATAGAATGGGAGGATGCGTTAAAGATATTGTACGGGAATATTGGTTAGAACATGCTCGAGTTTCACCAAATTCAAGAGATTTGATACGCAAAAGAATATCACAAAATGTATATGAAAGCCAACCAAAACATATAATGGACATGACACAAGTACAATTGTTCAATAAATTCAAGGAAGATCATCGTGGAATTAATATATCAATCACTACATTTGTGCAACAAAAACCATGGTATGTTAGACCTATTACTATATGTGAGACATGTTGTTGCCGTTATCATGTGCAATTTCAGTTATATTATGACATGTTTCTTGAATTTGGTAAAATGTTTTGGACAAATTCACCACCTCCGCCCACAATATGTGAATTCATATCTCAAACTCTATGTGAGAGAAATCAGGATGAAATATTTTATAATAAGAAATGTGTCAATGGAAAACATTGTCATCGTTGTGAAAATCTGGTGTTATTCCACAATAAATATCCTATCAATAATGATCAATCGTTGTCAAATATAAATGTTGATTGGAGGAGATACGAATACATCAATCATACTACAAGTTCTAGTGATTTATATTCCAAAAGAATTGATTTGCTAGAAGATAAGATATGCGTGACAAATTTTCTTAAAAAAATTGAAAGTGAAATTTATAAATACACCCAGCATTCGCATAGAGCATGATGGCAAGATCTTCAATTCAAACAGTCTCATGAAATTTTTCCACCCGGAACAATTTTGTCAGTGGTTGATTTTGCTGAAAACTATACATTTGCTGCACAAAAAGAGATACAGAGTGAATACTATCACTCTGACCAAGTTTAGATATTTATCCATGTTGTATATAGACATTCTCAACAGGATGTTGATGGCATTGAAAGCATATGTGACAATCAAGATGTGATTAAAGAATATCACTTCTATATCAGGGATGATCGTACACACGATACACATTTTGTTCAACATTGTATAGAAAATATTTTCTATGATTCACTAAAAAAACGTAAAGTTAAATTCAATGAACATTGGATATGGTCTGATGGATGTGTGGGTCAATTTAAATCTTCACGATCATTTTTTTGGTTATGACGACTTCATAAAGCGTTGAACATTAAACATTGCTGGAATTTCTTTGAAACTGGACATGGAAAAGGTGAACATGATGGTGCAGGAGCATGCGTAAAAATAGCACTTCGAAGATGGCAAATGAACCATTCTTCTGCATGATTTCATTCAGCTGCAGAGGTTGTCCAATGGTGTCAATTAAATCTAAGCCATGATTATAATCAACAATCAAAAGATGTGCACAGGCATGTACACTATTTTTTTAATTTATATTATTTCTTGAAATTTAAAAAAAATGTACACTAACATGTTTAAGTACACGTACACTAACATTAAAAGTTGTTCTTTGTGATTTATCATTTATTGTGTAGGTTTTTTTGGCTTGTTGGGGTCCGAGATATAAATAGATCAATACCATATTACGCTAGCACCATACATGGGACTAGAGATCTTCACTCTATTCAAACAAAATCATTCCAAAACGTGTTTGCATTTGACAGTAGAAAGAAATCATGCTTTTGTCATATTTGCAATGAAAATGTTGAATCTACAGAAGTTTGTGAAAACATAAAAAACAACTACGTAAAAGCTTGGAAACACACAAAGATTAATCCAAAGGGAAAAATGCCACTAGCAAGTGTAGAAGAATTAAAATCAGAAGAGATAGCAATATCATCTGATGGTGATAGAATTTCAGATCTTGTTAGAGAAAATAATGAACTTACTTGACTTTTAAATTGATTGTTCATTCTTGTCCATCACCTTATGTGTATAGTCAATTTAATTGATTTTAAAACACTAACACCAATTGTAATTTGCGCAGGAGATGTTTTCGCTGTGATTGCACCTTTAGACAACAACGAAAATGTGAAATATTATTTGATGTGATGCATTGAAGGAAAGATGAAGTTATTGGAAGACTACAATGACAACGGATTTACATACGAAAGAGGATCCATCATTTTAAAAGGTTATTTTTTTTCAGCAGACCCATGTGACTAAAAATTATGTCTACTTTTAAGATTATGAACCCGATGTTATATGTTGTCAGTATAGTCATTTAGTATGTGCATCTCGAATAAGTTTGGTACAAGTTCCATAAAAAAACAGTTAAAAAACAAAAAATAGAAACTGTCCATATGTGACCATGAACGGATAATTGAAGATGGCATTCTATTGCGATGTTTTTAACTATATATCAAAAATGAATTGATCTATGTTTTTGTCCATGTCAATTGTTGTGTACAATATATTTTTTGTCCATGTCACAAATGTTGTGTACAATATATTTTTTTCATTGAATTTTATGACTATGATCTTGAATAAGAACTAGGATAAGAGTTTAAATGGTTGTATTTTAGCATGCTTAAAAAGGAATTCAAAAATTATTTGGTAATGAAATTTTTAATAAAAATTGGAAAAAAGTTAAAAAATGTTGTATTTCAGCCATATAGAATGTTTATCTTTAATTTGTAATTTCGTGATATAAAGTACTTTATTCGGGTCCCCATATGTCTATTTGACAACTTAAGGGATGAGATAGCGGATGTGGCTATCCCCACACTCCATCCTGAATTTTTACTTTTGATTGATTGATGCCAATGAGAAATCACTGGGAAACCTACTAGATTTTGTATTCGGGCCCCATATGTCTATTAGACCACTTAAGGGATGAGATAATGGATGTGGCTATCCCCGCACTCCGCCCCGAATTTTTACTTTTGATTGATTGATGCCAATGAGAAATCATCGAAAAACTTACTAGATTTTGTATTCATTTAATCCATTGAACATGTTTCTCTAATGTACTTCGCCATAAATAAACTTTTAAATAAATGATTGTTGCACAAAGATATTATATCTCTTACATGTAAGTTCACATAACTAAAATCATGGCAAATAGAGATAACGATTATTTGATTTTTAATCACAAACAAAGATTCTTGGATTGTGAAGCTTATGCTAAATTAGAGCAATGATTATTTACAACAAACCGATAAAAATTCATCGAATTGTTGTCTAAAATTCATTGCTCTAACTTAGCATAAACTTCACAATCCGGGAATCCTCACTTGTGATTAAAAAACAAAGAATCATTTATCCCCATTTGCCATGATTTTAGCAGCATCTAGAGATTCATCATCTACAAAGTACCTGAACAATGAACATATATAAGAAACATTAGTTAAAAATTGAAATACATATGCAACATCATATCGATCAAAAGACCAAAAGATTGAAACTTTTATCAAACAATTCATAGATTTTCATTCATAACATTAGAAATTGAACCTATTAAGACTTCATATTTCTATCAAAATTTTTTATATCATTGCTACCATTCATTCATTCTTAAAGATTCATATCAGGTAACATTCTTAAACTTCCTAAAACTTTGGTAACAAATTCATTTCTTAACATTTTAAACTTTAGTAACATTTATTTCTTAACATTTTAAACCTTCTTGACACTTCCCATTCATTCTTATGATTCAACATTTTTCCAATATTTATTCTTTCCATAACATTCATTCTCAACATAACATTGAACATATTAACAAATTTCATTTCCTAACATTTCATGTAACTTTAAATTGCACCTATCAAATGTTCCAAATATTCATTCTTAACATTTTAAACATTCAAGTAACAATTCGAATTCATTCTTAGGATTCAACACTTTCCCAACATTCATTCTTACCATAAAACATTCATTCTCAACATAACATTCATTGTTAACATTCAGCATTTTCCGACTTAAGATTGCACCTATATCAAAAATTCCAAACATATTCATTTTTAACATATTAAATATTCTTGACACCTCCCAACATTCATTCTTACCATAACATTCATTCTCAACATTTAAAATTTCCTAACTTTAGATTGCACATATCAAAAGCTCCAAACATTCATTCTTAACATTTTAAACATTCATGCAAAACATATTCTAAACATTTTACCAAGTGGCAAATATGCTAAATAATTAACATGTACTCGTATATAATCCAATAAAAAAGTTCATGAATTCGTATATAATCAAAAAATAAATACCCTCGATGTCCAAAACAACTACAATATATATATATATATATATATATATATATATATATATATATATTAACAAGAACAAGAAAGTTTGGACCACTATCCATAAGTATGGACCACTATCTTCCACTAGGGCCTTCTCTTGGACTCAACCGGGCCTACAACATGTATAAAAACAAATTATGAATATCATAAATTATTTAAACAATTTTAAACTAAATTCAAAAAATTATTTAAATATTAAACTTATATATGTAAGAACAATTCAATTATTAAAAAAGTTGTACATCAAATTCTCTAAATGCATGTCCACCACTTTCTTCCACCGGAGTCTTCCATTTGGTTCCAAAGGATCTAAGAGAGCCAAGCTACAATATGTACAAAAGCAATTTATGAATTGTTAACACCCAAAAAGTGTTCACTACCTCATCTACCACATTATATGGCTCATTTGTCCATTTTCCTACCATATTTCCCTTAAAATCCCAAAAAATCCCATTAAAAAGCCTCCAAAAGGCCTAAAATGCCTCCAAAAGGCCCAAAAACCCTCAAAATAGCCTAAAAAAGGCTAAAAAAAACCCCCTTTTCCTCCAAAAATAGCAAAAATCCCCTAAAAAGGGAATAAAAAATATAAAATAATGAGGAAAAGGAGGAAAAAACCCTATACAGCTACCCAAAACCATGTGTTTCCTAAAACCATGGGTCAGCACTCCACCACCAAAAAACTATAAATAGGTGATGGAGATCCCTTATTCCATATCCACAATCACAAGCACCCTTACTCTGCCAAAATCTCTCTCGAAACCCTAGTTCACCTTTAAACTATTTTCACCTTGAGAGCCACTTTGGCCCATCCCCACCATTGGAGAAGGAGAAGGAGCATTCAGAAGCTTGGAGCATCCTCTTGGACACTGCAAAGGGCTTCACCAACCTTGACACTCAAGGTAACATTAATATAAAACCATTTTTTACATCTTTTATTTATGTCTCATACAATGTTTAAAGTAGATTGTTAATTGTTGTTTTAGCTTAATCATTTAATCATTATTGAACTGCTACTAAGGAGTCCATTCTCCTTAGTAGGTGCTCATTGGCACAAGCTAGGGGTAAAACCCTAGCTACAGTTTTGGCGACTCCCCTAGTTTTCGAATTTCTGGTTTCCGTTTTTAAATTTTTTCCTTTCGGCTGTCCCTTTCGGCCGCCGCATACCGCGTCTTTTTACCTCTACAGTCGCGTCCCGACCGCGCCTTTCAGGCCTTTACCCGCGATCCGACCGTGGCTCTCAGACTGCTTCCGACGCTCTGCCGGCAGATTCAAGTCTGTTACCTGCGATCCGACCGTGGCTAATCAGCCTGTTTTCCGCGATCTGACTGCGCCTGTCGGCCTTTTTCACGCGTCCCGACTGCGGCTTTCTGCCTCTTTCGGGCGTCCCGACTGCGCCTGTTAGCCTTTTAGCCGCGACCCGACTGTGTCTTTTTCCATTTTTCCTGCGTCCCGACTGCCAGTGTTGGCCCGATAGCCGCGACCCGACTGTGTCTTTTCCCCTGTTTCCTGCGTCCCGACTGCATCTGTTGGCCCGATAGCCGCGACCTGACCGCCGTTGTTTCCCTCAAACCCGCGGTCGGCCTGTTCTGATCCGCCACAGACCCGCGGTCTGATTTCTGCTCTTTTCCTGTTTTGAGCCCAGCCCCTCTTGCTGCAATATTTTCTGCATTTGAACAGCCCTCTGTCCCACCTGTAGCCCACTTCCTTACAGCCTTTCTGCAACATAATTTCTGTTCCTTTTACAGAATCTTTTTAAAATTTCAGTATTTTTATTTCAGAAAATTTTGCAAGTTAAAAGAATCAATTTCAGCATTATTGATAGATTGGAAGTTGCCCTCCCTTGTGGCACTTCTATTTTTGGGATCATTACCTCACGAGCACACACTCTGTCACATAAAATCAAGTGAGCCTTAAAAAGTACCTAATTAAACCAACATTCTAACCCCACTTGGGGAACACAAAAGAATCATTGTAGTTAGGTAGGATCAGGGGGATAGGCTTCCAATAACACCCCTTGGTTATTTCACTTGAGACATAGTTGTTGTCCAAATAGGGAACCAAAATCCCCTAGTACTTTTTGGCACGGTCACGACCAGTTTATCAGAGGGCCTCTCCCTTAGGAGGGTTGAAGTCGGGAGACTGGTTCCGGAGGCCTGAGTGGAATACCGCACTCCATTCAGTAACCGAAGGGCTACCTTTCGCGGTTCGCGGGATATCCCTGTATAGGGGTATTGCGGTCAACGAACTAAACGGCAGATTCACCTTTCTGGACGTGTCATGAACGGGGTATCTTAGTTGCCATTCTTCTAGGATTGACTACCCGGTGTCCCTCCCGGTAGGGGGATATCATAGCCACTTGGCTTTCCTACTCATATTGTCTGACTTGGATTTCATCACCTTGCAGAGGATATGTTTAGTTGAGTCAGAATACTTTTAGCTAGGTGTTTGCATGCTCCTTTACCTCCCTTGGGTCTAGTGAGTCCACCATTTTTTCTTTTTAGGAAACCTACTGCTTGTTGGTATTCTGACCATCTTTGTTGTTACTCCACTTATTGTAGCACAGCTGCTGCAGTGGGTGTTTTGAGTTGGTTGTTGGCCTGAGTGCCTTGCTTTTTAGCTCTCCTTCTGCACACTCGGTTGCATTAGGATTTTTGAGCTGTTTTTATACTCACCTCAACCCACAGAGACTAGACACCATCTGTCACCATTGAGTCCCCGAGACATTCTCGGCGCCTCAGGGGCGAGCCCCCACAGCACGGTTCTCTTGACACCACTCGTCATAGATTCCGATCATTGTCCGTTGATACCACTCATCACAGATCTAGAACCTTGTCACTTGACTCCACTCGTCAGCGACGTAGGTCTCCGTCACCAGATAGTGACGCACCTTACTTTACCTCTGATTCTGACGAAGAGTCTGAGAACCCTATTTATACTGCCCCTACTAGCCCCATGGCTGGCACGACTTCCACTCCATTTGTCATAGGGACCATTGGTGGCACATCCACCACTACACCAGTTACTACACCTATTTTGGGTATGCCCTCCATGGGGCAACCATCTACCGTTCCCCTCACGGTACCTATTCCCACAGCGGGAATACCTATCCCCACTACATCAGTGGCTCACACTACCAATGGTGGTGCTGGACCATCCTTCACTACCTCAGTTCCCCCACTTGGGGGCACCACCTCACATCTTGTCCCTCCACTTGGGGGCACTGGCCCCAACTTGGTCCACAGCACTCCTGTGTCACAGCCTTCTTCGAGTTTGCCATTCATGGCTAGCCTCAACCTACCTGACCTGGCCAGATTGACCAACGATCCTATTCGACACGACCCTATGTGGCCTCATATGCCTACCAAACTACCCTCTGACATCCCTAAGTTCGAGGGTAAGGCCGGTGAGGACCCACAAAACCATATCATGTCTTTCCACCTATGGTGTTCCTCTAACTCCATCGTGGATGACTCTGTTCGCCTCCGTCTCTTACAGCGCACCTTCACTGGCTCTGCAGCCAAGTGGTATATTGAGCAGCCTCATGGGACCCACGCCACCTTTTCTTCCCTGGCCTCGACCTTCCTGCAGTTCTTCCAATTGCCAGTCCGCTATGACGCGGGCGTTGAGATCCTTCTATCTTGTAGACAAAACACGGCTACCCATATCACGGACCACATCCATGAGTGGCGTAGACGCCGTAGCTTATGCAAGATCAAACTAGACGACCGTATCTTCCTCGATTGGTTCCTCAAGTCCCTGCTTCCTGTTATTGCTAAGGATGTAGCTTCAGAAAGACCCCAGTCTGAAGAAGAGGCCATCCTTAAGGCACAGCAGTTCGACCTCATTTACGCCCAGTCGGGTTACCTTTATACCATTATACCTGACGCCCCTCGCGGCGAGTCCTCCCATCATGATGCGCCGGGGGCATCCCACGCTGCTGATGGTATCATTGGCCGTGTTTCTTCGCATCCCCAACCATTTTCTATAGCACGACCTACCCCTGGCCCCGACCTGTCGAGGGCTCCCTCCCAGTCCGGAGCAACCAACTCATATGTTCCCATGACACATCACCATTCCCATGGACCTTCGTGTCCACCTCAGTGCTTTGGGTATGCGACTCCTGCTTATGCTCCTCCAGTCGCCCCTCAGCCTTATTACCATCAGCAGACTGCCCCGGCTCCTGCGCCTTCACAAGCCCCACCAGCTTATTATCCGCCACAGGCAGCCCCTGTGGCACATCCACAACCTGCTCCACAGCCCTATCAGCAACCCCCTCAAGTTGCTGCACCTGCTCAGCCTCAACCTACATATCATCCTCCGCAGCCTGCTCCAGCACCTGCGCAACCTCAGAATCCACCTGCTGCCCAAGGGCAAGTTTACGCCCAACAGAACCCGCAGCAAAACCAGCACAACCAACGTAACCAGGGCCAACAGAACCGCGGCAAGGGCCGTAATCGGGGAAACAACCAACCTGTAGACCAAGCTGGTCAACCGGCTAATCCCCCTGACAATAACAATGCGGCCCCCGCTAATCAAAACCCTGATCGCCCGCCCAAGCAGGCTAAAAACCCCAATCTCCGAACAAATCACCCTTGTTCTATTTGCGGGGTCTATGGACATTATACACATGCTTGCCCACACTTGGAGCGAGCTCGGCAGCTTTGGGTTGACGAGGCCCATCGCCAAGGGCATGCGGCTCCCCAAACACCGCCCAACCCCCCCAACCTCAGCAACCCCCTTTGGTGCTGCAAAACCCCTTACCGACCCAAGGCGTGGTGAACACTCAGTCGTTGGCCCCTCAAGCTAACGTGCAACCCCAACAACAACAGATCACCTATGCTGCTCCTGATCAACCCATGTTCGACTCAGGTACCCACCACTTACTGATGATGTCATCCGCTGACGTCAACCTCCAGACCCGTCGGAACCAATATGGCTCCACCTCTGAAGCCACTCCCACGGATAAACCTGCTAACGCCCATCCCACCGATCAGGCATTACGTATACCTCCGCCTCCCATAGACGGCGCTGCGAAAGCACCTCGTTTCCCACTTCGCCGAATCAACAATAACCCTAACGCGCGCGCTGCGTCAAACTACAACATCGTAGACGACCTAACCCAATCTCCCGCAGCCATGTCTGCGTTAGAAGTCTTGAATAACTGCCCTTCCCAACGCAAGACTTTACTCTCCGCCATTGGGGGGATTGACCCAACTGATTCGCATTTGATGGCGTTTGATTTAGACCAGTCTGAACCACACCTACCTTCCAGTTTAGCCTTCCAAGTTACTGTCTCCGTTAGGAACCTTGTTATCCATCGGTGCATCATCGATGAGGGTGCCTCCACATGCATTATGTCTACATTTGTATGGCAGAAGCTAGGATCCCCTCCTCTCCAGCAGTCCACCACTGCGTTACGTGCCTACGACGGTCGTTCGGCCCAGCCCCAAGGCCTCCTGCCCAACGTTCCAGTCCATTTAGGTGGTAAAACAGTCCTTATTGACATAGAGGTAATCAATGCCCAATTGGATTACAACCTTCTACTTGGCCGCAGCTACATGTATGCCATGCGGGCGGTTGCCTCTTCTGTCTTTCGCACCATGATGTTCCCCCACGAAGGACGCGTGGTTAAGATTGACCAGCTCACCTACTATGATCCCAGTGCTCCGGCGGCACCGGAAAACGTTCTCCCCATGGTTGAACAACCTGTTTCTAGTGCCACCACCTCGTTTGTTTCCTCTTCGGGGCCTGGAGTCTACTCCGACGCGCCGATGACCTCCACCTTTCAATCCATTCCTCCGCCGTCATCTACGCCCGAAATGTCTGACTTATGTACCTTGTCCCACGACATCCTACCACCTAACAATCAACCATCCTTGTTGCCTAAACCACCATTGGTACCTAGTCACATTGGTGTTACACCGATCCATACGATCCCCTTCCTAGTTCCTCCAGCAGGAGTAGTAAGCGCCCCGGTCATGGCTACCCTTAGCCTCCCTGGGTTAACCTTGGGATTACCTGTATGGTACCTTTCGCCTCCCGTTCGCCCGCCGACACCAGATGTCGTCCTCCATCCGGTGCAACCCATGGCTACTACCACCCACCCACCTCCCGGGGTCTCTACCCCTTCGTCCTCCACGACACCTCCTCCTCCTCCTCAATCCACTGGGGGCAGAGGTCCTCAACCTTACACTGCTGTACCACCTCCAAAGACAGTCAAGAACCCTCCAGTGTTTCGTGCTCCTCCCAAATGCTCGCTGTGTGACGAGTTGGGCCATGCGACCCACCAATGGCCACAGTTACCCGCATTGCAGAAGCACATGCAAATGCTCGATGATGACCCCAACATCCCAACTGTCGAACTAAACCCCACTCCTAAGCCTAAAGATAAGTCCCTACGTACCAACCACTCCTGCGCCATCTGCGGTATTTACGGGCACTATTCACATCATTGTCCCGATCTCCCGGATTACAGAGCGGCTCTCTATGAGATGAACAATCTGGATCTTGAGACGGCACCACCTACCATTGAGGAGATCTACCCCCCAGACTCTTCACCTTCCGGAGAGGTTAATACCATCTATATGATCTCTTCCACCACTACTCCCTCGTCAACCGATTTGACGACGCAAACTTTCCGTACTGATGAGGAGATTCTTGAGGCCCTTACTGTCCCGGATTATCCCTGGGATGACATGCACCACCGTTCCTATTTCATCCCAGAAGCGTCTTCCTCTAGCACCGCTACCCAATACGTGGTCGAATCCAAAGACTTCCTCCCCACTAAGGTTGACTGGTTCAAGGACCCTATTCCTGCTCCTGATGCCTTCGAGGAAGGTAACATGGCCAACATCTCACCTGTCATTCAAGTCGATATTGCTGCTCCAGTTCGTGCCCCTGAACTCATTACTTTAGGAGCATTCTGCAGTAAACAAGAGATTGAGGACTACACACACCTTTTCAAAGAATTCCGTGATGTCTTTGCCTGGTCCTATACCGAAATGCTTGGTCTTGACCCCGCAATTATATAGCACCACATTGACACATGGCCTGATGTAACCCCCGTTCGTCAGAAACAACATCCTTTTCCTCCCTCAACGTTCCCAGGATATGCCCCTGAACTCATCACTTCAGGAGCCTCCTGCAGCGAGCAGGAGTTTGAGGATTATACACAACTCTTCCAAGAGTTCCGTGATGTCTTTGCTTGGCCCTCTAACAGAATGCCTGGGTTCAACCCCGCCATTCTCAATCATCACATAGACACACGGCCAGAGGAACTCCATGTTCATACCGAAACCAACTCTGAAGGCCTCCCTTTACGCAACCCCCATGACGGGTCGCATCCTACGGAATCTCTATCCATAGAATAACTTGCGACCTCATGGGTCCGCATTGTACAGTTTGCTCTCTTTTTGTTTTTCACTTTTTTACCATCATCTTACATTCATCCTTTCTGCATGATTACAGATGGACCATCTTCCACCTAGTTACACTGGCTTCGCTGACGGCGCAAGCCGCTGGTCTCCCAACCTGGCTTCTGCAGCATGGGTCTTGTACTCCCCTTCCAACGAGATGATTCACCTTGACGGAATATGTATAGGCGCTGCTACCAACAACCAGGCGGAGTATGATGCTGTGACCGGTCTCCTGACTGCCGCCCTCCAAATGGGCATAAGTCACCTTCATGTGTTCCTTGACTCCCAGCTACTTGTCTCCCAGCTCAACAACTGCTACCAGGTGCGCGATCCCTGCCTTTTTAGAAAATTCCTGCGCACAAAACAACTCAGTCGACAATTTGAATCCATCACATTCACACATGTCCCCAGAGCTCAAAATCGTGTCGCAGACCAAATGGCCAACAACATCCTAGACTGGCATATCAATCACACCATGTAACATCATGCATCATCATCCCATAGCATCTCATAAAAATACATATAAAAACCCAAAAAGATTGCATCACATCCACATTTGCATCCATGTACATAAACCACATGCATAACCATAGGGGCATCCACGTGCCTAAACATCTATATATCATGTCACATCACATCAAATACACAAGGGGCATCCATGTGCCTAACATCCTAACCTACTTGCATCCACGTGCAATGTAAACATATCATAACACATAAAGCGCATCCACGTGCGTACAAATAAAACAACATCATATAGAAAGGTGCATCCACGTGCATATATATATATCAAAAAATATACATGTTCAGTGCTGTACATGTCCTGAGTACCCCTGTACCCAGCTATACAAAAAATGGCTATACATGCCTAAAGCCTCATCTACATACATGCCGTAGCTACAAAACTCGGGGGGGAGTCCCCTGCATCCCCCTAATGGGAGTCGTATCCTGCGTCACTGCCGGCATCGGCTGCCTCTGAATCCTCCCCTCGCTCCTCCTCCGGCAAGTCCTCCTCTCCTCCGGCCTCCTGTGCCCGGGCCCGGTCCACCAAAATCGCCACCCGGATCGCGATGGATCTAAACTCACGGGGTGCCCCCATGCAATCCCGCACCACATCAGGATCGACATCTCGCCATCCCTCGTCGGTCACCCCTATCAATAACCGATCTAGTAGCTCCCGTACAGACTCTAGGGTCACCTCTGGATCCCGGCGTCGCACCTCTCCTCGCCCAGGCAGCGCTGGCACGGCCACAATGCCCCGTCGGGCCACATGTCCTGGAGGTGGCCTCGGGCCCACATCTGCAAGATCAACCACATGTCAGTCACAGTATATCTATCCACTATCATACAAATCAAAATCTGACATACATAACATGCGATAAAAACACACACGTACCGTCGGGACCCCATGCCTGTCCTGGTGCTCGTGGCGCCTCCGGATCTCCTGTGAAGTCCATATCCCGATACGGGAAGTCGTCTAGCGTCAGTGGTATCTGAAGCCACTGCAGGTACAACTCCTGTGTGAAGTACCTGCCCACGTCGCCACCACCACGGCGGCGCATCATCTCACCCCAACGGACCATCCTCGGCTCCCTCATCCCTCCTGCCCTAATCGGCACTCGTGGCCGCAGTGTGGGTACCCTCTCCATAAAGAAGGCACATAGGAAGGACCCAAAGCAAAAGCCCTTGCCATCTTCCTTCGCTGCCGTCAGCTGTCGCTGCACACAGGTCAGGAACATCTGGCCCCAGGCGTAGTACGTCCCATCCAGGATGCGCTCTACCATCTGCATCTGACCCCCAGACACCTTCTCCGGTGACTGGGAACCCAATACCCGCACCACACACGCCGCCATGGCCTGCAGTGCCGGCTCCTGTAGGTCCCTCACCAGGAGTGCATTCCTATGCACCCTCGCGTCCTGACCGCAGTACCTCTCCAACATGTCCTCCATGTCGACGTCCGCGGCAACCCGCGGCTGCGTGTCTGCTACCCTGCCCAAGCAGGGCAACCCCGTCAGAAAGTATACATCAGTGAGGGTAAGGTCTACCCTCTCACCCTGTACCCGGAAAGCCTGTATATCCGGCTCCCAGAAGCTGATCAGACGGTTCAGCAACAATGTTGCTGTCCGTATCATAGGTATCTGTGCGAACTTCAATAGTCCGCACAATCCCAGCACTGTCCGCACATGGCGGTTCCCTCGAATGAAACCCATGGTCTCATCAGGGATCTCCCGCTCTCTCCAGAGAACCTGAGGCATCCTGCCAATCACACAAAGCGAACTCATCAGTCTCATGACAACTTAAGAAAAATACTTTTCCCCCTCCCAGAAGCCCTAATAGCTCGGCCCAAAACCGCGGCTTTCGGGCTTCCTACCGCGGTTTCCAACCGCGGCTGTCCGGCATATAGCCGCGGTTCCCAACCGCGCCTGTCATCCCAAAACCCGCGGTTGGGAACCGCGTGTTCCTCTTTGGAACTCGCGGCACTCGACCGTGGTTCCATCCAGGAATCACGCGGTCTCCAACCGCGTGGTTCGGCCCGAAACACGCGGTCTCCAACCGTGTGGTTCGGCTCGAAACTCGCGGTCTTCAACTGCGGTTTCGACCCCCTAACCCGCGGTCCACCCCACGTGGACCGTACAAGTCAACCCTGGGACCCACTACCCAACCCCCCTCCCGAAAAAAATATGCAGGTATGAGTTTAATGAAATACCTGTATCTCGCGGATCTGCAAACAGCCAGACAGATCGTCCAGAAATTCCACCTAAGCTCTGGTCCACTCAACTCACAAGTCAAAGTCAACAAAGTACAAATGACACATGTCATGTTGGACCCACCACTATTTATAGTCAGTTGACTTTTTCCTGTTTTGGTCATTCTGGTCCCATACGGAGTCCATTTTACAAACCGTTTCCACCACTGGAATCAGCGCGACGTGACCGTCATGATGGTCACCTCGTTGCATTATTTTTGTCCTGTCATTTTTTACCCATTTTTCAGACGCCACTAGTCGCCTCGGTTTGCGTGCCACATCGGCCGTTCTCCGATTTTCACATGTTTTATATCATCGGATTCAGTTTTCTGAGCTGGTGATGATGCTTGAGATCATTTCTCGCTCTCACCTTCAGTTTTTCTGGGCATTTTTCAAAATGCCCCCGTCACCTCGGTTTGCGTGCCACATCGGCCGTCACCCGTTTTTGACATCCTTTATATCGCCGGACTCATTTTTCCGAGCTCGTGATGATGCTTGAGATCATTTCTCGCTCTCACTTGGTACAATTTCAACATTGTGTCCCAACACCTTGCTGCCTCGGTTCGCGTACCACATCGGTCGCTATCGGATTGTTCCACATTTTTACATGAGCCATTCACTCCTGTCATACTGCAAATGTCTCATTATTTTTCCACCATCTCATCTACCCCGCAAGGAGGTCCACCAGTGTTCCCACCTACCCTCGTTCTTGGTCACCATTATTGATCCTTGATTGCACACTTCCTCCTTGCCTGGCCATTTCCTTTGTTCGGTATAATTTTATCCCTTTTTCGGGCCGGACAACTCCTTTACGAAAAAGGAACTTAGGGAGTTTCCGTTAAGCTCTTTTCTGACTCCTAAAAGAATGAAAAGATCGCCGAGCAATCTTGCTTCCTTTCATGCTCGTTAAAGTACCTGAAAGGGCGTCTATCTGGTATAAGTTTAACCCTTTTCCGGACCTGGTAGACTAATTACGAAAAAGGAATACTCTAGTCACACCGGCTAGAAGAGTTCTTCATTGCATCCTTTTATGCTTCTTTGGGCCTTGGAGACTAAATCTACGAAAAAGCAACCCCCTGGAGTCTTCTTACTTGCTTTCAGACTCTCTAAAATTGAAAGCAACCACGAGCATGCGCTGTCCTGGGCTCGTTAAATCCACACGACAGTACCATTCCTTTACTTCAGAGTCTTCTTATCGCTTTCAGACTCCTTAAAATTGAAAGCAACCATGAGCATGAACTGTCCTGGGCTCGTAAAATCCACACGACAGTACCATTTTACACACACTTCTTCTAGTTCCTTAACCCATGAAGAAGTTTTCCCCCGTGCCTCTTGGCACTTTGATCTATCATCTCGGCAGCACCACCAATCAGGTCGCCTTTGTTCAGAGTATTCTGCAGTCTCCTGCCATTGTACACCAACTTGAGTCTCCCTCAGCCAGGTATCCCCCCAGATCCATTACAGCTATGATACCTTTCCCCTTAGTCAGTTTCATATGCTGCTAGATCATTTCAATTATCATACTCTGAACAAAGGAAGTTTGAGTCCCTCCACTCTACTTGCCCAGTTTTCCCCCCACAGTTTATCAGTCCTGCCATCAGCACTATCACATTTCGGTCTTGTACCTCGCGCTCCTGTCAAGGAAATATCATTGCCTTGATAGTTGCAGGTCTCCCTCTGTCGACGACAGCTCCTCTATTCCAGAGGATAGGCCCAGAGGTCCCTACGCCTTGGACTTATCACCATCTGTGGTAAGTGCCTACGGATCATTCCGAGAGGAATCATCATTGCCTCTCCGAGTGGTTGTTCCTCACATGCTCGACTTCAGCACCTTGATCGCATCGTTGAGGATCGCGTAGGATTATATTCCATCAGTTTTTAGTCGAAGACCCCGGATTTCCCCCGACTCTAGCACATTGGTGAGTCACTTCGGAACGCCCAGTTCTATGTTCCTGTGGATGTCCGGGCTGCGTTGGCATTTGTATTCGGAAGCCATCCAGTTCCATGCTTCCTTGAGTACCCAGTTTCAGTCCCAGATCTGTGTCCCCTCTGGACTCTTATGATGTACACAGTGGTCATGTATCTCACAGGTCCCCCTTTTTCGGGCCTCACAGTTTTTTATGTATCTTGATACGAGCATGGGTATGCCCGCCTCGTCCATATATTGAGATTCTTCCTCATTCAGTATTTGAGGTCATGTATATTTCAGGTCCCCATTTTTTGGACCCCAGTGTTATTATGTTATATCCTGATACGAGCATGGGAATGCCCGCCTCGTCCATATGATCAGATGATTCCTCATCCATTATTGAGGTTATGTACTTTTAGTTCTTGCAGTTGTTCGGGATCGTTGTTCCGGGCTTCAGTTTGTTTCTTCTCTTCTCTCCACATCCCAGGAAAACCATTCATGACTTATGATGTCCATCGGCCATACGATGAGCTCCTGACCTCGCACATCAGGGGGCAATCTGTTAACACCCAAAAAGTGTTCACTACCTCATCTACCACATTATATGGCTCATTTGTCCATTTTCCTACCATATTTCCCTTAAAATCCCAAAAAATCCCATTAAAAAGCCTCCAAAAGGCCTAAAATGCCTCCAAAAGGCCCAAAAACCCTCAAAATAGCCTAAAAAGGGCTAAAAAAAACCCCCTTTTCCTCCAAAAATAGCAAAAATCCCCTAAAAAGGGAATAAAAAATATAAAATAATGAGGAAAAGGAGGAAAAAACCCTATACAGCTACCCAAAACCATGTGTTTCCTAAAACCATGGGTCAGCACTCCACCACCAAAAAACTATAAATAGGTGATGGAGATCCCTTATTCCATATCCACAATCACAAGCACCCTTACTCTGCCAAAATCTCTCTCGAAACCCTAGTTCACCTTTAAACTATTTTCACCTTGAGAGCCACTTTGGCCCATCCCCACCATTGGAGAAGGAGAAGGAGCATTCAGAAGCTTGGAGCATCCTCTTGGACACTGCAAAGGGCTTCACCAACCTTGACACTCAAGGTAACATTAATATAAAACCATTTTTTACATCTTTTATTTATGTCTCATACAATGTTTAAAGTAGATTGTTAATTGTTGTTTTAGCTTAATCATTTAATCATTATTGAACTGCTACTAAGGAGTCCATTCTCCTTAGTAGGTGCTCATTGGCACAAGCTAGGGGTAAAACCCTAGCTACATGAATCCAATAAAGTATTTAAACAATTTTAAAATAAATCCAAAAAATATGAAGTATTAAACGTATATCAGAGATCAATTCATGTTAAACAAAATTACCTCGGTGCCAATATTCGCATTCATCAAAGAACCTACATCTTCACCCCCAATTTCCATATGGTCTCTCCCCTAAAATTTAAATTTTGTTAATAAATAAAACATAGTGGAAGCAAAATATAAATTAAGCAATTAACTTAAAATCAAAACAAAAAAAATTAAAATCATTAGCTCACAAGAGATGGTAAATCATCAAAAAAGTTCGATTCTAAAAAAACCTGCATGGATAAGTCAAATTAACAATAAGATACATTGATATTTATTAAAATTCAAAAACAAAGATAAAATATCAAGTTCAAGCATAAATATTATAATAAATATACCTCTCCAAGATGCTCTTCATTTTGACTAGAGGAGACTCAAAAATTATGTGCATTTAGCATTCTAGAAAACTGCAAACAAAATACATTGCTTAATGTACTTATTACTATGTAACAAAAAATTCAATTAAAAATGAATAAAAGATCAAATAGATTGTCATAGCATAATCAACATTTACCTCTCCCATACTCGATGTGGCATTGGATAACACATTTGAAGCTATGTCGCGACAAGACTTGGCATAAGCCCTCAGATCGTCGATGCTCAATCCATCTACCTCATCATTCATTTTGTAAACAAACTTTTGACAGATAGTAGCACGAGCCCTCTCTTGACCCAATCCCACTTCTACTCCAACAAGAGATGACGCTAAACCATCACCAACAGAATCCCTTGCGATTGTCCCAAGTTGGGATGTGGGCCCCATATCTGATCTTAATGCCACAACCCTAGGTGGGCGAGGTATCTCAGGTGGAGGTCGAAGAGTTGTAGGGTCTCTAAGAGCACCTTTTCTATTATATATTCGACCCTTTCCAACTCCATAAAATTCAGAAGGAATATCAGTATAGTTTGGATTCATACCTAAAAAAAACTCTGCATAGAAAAATCTAGCAAAATAATTGAAAACCTCATTGTTCCATACAATTGACCATAAGCTACAAGGAACCGATCATATATTAGATGTGCAATTTTAGGATGCTTGAAATATTGCACTTTCAACATTTTTCGCTTAAGGCCTTATTTGAAATTAAACATTGAATTGTCCTGTTCTTTGGTCACTCTTTCCTTCACAACCTCCCACTTGTCTGGACCCATAACTTGTTCCCTTCACCTTTGCATCAAATGAACAAAACCATTCGGAGTTGGTCCGAGTTCCTCATATGCATCAATGAATTTTTGCAATGACCCCAAAACAATCTCTAGACTTTGTCTGCTCTCTGAAGGAAGATCCAAAGTAGAAAGATCATTGTTCAACCTGTCGTAGTGGGATCTACAACTTTCAAGGATAGTTTGTTGCACAACACCTTCCCATGGAAGCTCATCAGGTAAGTCAGACGGATAAGTTGATATGGGTGTACAACCCTCAGCTAGTGGAACATATGTTGTCCTAGCTCTAGGAGGATCTTCAGGACCCTGCTTTGAATCCACACCTATTCCATCATCTACAATCCTATCTTGATCTTCCTCCCGCTCTATTGAATTACGTACATCTTCTGAACCTTGCTCTGCTTCAAATATAGCCGAAGTCAAGTGTTTAACCTTGTCCAAACATTCGAAACATTTAATAAAAATACAAATTATACATGTATTGAAACATTAATGTTCATACCGACAGAAGGTTGAGATCGATGTTCTCCCACAGAAAATACAGGGGAATTGTTTGTACCCCTATCACCTTGTTGGTGATCGGATGACTGTGACCCATACAATAAACTTGAAACCTCGAGGTGAATTCGACAACCTTCGATTACCAATTGGGACACCAACTCCCGATGAATGTGATGACCTCCTACGCTTTCGCTTCGAATACTCCACTCTTTCCATTTGATATGATATCTAAATTTACACAAATGTCAACTCATAACATATTCCTTTTACTATGTTCTACTATGTGCTACTATCCATAAATTGATATTTAATAAACAAATTATAATGCACCAAATGCCACAGAATTTATAATTTATAATTCCCTTATGTGTTAGTCTTATATTTTATCTAAACGATCAAATTTATGTAACACAATCTTTAAACATCTAACACAAATCATACATATTCCATTTCCTAAAACTATTCCTAACATTGTAACTTCAAATTCATCCTCACACTAAAATAATTCTAAGCAATAAATTTTAAATAATGCAAGCATACAATTACCCATTTAAGATCCCTTCCAATAAAAAACTTATTAGTTTCTTCTATATAATAGATGACTATACTTGTTTCGTTCCAAGATTCAAAGGACTACTATATAACATAATGATTTAGTTTCTAGTTTCTTTTCCTCAAAAGTATAAGGACTATTAGACAAAATACATAGCTAAACTATAATTTCTTTTCCATCAATAGATAGAAAACACATCTATGACCCTTTCTAATTATTGAACAATACCTTTATTTCAGGGACATGTATAATATGAATCATGATGGGAGCTATGATTTCTGAGTGGCTCTGACTGTTGAAAGAAACGATTCTGCTTATATAGTTTAGGCTCCTTTACTCTCCTTACTAATCTCCTGGTTGAAGACTAACAGTGGGCATATTCCTAACAATGTAATACTACTGGCTGGCAGAGCCGATGGGCAGCTTAAGATTATATGACACTGCCTAGAAAGAGGGGATTACATATAGACACGGAGACATGACGAAGTGATTCAAATTGAATTTATTCAAATTGACGATTCAAAAAATATAATTAAGTGATTAAAAGTGACAGAACAGAAGGTGCTAAAAAGAAACAAAACAAAAAAAAGATTGCCACACCCTGCTATCTTTTGCAGATTAGGATGAGTTTTTTATATGGTAAACATTTTATGGACGATATATCTTGTGTGAACAAGTTGATGGATCTGCGATTATTACTAACCACAAAAAAATCTGACAGAAGTTAGCGTAAGTACTGGCTTTCTTTTTATGTTATTTAAATTTGGTTGTTACAAACCTGAAACTTCTAGATTTGGTTTCTTATTGGAATTTCGAACTCAATAATTTGGACTATAAGTACAACTATTCTTTATATCGAAATTACAGGACAAAAAGAGAGATAGTGTTGAAGGAATAGTTAAATCTGCATGCATAGAGAAGGGTGCAAAAGGAGAATTGCACTAGCCCTTTGGAGGAGACTCTGTAGGAAATAGGTTCAAAGTCGAAGGAACATGGCATCGTAAGGTGACTAGTATAGTTAGGAAGCTATGGACCATACAATTAAAACATGTAAATAGAGCCCACACCCACTCTGCAATGATAAAATGACTAAGCTACCCAAATACGGTGAACAACATTGAAAAACAACCTCATTCATACTGGGAACCAGACATACGACCGAGCACAACAATAGGGGTTGAATTGTTTAGTGGGTTGGTGAACTATTATAACTTCAAATTATTATTATTGGTTGACAAAATTGAACTAATCTTCATTTTACAACAATTGTAATTTATATATACTCTGATTCTATTGTGTTACTATTCTATAGTGTTAATAATCTATAGGTGATTACAAAAAAACTAATACCTCATAGAAACTATAAAAAAATGAAAATAGACTCACTTGTTTATGTCAGCCGAATAGGTAACTCCGCAGACCAAAGCAACGAAGCCGAAAATAGCAGATAGGCAAACAATACCTGGAAAAAAAAATGAATTAAAACATAAAAGATAACAAAAACAAATGAATAGAATAAAAATTTAAACTAATAACTTTCTTACCTCCACCTCAAATAAACAGCCGGTTACAACGCAGCAGAAATGATGAAGCCGAACCAAACAAGTCCAACAAAATGCAGAAGAAATGTGACGCTGAACCAACGAACAGAACGAAAATGGCCAAAATTAGAAAGCCTATCCAACAAACCCGAAAACGAACAGATGAAGCCAGAAACAGAAGAAGCCGAAAAATGAACACATGAAATCGACAGCCTAACTGCCAAAACCGAAAAACAAATGAAGCCTAACTGACGAAACCAGAAGCGAATGACAACCAACCACCTACACACATTACATCATTCAAACAAAATTTAGAAAACATAAAATGAAACAAAAAAATTAAAAATAAAACTACATACCTCCACAAACCTCCACGTCCAACAAGCCACGACGAACAACATGGGCTACAGGCGGGGATGAGAGGTGAAATAGAACGAGGGCTATAGGCCGGGTCCAAAGATGACAGAGTAACAGGTGGGGATCCAGCAGCTGCTGGCGGGGAGACAAGCGGGACTAGAAAACTGTAGAAGCGAAAGTGACAAGTGGAATACGCAGCCGAGCTTTTATGCAGAAAAATTATTCGGCCGAGTGATTGTTTGGCCGAACAATTATTCGGCCGAATAATTACTCGGCTGAATAATTGTTCGGCCGAATACTTATTCGGCCGAATAATTGTTCGGCCGAATAATTGTTCGGCCGAATAAACATAGCACCACCGGCTGAATTTTCCGTCCGGCTATGCCTCGCACGCATATCGAGGACACCGTTAATTTTAACTGTTCACCGTTAACTATTATTCGGCCAAATAGCTTTTTAGTTATTCGACCGAATAAGCATATTTATTCGGCCGAATAAATATGCTTATTTGGCGAAATAACGACCACTATGCTTCTCGGGAGCTCGATTCTCATGGAAGTGTCACCCAACTTCACATTTTCACCCTTTAGACTTATGCTACTGACCCAACACGGTCTGAGAGGGATCTCTCTTTAAACTTATGAAAGACTGGAAATAATCAAAGTTGTTAGCAATGAAAAAACACACCAGCCTTCAAGACTCAAGATAATCATTCAAAACACATTCTCAGAAGGTCAGATTTCTGATAAGACAGATTGGTTTTAAAGTTTGGTTCGATAATCATGGGTGAAAATGTTGGGAGATGGAGTCAAACATAACACATAAACAAATTAATACTGCTGCTGCATGAAATATTAGAACAGAGGCAAGATAGCCACCCATTTAAAGTCAAAATGCTTTGTCTGGTGATAAATGAAGAAGAAATGAACAGTCCATCAGCATGGGCATCTATGAAGGATGAATCCTATGGTAACTTGAGAAGACATAATTGGTGGATGTCTGAAATGATAACCAAAGCTTATGAAAAGAATTTTGCAATTACCATACACTAGTTTCAGACATGAATCAAAAAACAACATGGAAGTAAATAACAGGGCACACATGCACATAAGAAGAAGAAGATACAGACTGTAAACTAGATAACACATGAATCTCATTCGAAATCAGCTTCAGGAGCTGCAAATTTATTAAATACTATGCTTCAAAACAGAGATCAATTACCGTAGGCCTCAACCAAACTATTTTCCCACCTCTTCTACTTCTATTACATAGGTATTTATAGGACTTTCTGAACCCTAGGCTTCGAATTTGATTACCAGAAAATATCTAAAGCCATGCTGCCACCTGCCAAGCATGGTTCGCTACCTTTGACAGCATATTAGAAAATGAAAAGGACTAATAACAGGTTAATTACGACTAACCCTATAGGTGTCATATTCACGATCTAGACCACAGTAGCCTCAAAAATAGCTCACAGATCCTTATTGATCTTCAAAATTTGAGAAAAAGACACCTACACCCTTAGCCAAAGCCAGAGTTGCCGAGTGGAAAAATAGAAGCCACATGAACCAGACACCACCCTACTTCTGACCCTTCAATCTTCCCTTCTGATCGAAGAAATCTTCTGTCTTCAAGGAATCTTTTGCTGGAGGAGGAGGTGTCACCCACTCAGTGGGGATTATGAAATATCTAAGAATATCCACGTCCTAGTGGACCTCTTGCTCATCTCTTCAGGCTCCCTTCTTCTTCCTTCGATGTCAGATCTCTCGGTACACCTATCTCTCATTGGCTTCTTTAGGATCACTGCCTGAAATCTCTTCCACCTGGTTGAAAACTATTGGGTATGAAGGAACATGCTCTTCCTCCACTTCGGACCACACCCGCTTTGGAACGACAACCACTTCAGCTATATGCCCACTTTCCATAACCTGCTCTCTACCGAAAGATGCCTGACTGGTCGAGCTCACCAACTTTCAAGTATGTACGTGAGTCGTGAACCATGGGAGCCATGCTTATAACTACCATGACAATGACAGCAACCCTTAGCAATCATTTCTCCATGATTTGCTGACTGGACCCACAACTGAGTGGGTATGATGAGTGAAGTCAGCACTATAGTCAAAACGCGACAAACCAGGCTTTCATGGTAGGTGGACAAACATATGACGGTGCCGAGGTGGCTTCCGTCCACTTGGCACTCATTAGTTTGCAGAGGAGATGCTTTTTATCTGTTGAAACCTGTGATCGGACCAAGATTGTAGATCTCGACGATGCTTTCATCTAAATCGTTGAACGACGCTGCCTTTACCAACTTCACGGATTTGGAACCTATCGGTTTGTTGCACAAGTAATATCTGTGAATTTATCCTCAGCCATAGATCTTCACCTTGTGAGATCTGAGCCATTAGAAGACATGGAGATTTAACTAAACTTCGCAAATTTCAATCATGACCCTTTCCATGCAAGTTGTATCGCGAACAAAACGTGGATCGTCGATCTGCCTCATCCGTCGTCAATCATACTTTAACATGCCTATCGATTAGTGCTCCTTCTGCGCCTAAACAACCATTAACTTTTTCTGCGAAGAAGGCCTCTGACCATCAATCTCCACCGCTCTCGATCTACGCCGTCCAAAGGTGTTATTATGCATTGCGGGCGCGATCTTAGCAATTCAACCTTCGGTTTTGCCATTAAAACCTTAGGTTTTATCAATTTTTCTTACCTCGGATCAAGTCCACTTCACAGGGATTTGAATGTTTCAACTTTTTGGGTTGTGTGGTCTGAGAGCTGGGGCTTCCTTTGGCCATTTCGATGGATTTTACCCCTTACAACCACCTAGCATAATTTTGGTGCTAACAACTGGCTCCAACTCAGGGATGCTATCCTCCCTGTGAGGTAGCAAAGAACCCCTGGAAGACTAGTGCCTCATCCATTGGGCCTTTTTCTCATCACAAAATCTGCAACCTTCATCCTTTTTATTGAAAAACTAAGAAACAAACAGAAACCTGAAAATATACCACTGCGACTAGAAACGCTGGAAATGGGCTCGCCACATTGAGCTTATTTATGTACAAACTATCCTACCTAATTCTACTGGAATGGCTGCCCTATTAGGTGATGTGGAAATGGCAATGCAACCAATCCAATAACCGATCCAATGAGAAGACCTTCACATTGTGCCAAACCGAAATCAGAGAGTAGGGGTATAATGGCAACAAATACGGGGGATGGATGTGGTTTTCTGGAAAGACCAAAACCTTTTACCCCAATTGAATTGATTTCTCATGTAGTCAACTATTGGGCCGAATGAACCATGATGCTCTTCGAATTTTCCTGCCATTCCCCTGACAACGTAATCTTGCTTCAGTAGTAACCCTTCTGGCACTTTATCGGACTACATCTCTACCTGCATCTTGGCCAATTTCCTCCCAAAAGGACTGCAAGTAGCTCGCTTACCTCCTCTGTCACTCCCATCAAGCATAGGGATTGGATATCCATGACCAGCTTCAAACAGAGCCAGGAAATCATGTATGCTTCGCTCCCTGCACAATCTAATAAGACCAAAACAACCATCTCCATGCACTTCCTCTTCAATTGTGATTGTAGCTCTGTGGCAAGGGGTGTTGTTTTAGCACTTGGGTCCTTAACAATGTTGCTTCTATGGTTTCCTAAAATTCTAGGGTGAAAAACTTGATTCTTCTCTAGTGCTTCAAAAGAAACTTCACCCTGGCTTTCAAGTGGACCTACAAGAAGAGCTTCAAGAAGAAGAACTTCTTCTTGGAACCAGGGTTCTAGGTCTGAAAGACCTGAATAAAAACTATATCGATCACCCTAGTCCTCCTCCATCCCACCTATTATCTGGTCAGGCTATAGAATGTGTGTGCTAGATTCAACGAATCCTTCATTGACTTCGTAATCATCTTCACTTTTATCTAAGGAAAAAATCTCTGCCTGCTGGAAAACCTCACTGGTCCCTTCTTGTTCACTTTGGTGAGGGCCAGGCTCTTCATGCAGGGCCTTTGAGCTTTCCTCATTCATAGCTTTGAGAATCCTCTTTAGTTTGGTGAATAATTCAGCTTCGGGAAATAGGGTTTCATCACCTCAGGCTCAATACTCCCATGGCCCTCAATGATGAAATCAGGAGTTGCAATCGGGCTCCTTCCCACAGCTGTCCTAGAACTTGCAAAGTTTTTAGCTGGTTGTTCAGACACAACATCCGAGTAGTCTTCTTCATATTTATCATACATAGGTGGATTGAAATCTTCATTAAAATGTGATGAACCTGCAATAATTAATTAATGCAAATACACAAGATATCATAAATAATAGAACTCAGAATCACTTTTATATTGATCATGGATCACTTCGAGGGGGCAACCTCCTTTGAGCAAGCTCAATACAATTAACTTCACGGTGCCTTCATAGGCCTCAACACACACTTATATACTAAGTCTAGGCACCAATACCATGGGTCAATACTATGTGTCAATACAAACCATGGGCTAAGTCTAGGTGCCAATACTATGAGTCAAAACCATGGGACATATAATACTATGGGACAACTTACAAAGCATATGCGTCCAATACTATGGGCTAATATAAACTATAGATGAACAAATACTACGGGACGACTTACAAAGCATATGCATCCAACAACAATATACTAACAACTTCTTGTAACTTGTTGTTACATTTGACACATGTATCTGTATGTATCCTAATCTATATCCAACTCGTCATATCTGCATATTTATTGTTGTTAGACCACTTGCTAACCTACTTATGGTATAACCAAGTATAAAGAGAAAAAGATACTTGTGAGCGAGGATTGGAAGTATCTACTGAGCTTGAGTATATACTTTACTTGTGGGATTTGCTTTACTTCATTCAATGAGTAGGTCAAATAATTCATACTTCAACCGTGAATGTGTTTTATGTTTTGATGATGCCAATGTAACTTGTTTCCCATAAACTATGCAAATTGCTTTTCCTTCCTTGTGTTATTTTCCTTTCAGCGTTCCTTTGCCCCTCTTTAGAAAATTGATAGTATTTAATTAAATGTTGATAATGTTAAGTATAGGTATGGATTAGTTCCATTCACTTACACAATCCTTGTAATTTCATAAATCTTTTCACTTGTTGAAAGCACATGCATGTTGACTTTACTAGGCCATCGTTTATTGGTTATACACATGTTGTAGACCTGTAGTATCAACCCATTGCATGGATTTAATGTATGCACATGGTAGCATTACCTAGTACGGGGTCCATTGTGCAACATGTACATATGCATTTATTTGATTTTTATAATTTGTTAATTAACCATATTGACCCATCGATAGTTGGATTGGAATTGATATTTCAATGCATTTACCCACCGTTGATTAAAGGGTTTAACCCGCATCTGATCCGATAAATATTTTCTTATTAAACAAGGGTTTGTGGCTACGTTAACAAGGTATACCTGCATCCTTTCATCGAGGTTCCACCTATTTATATCGCACAAGAACATTAAATGGTGGGCTCTCTATAGGATCTTATGGGGTATGGTCTATATGTTTCCATCCAAAACCCTATTCTCACTATATGCCAATGAGATGAGCTGCAATATTTTCTCCATGGTGTTACTATTTTCAGATATCCCTAAGTAGGTATGGTAGATGATTCCTTTCGATGCTCTATGTAGGTATACACCCAAGTACCAGATAATACCGCTTCAGGTTTTTATTACCCATTTCCCTTTCATATTTTTGTTCAGTTTCTAACTAGCTAACAATTGGGTTTTCTCTTGCAGGAATTGTTGGAATCGATTTAATATAGAGAGGGGGTGTGAATTAGTATTAGCGCAGTTATGAACAGTTTTAACTTCTTTAATAGATTATTCTGAACTTAATCTTGACCATCAATTATGCATATATCACAAGTAAAGTATTCTTCAACATATGCACAAATAAAAGAACACTGAACAAACAATATTTTTACGTGGAAACCCAAGCGGGAGAAAACCACAGAATTCTCTTTTATAATGAAAAATATTACATTAGAGGAAGCACCAACTTCTTGTGTTTACCAGCACCAACTGGAAGGATGAACTGACCCCCTGGTTTTAAAGGCATTTACCTGAAAGAAGCACCAAATCCATGTATTATCCAGCACCAACTGGAAGGACACCACAACCCCGTTCTCCTTGCCCCATCCTGTTGCTAAGATATACAAAATAAAATATTGCCTTGTTGAACTTCTGATATGCACACACTTCTAATCTTCATATGTTCTTTTTGTTGTGCGCACCTTCTGTATGCAGTCCTATTGTTCTCACTTCCCTACATACATCACTTGACTTCTCATTCAACCTAATACTTCACTTTAATTGATGTCGCACTTCTTGTGATGTGTGCTACTTCAACTGATACTGCAATCTGTACCAAGATTCACTATGTTGTTCTGCTACTATGCAACTCCACTCTCAACTGATACTCTACAACAACTGATGACTAGTTGTTCTAATGTGGTGCAATAGTATCCAATGGAACTATACACTTTATGAGATGTTTCCATTCGGTTTAAGTGCCACAGTATTTCAGACAATCTGCGACCTGTAGTGCATCATATGATTCATCCTTTCGGTTTAATGCACTTGTCTCAGATCATCCTCATCATGACATGCACACTTGATTCTTCTACCACTCTATGTTTTCCAATTTGATGAACTTCTTTACTTCGCACACTTCAACTTAATCCCCATGCATCAGCGAAACTTATGTGCATATTCTGATATACTTCAGTTCTGTCTTTGCGCTTCTATCTTAGAACATATGTGACTGTCTATGTGCTTTTTGTGATACTGTCATTCAATCCTCATGAACTTGCACATACTCTACATTCTTCCTTTTTTGTATCAGCGTAATCGTCAGAAATCCATAGCATCATTTTGTGCACCACCAGCTATATCATTCATTTTCTTGTGTGCACTCAGCTCTCTTCTAGATCATAGTTGTTCTGGTTCCTCGAGCCCTTGATACCCCAAATATAAATATATATCTTCCACTTACAATCTCTTAATCCTTATTATCAAGCTTACTTCAAATCACCAACTTGCTTCCTTATTTATACATGTCCTACATGAATTGTGTGTCCAAAAGTTGGTTGTGGAATTTCTTCTTATTTGCTTCATGGTTTATGCTTCTGGCACATGTCATCTTCTACGATGCTGATGTGTAATCTCTTGTGGATATTGCCCATACATGGTCCTCAATTTAGTGGGACTTTCACCCCAACGGTGTAATCTTGTGGTATTGATGTACAAATTATTTGTGGTATTTGTGCATACATGGTCCTTGACTTAGTGGGAATTTAACCCTTGTTGTACCATCACTTGTGGGTGTTGCACACCTGCTATATCATGAACTGTGGATTTGTGCATATACTAACTTCAACTGCTACACACTTCTTGGAACTTGTGCACACTTCCTTAACTGAAATATTTCTTCGATTAATGAGACTTGTGTGCTTTCTGGCATTTGTACAATTGTTCAACCATTTCTTGTTCCATGCTGCTTGCACACTCCCGATAATTGCCCGGCCAACTCTTTTACTTGCTTGCACTTTGAAAGAGTGTGACTTGGTGGATTGATGATTGCGCATGTACCTCATGTAGTAGGATACATTCCTTATGCACTTCTTTAAACTAGATATGCATGATGCATTCCTTATGTACTTCTTTACACTGTATACTTATTCAAAATGGATATGCATGATGTATTCCTTATGTACTTCTTTACATTCGATATGCATTATGTACCTATGGAATATATTTCTTCATATTGGCACCCATGGCCTTCTCCATATTTCTTGCACATATACTTATTCAAAGTGTCTTACATATACTTCTTCAAACTTCCATAGGAATGCTGCATCCACTTTGACATCAATTGACATCCACGACTCAAGTTGACATCTTCTTTGACATTAGTTGACATCAATGACAACCATTGTTCAACATGCATTGTAATCGTGTGTAAATATTTTTTGAAAAATTCAGTGACTATTGATGTTTAGGGTGGGCCCATGTCCAACTTATTCTTTGGTTATCATTGGCATTTGTGGTTGACCTCGACCCAACATCGAATCCCATAGATGTGGGGAAGTCTTATAGAGATTTTGTACTACTACATTTATGAATATTGTACCAAATATTCATTTATTGGTAAGTGTAGTCACTTTGTAATACCCCCACTTTTGACTTGGAATGTATTTAATCAAAATTATGTAAATCATATAAATATGCTAGTATGGATTCCTAGTGCAGAGCTTGAGGCGAAGGCCCTACTAGTGAATGGCTAGGCATGTATGATATATATTTTTATTTGGACCATGTTGTTGTCTTATCATATCAATTCAAAATGTATGAAACTATCATGTTGTAAAATAATAAAATGGTACAAGATGGTCGTGTAAAGAGCACTAGGGGGCCTATGATTCCATTAGAGGGGAAGAGGAAAGGGGGCCTATGGGAAACTAAATCACATGTTTACAAGCGTCAACCTTAGAACTTATCCAAAATTCTTCCATATTCTTCAAGTGAGCCAATTACCTTCTCTTGACTATTAAACCCAATCATTGAATGCATATGTGAGGTTGGTGGGAAAAGTAACTTCATGCAGTTATTGAGGCATGGGGGTTGTGATAGTTATGTCAGTTTCCAAGAGTCCTTTATTCTATGGATAGAATATATGTAAGTTTTCTTTTCACTCTTACCTCATTTCCTTGGAGTCAATGTTCTTGTGATCATTCTTGTCGGGGCCTAGTCTTTTGGTGAAGTACCATTTTTGACAAAAAAGATGAAGTGGAAGCGGTTCAAAGGAAGAGGTCAACTCCAACGAAGTGGCCAAGAAAACATGAAAACGGTCATATTGATTGAGTCAATGGTCAGAGTTGATTCAGTTGGTTAGAAATGGTCCATATTGTATTAATGAGTTGGTTAGTAAGTTAGTGGGATAGTGGGAGTGTGGAAAGCTAAGTGAGCCCTATAAATATGTAATAATAAGGAAATTTTTGGTGTTGTTAAGTTCCTTTTTGTTAGTAGTGGTAGTTGATATACTATTATCTTTTGAGTCTGTAATAAAACATGATGTTTTGCCTCTCAGAGACATTTTTGGGAAGTTGAGTAGTTGATCTATAGGCTGTGTGCACATATCCATTGTAATTCATGAAGAAATCTATAAGTCGTACCCGATGTGCTTATTAGGCTGTGACTCACAATAAAAGACAAGCGCTTCCATGGTTTTTCCCAGATGGGTTTCCACATTAAAATTGGTGTGTTATGTGTTGTGATTTGATTTGAGATGTGATGTTTGTTTCTTTCCTCTGATGAATAACTAATTTAATGCATCAATGGTTATAATATGAATGATAAATATACTCCAAGTTGTATGTTTCTGGGGAAGCTATCGGTTGTGTCGAAGTAACATATGTGTCGAAGCTCTGTTTCTGTTGAAGTTAGGAAGTAAGAAATGTTGATGAATTTATTGCATATTGAGTATTCCCCTTCTATACTACATAAATTTTGGTTCCTGCAGTCCCTATAGACACCTTGGGTGAGACCTCATCTGATATACAGGTATTTCTGAAAGGGATTCGCTCCCTTTTGGGCTGGTGTCTTAGGATAGGTTGTTTGTTGGTGAAATATTAAGTGTTGAACCCTGCTCTAAATAAATGTGTGCCAACAAATGGATCCATATATTGATGAGATCGGGACTTTGAGGTGAAGGGAAATGTTGTGGAATCCGACTAAACCATAGATCCAAGACTAGGTAGATCGACAGCTGGAGGAATTCGCAGAAGAACAAAATAGGCACCCTCGATTGGACGAAAAAGGTTGGTTAGAAAAGTATATTTTTACTGACACTCAATCATGAGTCCTTCTTTGGTGAGTTTCCAATGATATTACATAATTGGTTAGCAAGGCTGACTGGTCAAAAGATGAATTTCCAAGTACGTGAACCTCGATGGTGGATGCCAACATTGGTACAACGATTGAAAGGTGTGAATAAAAAAATTGCACGCGCAATAGATTATTGGATGGATAGCATTCTAGAGGGGTATATTACCAAATTCACTGTTGACACTACCAAGTCATATAGTGCAGCAGAATGTGAATTCTTCGAAGGTGCATGTGCTAAGTACCTCAAGTCGTTGAATTTGTCAATCAAGAAACTACTATGTGGAAAAGGTGTGATGCAAATGGAATCTGACGCGTAAAGCAATTGTGTGCGGTGAAAATAAGTACTGTATGGCATGGTGAAAATGAGTACTGTATGGAAAGCGATGTGGATGAATTGAGAATTAGTTGAAATGCTAAGAGGATAAGAAAGTGAATTTGACGAAGAGTGTGGTTTTCTTCAATGTAGGAAATGGTTTCGGTCGAACAAGAGGAGGAGAACTGCGACAAAAAATAAGGGTTGCAATGCAACTGAAAGAAGAGACTACAAACCAGTACCACAACTCGATGAGGATTCTAGCAATGAGGATGAAGAATATCATCTCATATTTGAAGAAGAAGATAATTTGGATGGATAGTTCCACACGTGAGGCTGCAACATACCCATGACCCTACATACATCCCAGGAGAATGGGGTAAGACTTAGTAATTCTTCACATTTTTTTCAATCTAGTTAGACTAGTGGTAATAGTCAGAGTAATACTTCAACGAGCGGGAAATCTCCAAGTAGTGGCCCATTAATAGTCAATCATCCAATACCATAGATTCCCAAAATTGCTAGGGATGACATAAAGCTTCCTATTTTTAATGGGAATGGATATGAAGATCTAGAACAACATTGGTTTTTATGAAATGTAGTGTGGACTGTAAAACAAGTACAATATGAAAACGTTAAGCTTTCACAGTTAATCATGATCTTCAGAGGTCGCGCCTTAGACTTGTTTATGAAATTTTCTGAAGTTACTGGTACTCAAACTGTGAATACTTTAGCCGAGGTGAAAGAGGGATTGAAGATCAAATTCAAGCCAAAATCTGAATCTCAGTGCATTACCGAGTTGAAGGAGATCAAACATTTGTCGAATGAGTCTGTATGGGACTTCGACCAGTGTTTTAAAACTTTGATGGCTCGAAAACGTTTCCCGATGAATGATTTAAAACATAAAGAATGGTTTATAGCCGCATTGATGCCCCATATTAGAGTTACACTTATGCAACAAAATATTCCAACGCAGACGGAATCCTTGGAGTTGCCTATGAAGTTAGAAGCATCACCTGTTGGAGAGACTGGAGCTGGTATGGCTCAAATCTAGTCATAGTTGTAAAACTTGTCTCTTCAGATTCAAGATATCAAGAAGGGAAAATAAAAGTGTGAAGATGTCTAGTGCAATAAATGAAAAAAAATGGACATTCCAAATATCAATGTGCAACGTTTCATTATTATCTTAATGCTGGTAATCCGAGTCCATTAAATCCGGCTATATGGTGTATAATTTTTCAAAACAAAGGACACTGACCGAAAGAATGCTACTTATTACAGAATATGGTCAGTACCCCTCATAATCTATGGCATAAGATCTATATCTCTTTCGGACATGACGAGAAGCATCGTCGAGCATACCATTTGCTCACTGAATGCACTGCAGACACATTTATGATGAAGGGAGAAGGTCAAGCTGAAAGAGGTGAAGCACCATTTAATCAATTGCGAGGTGGATTTAGAGGTCACAGACAAGGAGGATTTGGTCGAGGTAGAGGACATCTCATATGCTATAACTGCGGCACCCCTATACATTATGATAGATATTTCCCGCATCCTTCTACATCTTGTACGTATTGCAGAGTGCTAGACCATACAATTGAAGATTGTCTACATCTTATAGTGAAGTGGCAAGCGAAGAAGAATCAGAATCAGAACAAGAATCATAATCAAAATGTGCAGAATACCTCTATAGAACTGAGGCTGAATCAGCCTACTATCACTGTACTAATAAGAGGAGGACATACGATGAGTGGAGACAATAACGGCTCTAATAATCCATGAGATCGGAGAGTAAGGCCAGTAGCTCAAAAACCACCATAGGTTGATGTTGAGAAGGAGAAAGGTATATTATTTGAAGCATAAAATGAATTTCAAAAGGGTGCGTCGACATATTCCCCGAAGCCCAATATTAAAGAAGGACCTATATATGATATGCCACCTCGCTTCGACAAGTCTACACCAAAGAAGAATCTAGGAAAAGTAAGTGCTCCTCATTCTTTCCTAAATTTTTTTTTAGCTATAATTAAGGATGTGAATGCATTAAGGGAATTGCAAAGTTTAATTGGGGAACCTAAAGAAGAATTGATATTTGAAAGAGTTTTTAATCATGCCCATAAAAGAATTAACACTGGTTGGGAACTGCGACTTAGTGCACAGATTGGTGACTACTACATGGATTTTATTATCTTAGATTTGGGTTCAGATGTGAACATCCTGACCAAACAAACATGGGAAAATATGGGTAATCCAAAGTTAGTATGGTCACCTATTTAGTTACAGTTGCCTAATAAACAGAAAGTAACACCATTTGATAGAATGGTAGGGGTCCCTGTCGAAGTGGACGGACTATGGATGTACAGAGATTTTTAAGTAATTGAAATTGTCGATGACATTAATCTGTATCCTGCACTATTGGGGATTGATTGGGTGATTCAGAATCATACTGTCATTAAATTTAAGAAGAGGATCGTGACATTTGAAAATGAATAAATGAGAATTGTTGCATGCCTAGATCTGTTGGAAGGGAAGAGATATGTTGAACCGGTCAGAGGAGAATATGATGCTTAGGATATAGATAACATCTATAATTTATCCTCAAGTATAAATGACTATATCAATCCTACAGGAGATGGTACGCTCAGTTGGAAAAGTTTCATTTCCTATTCATCTAATTCTGGCAAATCTCTAGAGAACTGGAAAAATAGGTTGCATGAAGTATCAATGCGAAGATGTGCCCGTGTGACAAAGTCAATGCATTGGGTTGGAGCAGAGGTATGTATTCCTCCTACTTATGAAGGTTTACCCAATGTAGATTAGTTTATCAATGAATTTGAAGGAAAGGTACCTGAACAACAACAACGCTTATTAGCCCTGGATGTCACCTTGAAAGAAACACCAGCAAGATGGTGGGATACTCATAAGCACTCCGTCACTGGTTGGTTGCAGTGTAGAAGATATTTAGAAGTTTGGTTTGGAGAAGGAACCCCTTATATTGGAAACAAATACACAGGGTTTACTAGCCCTATTGATCATTTGGCTACGTGTGCTACAATATGGAAAAATATACCTAGGAAATAATGGGTACATATGTTCATTCATACACTTGGAAACATCCCAAGAAATTGGTATACATCGCTTGAATAAATCCTAAGACCAGTGTTCAACCTGCCACAGTGGACTGCAACAGTTGACAAAATGATGGAGTGTTACAACGTCAACGGTGGACCAGAAGATAACGACCTGCGGGATATTCACATTTTGGAAAGTGAAGGAAGCCATGATCTGCAAGGACCGTAAATTTCATCAAACAAATTATTGAAGCCATTGAAGATTAAAAAGTTAAATATTAGCTCTACTGAAAACCCAAAGTTTGCAGATATAGGTGATTATTGGGATGATGAAACAGTGGAAAAATTTACTGACCTGTTGCATGAGTTTCAAGATTTGTTTCCCACTAAGTTTTCAGAGATGAAGGGTATTGTTGGCGACTTGGGTGAAATGAAGATTCCACTGAAACTAGGCACTAATCCAATTAAATAACGGTCATACAGATTAAATCCATGGTACAAAGAAAAGGTCGGAGCAGAGCTTGACAGAATGCTTGATGCAGGAAACATTGAGCCTGTCGAAGAATCAAAATGGATCAGTCCTATCGTATTCCAAGACAAGAAGAGCAGAGAGATAAGGATTTGTGTCGACTTGTGGAATTTGAATGATGCTTGTATACATGATCCTTTTCTAGCCCCATTTACAGACGAAGTACTTGAAAGTGTTGGAGGGAAGGAAGCCTATTCATTTACGGATGGATTCTCCTAGTATCATTATATTAAAATTGCTAAGGAAGATCGACATAAAACAACCTTTGCGACGGAGTGGGGATCCTTCTAGTACACAATAATTCCTTTTGGCCTAAAGAATGTTCCCGCAATTTTCTCACAAATTATTGTCGCTGCATTTAAGGAGTTTATTCACAAGTTATTACAAGTATATTTTGATGAATGGACAATCTATGGGTTACTTAAGAATCATATTGAAAATTTGAGGTTGATGTTAGAATGTTGTCACTAGTATCAAATCTCTTTCAACCTGTAGAAAGGTATATTTTGTGCTCCATTTGGTATTTTGTTGGGACATGTGGTTTATAATCAAGGTTTGTTAGTGGACCCTGCAAATATTTCTCTTATAGTGGACCTGCCTCTGCCTACTACAGTTCAACAATTATGCACAAATTTGGGTCATATAGAATATTATAGGAAATTTATCAAAGGCTATGCTTAGATCACTGCACCAATGGAAAAATTACTTAAAAATGATGCAAAGTTTCATTGGAACGAATATTGTCAGTAAAGCCTCAACCTGTTAAAGGAAAAAATGGTTACAACACCTATTTTTGTATTCCCTTATTGGAAAAAATAATTCCATGTCCATGTTGATGCATTAGTTGTCGCTCTAGGAGCGGTTCTTGCTAATCCAATTGAGGGTTCTATTGACCATATTATTGCATTTTCTAGTAGGAAGCTATCCACTGTAGAAAAAATTTATACTACGATAGAAAGGGAAGGACTTGCCCTGTTTTATGCATTACAAAAAATCAGACATTATTTGTTGGGTGGTCATTTTAAGACGTTTACTGACCACTCTGCATTAAGGTATCTAGTTAATCACCCCATGTTGGAGGGGAATATCTGTCAGTGGTTTCTATTGTTTGAGGACTATGATTTTGAGATCAGAGTCAATACCAGGAAGTTGAATGTGGGTCCCGACCATCTGTCAAGGTTGGAAACATACGAAGAACCAACTAGTCTAGAAGATAGCCTTCCAGATGCACAACAATTTTTGGTAAGAATGGTCGATGACTACTTTCAAGATATTATGACATTTCTGTCTACAGGAATTCCACCAGAAGGATACAAGACTGCTCATAAAAACCAATTGGTTTTTATTTCCATTGACTATTAGTTGATCGCTCGTTAGTTGTATAAGTTGGGACGCGATGAAGTATTGCATTGCTGTGTTTTGGAGTACAAGCGACCAATTATCTTATCAGAGGCTCATGATGGACTGGTGGGAGGCCATTACACAAGGACATATATAGCACAAAATATTTTAAGAGCAGGATTATGGTGGCCGACCCTTCACAAGGACACTAAGGAATATTGTCAGAACCACGATGTATGTCAATGAGTTGGGAAACCTTCAAGAAGAGATGAAATTCCCTTGGTGCCTCAGGTTACATTGCAAGAATTTGAAAAATGGGATGTGAAATTTGTGGGACCTATAGACCCACCAAGTAGATGGATGGGTGTAAGGTAGATTATCACTGTGACAAATTATATTACACAATGGATTGAAGCAGCACTAGTCCAAGATTACACTGCTGCGACTGTTGTGAATTTTTTATTTTAGAATGTCATTACTAGGTTTGGATGTCAGCATGTATTATTAAGTGATCAAGGTACACATTTTGTTAACAAGACTATAGAGGAACTTACTAAATAATTTCAGGTCCATCATCAGAAGAGTACTCCATATCATCCACGAGAAAATGGAACAGTTGAAGCATTCATTAAAATCCTGGAACATGCACTAACTAAAGTTTATAATATGAACCATGATGACTGGGACTTAAAGATCCTTGCAATTTTATGGACCTATAGAATGATAAGTAAAATACTGATATGTCAAACTCCTTTCAATTTGGTGTATGGGAAAGAGGCTGTAATGCCCATGGAATATATTATACCAAGTTTAAGAATTGTCACTTTTACAGGAATGGATGATACTAATGCAATAGAAGAAAGATTAGCACAATTACTCCAATTGGAGGAAGACCACTTTTTCGTAGGTTTTCATTAACAAGTGCAGAAATATCAAGAAAAAATGTGGCATGATCATCACATCACTAATAAGTACTTCTAGCTAGGACACTTAGTTCTTCTCAATGGAAAAAAAAATTCCAAACACCCTGGTAAGTTACAGATGCATTAGATAGGGATATATATCATTAATTTCATTATAGAAGGAGGCGCAGTATAATTACAAACATTAGATGGTCAAATACTTCAAGGATCGGTGAATGGGAGCTGGCTAAAGCCCAACAGGGACAGCCATGGTGTGTCGAAGTGAAAATGATTGATTGCATGTCTGTACATAAATAAATAAATAAAATTACAAACCTCAAGTTTTATTTATGTCATAGATAGTCATGTTGAGGTACAATTCTGTCAGAGTCTTGTGGAAACCCCAAGTTAATGTTATGATGAAGAGGCACAAGGTCAAGGCCCACTACTTCTCCATGCGGAAGGGGTGGTCAAAATATTTCCACGAGCAGTCACATTTGACAAAGCTGGGACTAGTGTGGAAGTTCCAAAGTCGAGGTATGTAAACATTAAATTACCCGCCTTACCTCTTTTTATGTTGTCCAAACTATAGGAAAGCATCACAATGGAAATCAAGTCAAGGGACAGACCTTTATTGGAGTTCATGAAGGGATACAAGAACCGGGTGACTACATTGAAGGATCTGAATGTTGAGCTCTAGTAGGACATGGACCTGCTGTGAACAGAGAAGGATAAAGTTCAGTGAGTTGTTGAAGATGCATGCCAAGCAGTACCTGAGGTTGAAGTTATTGAATAAATGAAAACCGAAGAGAAGATACAACATTTAGAGACATTCATTTCTGGATATTGTCTTAAGGTCCAAGAGTTAGAAGCTAATTTGGTTCCAAGAACCCCACCTAAAGTGTTTGAGAAGCAACGAGCAACAATTCAGGAGGCTATTCAAAACCTTCAAGCAGTGGAATCTAAGTCCATGCAGATGTACGAAGAAGTGTTGTAGTCCTGAGATGCCTTATTTGAAGATGCTGAGCTATAGGAGGTAAAAAAAAGGATTGGAGATGATAAAGGAAAGATGAGCTCTTTAAATGAAAAGTTGAAGGCTTTTCCTCCAGTCTAGAGAATGATCAGAGCCACCAAAAGCAAAGTGTTGTAGCAAGAGATCAGTCAGTTCAGATTGCAACACAAGCAATGCACAGAGAGAGCCCAGACACTTCAGTTTGAGGCCTAGCATATATCAGACCAGATTGGAAGCAGAAATACTTCCATCCATTTGGAAGCCACTTAGGATGTCGAGGTAAGCCAGATGCATATCACTTCGGAAGTGGTAGAAACTGTTGGCCAGAAGAAGGATGAATTCTAGCAATTGGTCGAAGCAAGCAAGAACCACTATGAAGAGTTTCTGCCGAAGCTACATGAACCTGACTCACCACCCTAAAGTGGCTCTAGACGAGCCACATGTGAGTTTTGGGGGTCTGTTGGGCCTAGCATTTTGGTGAAGTACCATTTTTGACAAAATAGTTTTGGTGTGGACAAAGACGAAGTGGAAGCAGTTCAGCGAAGAGGTTAACTCTGATGAAGCAGTCAAGACAATAGGAAAATGGTCATATTGATCGAGTCAATGGTCAGAGTTGAGTCAGTTAGTTATAAATGGTACATATTGTATTAATGAGTCCATTAGTAAGTTAGTGGGATTGGGGAAAGCTAAGTGCACCCTATAAATATGTAATAAGAAGGAAATTTTGGGTGTTGTTAAGTTCCTTTTTGGTTAGTAGTGGTAGTCAAGATACTATTGTCTTTTGAGTCTATAATGAAGCATGATGTTGTACCCATCGGAGACATTTTCGGGAAGCTGAGTCACTGATATGCAGGTTGTGTGTGCAGATCCATTGTAATTCATGAATAAAAATGAAGGTCTTACCTGAAGTGCGTATTAGGCTGTGACTCACAATAAAAGACAAGCGCTTCCATGGTTTTTCCTAGGTGGGTTTCCACATTAAACTTGGTATGTTATGTGTTGTGATGTGATGTTGGTTTCTTTCCTGTGATGAATACTTATTTGAATGCATCAACGATTATAATATGAATGCTAAATATACTCCAAGTTGTATGTATCTGACAAAGCTATGGGTTCTGTCGAAGTAACATGTGTGTCGAAGCTTTGTTTTTGTCAATGTTAGGAAGTAAGATATGTTGATGAATTTATTGCATATTGAGTATTTCCCTTCTATACTGCATGAATTCTGGTTCTTGCAGCCCCTATAGACACCTAAGGTGAGACCTCATTTGCTTTGTAGGTGTTACCAAAAGGGATTCACTCCCTTTCAGGCTGGTGTTTGAGGATAGGTTTTTTATTGGTGAAATTTTAAGATTTGAACCCTAGTCGAAGTAAAAGTGAGCCAACAATTCTCTCATGAAAGTTTCTACACTACGTAGAGTTTTCCTATTGTTGTTCATGTCCATTTCCAGACTGTGTTTAACCCAGAAATTCGAATTTGGATATAGAGATACATTTTTCGAAGGGAAAATAGATGGATGTAGGTGAGCATGGAGGTGAGCAAGAAGGGAACCTTTATCCATTGATTTATGCTTCTTTTGGATGCTTGAGAGGCCATGGATTAATGTTGTAGGAGGTTCTCCAATAACATACAACCGTTTGGACTCTTACTACACACACTTGTAAGCAGTGTAAGGGTTGGATTTCCTGAGGGAACTGTGGATTAGTGAAGGGAAATGCCTTCCTAGTGTTGTGTGGTGTAGTTGGAAGGGGTTCCATTGTTGTGATGGATTGGCGAGACCCTTGTAGATCTTTGATGGATATTTTGGCTAAGAATAGAGAGCAAAGTGGGTTGTGGGCTGAGAGAAAGAAGGCTGTAGGTGTTTCCTTCTCCCTAGAGGCCTCATAGCCTAGCTTGGGGATGGCCTCTCAGCAGAGAGAGTATATGTTGGACAAAGTGCCTATGGATAGGTGGAAAATCACTCTTACACAATGTGTTGCTTTGATCTTCTTTGTTTAACGATAAGTACTCTTTCATATCTTATGTGCAATGAATTTATTTATATACCTGTAATAATTATGCTTGGATTGGCATGCTATGTGTGCATGGATCAAGTTTATTTCCACTATGTGTTTTTATTTCCATATATGCACATGCATTTGAGATGTTATAAATTCGTAATTATTGATGGCGCGAAATTTAGAGACCCTGATTTTAGTTAATATCCCCTTTGTTGGACGGATTGGGTAAAGAGTACGTTATACACTTGGAAGCGATGGTTTTTGTATTTTGTTAATCATTTATTACTATTATTTTCTATGACCTTTATTATCTTTATATTGTGCAGGATTTCAAGTGGCACAGAGTATGCAATTTACTCATGGTGTCTTCCAAAGGTTCCTCGTAGGAAGCCTCGGTAGGAAATTAGGTCAGTATTTGATTCTTATAGACTTCACATAAATATCCATTTACTCACACTCTGACTTCATGTGTTAGGTTCAGTGGTTGCTTACTTGGGATTGAGACCTATTCAAGTACTTCATTGTCAGTCTCTCCTAGACATTATTCAGGTTTTTGCTTCTGGTTATTAAACCTTTATGGATATTTATAGGTTTAGATTTATTTAAAAGTACCTTTATAGAGGTTTCCTCTGTCAAATTATATATGTGTCATGGGTGGATATAGATTACTAGAGAAAGCTTCACTTAGAATTTACCAAACATTGATAGGAAAATAGAAGAAATATGAAGAAAATATTAATCAGAACACAAGAGAAAAACACTCATGTAAATATATCTTCCATTTAATATTCAACATGTGTACAATATTTTGATACTCTCAAGAGACAAAATCGAGAGGCTTAGTGGCAAGGTGAACAACTGACAATAATGAGTATTGGATTGGACCAATTCACCCATCAATGACATGAGTCCAAGTGTAACTCATAGATTGGGCCATAATGAGGTTCAATGAACATAGATGGACCATAAAGAGGTTAGGAAAGTCAAAATAGTGTGAAAGGTACCATTATGAGGGTGCATGGGGTGAGTAGTTGGCTAAGTAGTGGCCATTAATGCAGAAGTTGACCAAATCCTCAAGCAGGCACACTCCATCTCCTTAAAAGAGGGAAATGCAATAAATCTGTGGGCAAGCAGTTTGGTAAGGAAGAATCGTAGCGTTGTCGATGCTGCAACACGTCAGACGAGGTCGCGGAAGGAAGAAGGCTCTATTATTTTATGTATTTTTTGAGTCGTTTGTACTGCAATAGGAGGGTTTTTGGGTCATTGGACCACATAAGATGTAATGTCGAGTTAAGTATACTGCAATAGGCAGGTTTTTTGGGTCATTTGGATCGTGTCAGTTAGATTTTGAGTAATTTTTCCAAAAGTCAGTTAGGAAGTTGTTAGTAAGTGGACAAAAATTGTAAAGGCGGAAGCCTATATCTAGACAGGAAGTTGTAGATCAAAGGATATAGATCAAGGAGAGAGAGAGATCAAGCATAAAGATTTTGGTATGTTTTGGTGCAGAATTGAAGTCTGCGATCTATAGAGGCATTGTATTGGGTTTTTGCAAGTAATAATATGATGTGATGAAACTATTTCTGTGAAATCCTGATGTATCTTCTGTCTTTTGATGATAATGCAATGTTTCTTTGATGCAATAGTCACTTTACTATTATAATCTATCGTAACAATGAATGTTTCCATTAAATGATGTTGAAATGAATATATAGATTTATCATTGAATGTTGCAATAAGATTAACTATCTGATGCCGCAACATCCTCCTTCATTCGGTGGAAACATGGTTTCGTCCACTCTCCCTTGATCGCTTCGGGTGAGACCTCATCTACTCCGCAGGTGTTGTTGGAAGGGTAAAACCTGTCTGGGCCGATGCTTAGGGAGATTGCAGTGGGTTGGTGTCGACAGTGATAGGAACCCCTGTCGATTGAGCTTGAGTCAACAAAATCCCACATAAATGCAAGGTAGTGGGGCGTATTGACTCCTAAAATGATGGAAATGAGTGGGTAAGTGGACAAACAAGGATTCATAGATATATCACTACTCTAAGGTGGTCAAATGTGGACAAACTATGGTCCAAGACACTAGACTAGGCATTAATGAGCCAAATAATACTAGGTAGAACAACATGAAGTTCCATGGCATATATATGATGGTGATATTGTTCTAACACCCCCCCTTAAGCCAAAATGGTAGTGAGAAGCAAAATAGGGACCAAGCAACATAGTCTTA
Organism: Larix kaempferi; assembly: GCA_027924585.1. NCBI lineage: Eukaryota > Viridiplantae > Streptophyta > Pinopsida > Pinales > Pinaceae > Larix > Larix kaempferi. The sequence goes on along the minus strand of BSBM01000361.1, from coordinate 61,367,159 downwards.
TGTTCAACCTTTGCATTATTAATCCATGTAAAATGAGGAAAGAGTCAAAACCACTTGGGGAAAAGCCTCCCTAAAAAATGGACATGACAGATAAACCAAAAACTGAATACTCTCCAAACTAATTGAATATGTTTGGAGGAATCTTCTTCTTAGGAAGAAGATGAATGTGTTTAACCATATCACAAATATGTACAAATGCATGATGGAAACCAAAGCTATGTAGCACTATTAAAACATACTGGTAGTAAAGCCAATGCATGTGCTCTTTAGACTTGAAATTCAAACCAACCAGGGTGCCATGTCCAAAAGAGACTTGAGATGCTTGAGAATAAGTGACCCCAAGTGAATCATAAGGATCTTGAAGCATCAAATTCGAATCATGAGAGTTGTAATAATCTCCATGTGAGAGGAACAAGAGTCCCAAATATGCCAATGTGATGGATAAGGCTTCTTCATCTTCTATGCAACTCTAAAAATCAGTGCTAGCAATCATATAGGAATACATAGGAAGAATAAGAGTGTGAAGCAATGAGAGATATTCACTTGAATTCCAAACTTATCCTTGACCATATTTCAAACCAATACTCTCATGTGAAGAGAAAACCTCTTCTAGAAAAGGCTTACTATGATCACCAACCAACGAACCATCTTCAACATTCGTAATAGAAGACATAGAGGAGAAAGAAGTGGAATGGATAGACATCTCTTCAACAGTATTGATGGAAGAAACTCATATGTTATATTCATGAAAATCAAGTTCTTGGAAAATAGAGGAAGTCACAGAGGAAGAAAGTTGAGATGGATCATTTGTTGAATCTGTATCTTCATCTTCTTTTTCTTCAATTTGAGCAACTTCTTGAGAAATGCATGAGCTCGAGACATTTGGAGGGAGAACACATGAGGAGGTGTCCATTTTCTTGCTTTCCATACAACTAATATCTTATTTCTACATGCTAAGGGCTCTATCTAGATTTCTCCAAAGCTCAATTTCATACTCAACAAAATCAATGAGATAGTGCATTCTAGGAGGTATAACCAAACACATAGTTCTATACGCTCTATCAATGTAATACCCCATTTTGACCCTTAGGATATATTGGCTTTTAATGTAAATAATGTATACATGTGATGTATGTTTTCCTAGCGTGGAGCTGAAGGTCAAAGCCCCGCTAGTGGAGGCCCGAATTTTATTTAAAAGACAAGTATTAGACATTATGTTACCCATGTGCTATTTAGCCATGGAGCTTTGTAAAAATGATGTAAATAAACATCATGTAATAAAATACCAAAACTATCTATGGAAGCAACTAATGAGGAGGGGCCATGTGTATCCACTAGGGAGTGGTGAGGGAGTTGTGGGACTGAACCATAGGCTACCAAATATCATCTTGTGTACCCATTTGACTTTCCTTGCTGACATTTAATTCTGTGTAAGAAAGTTGTTGAAGAAATCAGTCTATGGCTTCAATGGAGCATGGACAGCCCATAAATCCGTATGGCAGAGTATGGGCTCTGTTTTCTTGACCCACAACTCACCCTACCTCATGGGAAGGGGTTTTCCCTCATTCCCATTCCATTGTGGAAGAAGTAAGCATCATTTATTATCCATTACGAATTCCCAGCGGTGAGAAAAACCAGAAATCGCAACTTTGCAAGAACCCACGTTTTGAAGATCCATAAACGCCCAGAATTTGGTATTGACAGTAAAATCCAATGGGGGATCCATAGATATGAATCTTGGGGCAAACGTGAGAGTATTAGATACCCCGAATTCCATTGGAAAACCCAGGTTTTATAGCCCAGAAGTCCAGTGACGGGATTGAGTTATTTAATAACAGAATTGTGAGAAATCCAAGTGTGAATGTTTGAACAGAGGATTGGATTGCTTGAATTTAGCTTGAAATGTTTGTAGCTTTGTGGTTGAGCTCACTGGCTTAGCATCCTCCTCCTTTTCTTATTGCATGCTTGGTAAACTCAACTGTGTGTTGGCTTAACATGACTGTTTGAGTGCAAGTATGGCTATGAGTGAGCCTGTTTAGTTCCTCCTTAGTGGATACACAACCCAGCTCGAGGGTGATCTCTCAGCTGAAAGAATACAGGCTGGACAAAGATCTATGGTTGGGTGGAACGTTGCTCTCACACAACTAGTTGTTGGACAGCTTCATCTCAAAGATAAGTAGTCTCTGTGGTTTAAATTATGATCATTATGTGTTCTGTTCTGAATGTAAATTGTTCATGTTAATGAACTGAAATGATTATCTTAATGAAATTAATATGAAATCTGTGCATAGCATGAGAATGCGATTGATTATTGTATGATTGTTTCATCATTCTTCCTGGAAGAAATAGGCTGGTGTATTCCCTTCTGCGTGTGTGTTATTATGGTTATTCCATTGTGTTTATATTGGGTATGACTCTGCACTACATTTCAAGATAAGTATTCTTGTGGTTTGAGTTATGTTAATTATGTGCTCTGCAATGTTTTAATTAAGGACTATGATAGATATGTTGATGCATTTCTATTGTGTGTGTGCAAAATATGATTTAATTCCGTTGTGTTTATATTGAGTATGTATTTGCACATAGAAGTTGTATTTATCCATGAATTTCTTACTAACAAATGGGGTTGAGATTGTCAAATAAGCTCAGTGTGTTTCTTCATGTTTCCTTCCTTGTAATGGATCGAAGGGAGGGGACATGACCATCACAATCATTGAGCCAATCACACTTCTCTTCATAATACTTTGGATCAATCACAGCACCAAGGGACACATCAAAGATACATTTTCTCTTGAGATATGCACACATCTTTTCTTTCCACTCAGAAAAGTTGAATGGAGAGAGGAGAGGAACTGCTTTTGAATCCATGAAGTTGTTTTAGGCACTTGCAAAACACACACTTGGAAATCTATTTCGGAAGCAAGATTAGGATCCCCTATTTGATACCATGTCAAATTCTATATGTGTCACAGGTGGATCTACATTACTAGAGCAAGATTCACTTATAATTTACCAAATATTGACAAGAAAATAGAAGAAATATGAAGAAAATATTAAATAGAACACAAGATAAAAAAAACTCATGTGGATTGAGCTTCCATTTCTTTATTATTCAAGAACATGTGTACAATATATAGATGTTCTCAAGAGACAAAATCAAGAGTCTTAGTGGCAAGTTGAGTAACTCACAATAATGAGGATTAGATTGGACCAATTCACCCATCAATGACATGAGGCCAAGTGTAACTCATAGATGGGGCCATAATGAGGTTCAATGAACAAAGATGGACCATGAAAAGGTTAGTATAGTCAAAATAGTGTGAAAGGTACCATTATGAGGGTGCATGGGGTGAGTAGTTGGCTAAGTAGTGGCCATTAATGCACAAGTTGACCAAATCCTCATGAGGGCGCACTCCATCTCCTTAAAACGGCGAAATGCAATAAATCCCACTTAAATGCAAGGTAGTGGGGTGCATTGGATCCTAAAATGATGGAAATGATAGGATAAGTGGAAAACAAGGCTTCATGGATATATCACTAGTCTAAGGTGGTCAAATGTGGACAAACTATGGTACAAGACACTAGACTAGGCACTAAGGATCCAAATAACACTAGGTAGATCAACATGAAGGTCCATGGCATGTATATGTTGGTGATATTGTTCTAACATCCTCAATTTAGGACTTCGTAGATTATGGGTGTTAACATAGTTGTGCTTACAACTGTGACTTTTATAAAACATGGCCTTTGTAAAAAAATTATTTTACCCAATGTAATAACGATTTTTGGATATGTTACAGGCTGGTAATTTGATAGTTCTACTTATTAAAGCATGAAGGTATTGTTTATTTTTTATATTATTCTAGTTAATTCCATTCACATGATTATATTTGGTCTGAACTGATATTTCATAATATTATACTGATTGAGTGGCAAATTTGGTTTTATTTGAGACTGTTGAAGCTTCGGCTATGTAAATGCTGGAATTGTGTCCAAGGCTAGCAACAGTGGGTGACAACCCAATCTGAAAATCTTCAAACAACTTTGTGCAAGAGCAGTTCTCTCCCCAGACTGTTTGGTGTGGTTGACTCCCACGGATATAAGGCCTTCACTGGCACTTAAGTTGGTTGATCCTGATGGATTTGTCTTCTTGTGAGGGAAGATCAAAAGTGTTCTATCTCTGGAAGTGAGAAATGTTTGCTTTAAAAGAAATATAAACTAAGTTAGATCTAAACTAAAGGAATGTGTTTTGGTGTGCAGGATAACATGATCTGGAAATTAATAAATGTTCCTCCAATTGGCAGACATGTGAAGTGGATCTTTACTTATTAGCTTAAGACACAGTCAGAAAATTAAACTTGAATGATTGTATCTTAAGGGTTGAAGCACATGCACGATTATCCTGTTGGAAACATGCTAATTGAAAAATTGGCATTAATTTAAAAATATATGTTCATCGTTTGCAGAAATGGATAAATGTTTTAAGTAAATAAATTCATTTAACACGTGAGACACACATATCATAAGTCAAGAAAAATATAAACTGCAGATCGATGTATTAATTATGATTACAAAATAAAACAATGTTCATTCATGAGCTGAAGCAAAAATCAAAATTCATCAAACAAATTTGATAAATTAAACAAAAGAGATAGCAAGAGAAAACTAACTGTATTTCAATGATCCTGCAAAAAATTACGAAGTCTTAGATGAAACAGAGTATCTCCAGTCCTCTTTTGATGATTTTCTCCCCTTTCCACTCGATGAGATCTCTACCCCTTGAATAATAATTACAATAAAGATACAAAGGGTGGACTTCCCATAAAACAGGGATTACAAAATAAATCTAATCTAAGAATGGCCAAGGGAACCTTGCCACATGGCCCAAACCTCTAACAACTCATCCGCATTAGAATACTTAACCAACTCAAGTCCTAACTAGGAATCACACATGAAAGATTCCATCTCATTCTTGTTTAATTTGTGCCAAGTACGCAGAAAGATGTCGATCTTGTTCTCCAAACTGATAGGATGCTTGATGAATTTGTCAACTTCAAAAATATGTATGTGCTCGAGCTGTTGAATCTGTAGCATAAGGTCCATAGTGGGAAATGTGAGGCACGTGCAACAATTAATTAACAAGAATACGTGAAATAGCAGAAATGACAGAACTCAGAATCACTTTTATATTGATCACAGGCCACTTCGAGGGGGCAACCTCCTTTGAGCAAGCTCAATACAAATAACTTCATGGTGCCTTCAATGACCTCAACACACACTTATATACTAAGTCTATGCCCAATACTATGAGTCAAAACCATGGGACATATAATACTACAGGACGACTTACAAAGCATATGCGTCCAATACTATGGGTCAATACTATGGGCTAATATAAACTACGGATCAAGAAATACTACGGGACGACTTACAAAGCATATGCATCCAACAACAATATACTAACATAGTAAAGAGAAGGGTTGACATAGGTTCCTAACATCCCCTCTCCATTAGAAAAAGCTTTGTCCTCAAAGGTTTCGTTGGAAAAATTGCTGCAGAATCTGAAGGATTGGTTCCCCAGTAGCATCCTTGGTTTGCATTTCGGGCCACTGACGCCTTTGGAGTGTCAAGGAGGATTGCTTGGAAGGCTGTAGATGAAGAAGAACCCCGTCAGCTGCATGGAAAATGCGCTCAGAATGGTGCTGATCGGCTTGTTGTTTCAGGCGAATTCTGGCCATGTGAATATTGTCCTGCAGAATGAGAAGAATCTGATCGCAGTTTCGAAGAACCGAGTCAATTTCCTGAACTAGGGAGCTGCGAAGGGTGTATGGAAGAAGAACTGGCAGTGTTTGTCCATAGACTGCTTCATATGGTGTCCTTTGAGATGTGGTATTGTACCACTAGAGTGCTTCTAGGAAATCCATAGAAATAGTTGGCCAAAGCTGTGTAGTGATGGGCAAGGGTTTGATCAATCCCGAAAGGAGTGTCGGTTCCCCCTTGTTGACTTGGAAAGTATCATCGTTAGCCACCAGCTGTTGAATTGTCATTTTTAGTCCCAGCCAAAAGAAGTTACATTATTCCTGGTCATACATTTTGCAGAACCCAGAGTGCCCTGTTGATGAAGAAGCATGGAGATCATAGAAGAGATAGCCCTGTTGAAAATATGGCAACCAATTTGGAACAAGCAGAGAAAGAGCTGTAAGAGAAACTGGGTCATCAATTGTGCGAGAAGGAGCATCTTCCACCATATTGTCCTTACCCTTCTTGTAAGTGATCACATAGGGATAACCCATGAGTTGGATAACCCATTGCAGGTGTGTTGGGGAGGAGACCCATTGTTCCAGAAAATTTTCCAGACTCGGGAGATCAGTCTTGATGCAGAAATAATTGCCTAATAGGTATGGCTGCCACTTCTGTACTGCATGCAAAATAGCCATCATTTCCTGCTGAGAGGTAGATGTGGTTACATTCTTACTGGAAAGGTCTCTTGAAGGCAGCAAGCTCATTGGTTCAGCAAAGATACCTGCATATCTATCCAAGGAAGTAGTGGAGACTGTTGATGGGTGCATCTGAATGGAATTGAGCTGAGCGATGACACCATGTGAATTCTTCTTAAGGATTTTTTCCAGGAAATGTGACTGATGATGCAGAGAGACCCTGGTTGTAAGCCCCGAAATTTGTGTTGTGCCCCATTGACGTTAAACTGCATCCAGAGTTCAGCAAAATCCCATAAGATGGGGCCAAGTGTGCATAACCATTGAACGCCCAAAACCACATCACATCCGCATAAGGACAAGGAAAACATGTCGGAGCGTAGGTTATAATCTTCCATAGAGATACGCACATTGTGACACTTCTCCTTGCAAGGTAAGGTGCCCCCATTGGCAACCATGACTTCAAAGTTGGAGCAAGGATGGACAAAACAATCATCCTGTTTAGCAATTCGAGGGTCAATGAAGTTATGAGTGCTACCAGAATCAATGAGTATGGTAAGAGGGAGCTTCTTGAAGTATCCCCTGACCCGCATCATTTGTGGGGTGGTGACGCCGGTTACATCATGGAGAGAGATCTCGGGTGGGTCGTCCTGAGATGGGGTGTCAACAGGCGGGTGTTGCATGTCGACCGGATCATCTACTGTATCTGTAGCTTCTTCACCAAGTTCTAAGGCAGGCGGAGAATCCACATCCAAGATATAGAGCTTTTGTTGAACACATCTATGTCCCCGAGTGAATTTCTCATCACAATTATAGCAAAGCCCTTTTTCCCAACGTGCCTACATTTCTATTTCAGACAAATGCTTGATAGGAGTTGGTTGAGGAGCAGGTGTGATGGGAGGTCGTTGGGAACCCATATTTCTGAAGGGAACAAAGGTGGGTTTGGAGTGTTGTTGAGCTGCGATCTTGTCCTCGGCCAACTTAGCCAACCCTAGGACTTCCATCATTGTGTTGGGACAAAACATTTTGACCTCTGAGCGGATTTCATCCTTGAGACCACTGATAAAACAACTCCTGTAGAATTCATCAAACAATCCTTCTGTGTGATTGGCTAGTTTCTCAAATTCCATCTGATACTCTCTCACTGTGCCAGTTTGGCGAAGTTTAGTGAGTGCTCCTGTGAAGTCGTCAAAAGCACTAGGACCAAATCGTGGCAAAATGAGTTGGCAAAAATCTGTCCAGTTTGGCTCGGGATGAGCTTTGATGTACCAACGGTACCATTGAAGGGCTTCCTGTTCCAAATGAAAGGATGCAAGTGGAACTTTCTGAACATCAAAAGTATTATGCAGACTGAAATATTGTTCTGCTTGGTATATCCATCCAGTTGGATCAGTACCATTGAAGCGAGGAAAATCAAGCTTCATCCCACGAAAATTGCTAGAAGCAAAGAACCCGGTGGCTGCAAAAGATTCTGGTTGTCCGGTATTGTTCATGGCTGAATGCTGAAGATGGAGGCTGATAAATTTTTCATCCAGATCTTGGAGTTTGGTTTGGATCACTGCAAGTGCTTCCTCCATGGTGCGTGCTCCTGCACGGGTGACAACCGTAACCAGGTTTTTTTTTTTTTTTTTACTGGGTAGGAAAACAAAAACAGGAACTACTTTAGCAAGGGAAAATTTGGATTTGGAAAAAAATCAGAAGGGTAATTGGGGTTTGACTAGGTTTTGGACACTGTTGGATAGACAGGGAAGCAAAAATGAGGATTTCAGAAACAGGGTGAAAGAATGGGAAAATTTGGAAGAGGGGAACAAAGAAGCAGAATTCAGAAAGGAACTCTGTGGTAAAATTTGAAGGTGATTGGGTGAAATCTGAGGAAGTTATGGCAAACCCTAAAAATCGACAAATGTGATATTTCGGGCTGTAGGAAGGGGAATTGAGGAAGGGTCCTCAGGAATGAAATATGCAGAATGGAATGACAGGGGTTCCCTGAAAATTTCAAGGGAAACAGAGGTAAAACAAGGGAGATATGGAGAAAAACTGGTTGTTTTTTTTTTTTTTTTCCAGACTGGAGTGGCTACGGCTCGGATTTTTTTTTAAACAGATTGGAGCGGTTACGGCTCAGAAGGAATCTGGAACAACACCGAATGGCTGGATCTGGAACGGCTTGCAAAATGGATCTGAAACGGCGCAGCAGTGATCGGCAATAGTTCAGCTGAAAGTAGATATGGACCCCAGGTATGTGCGGCTTCCTAACATTTCAGGTTTTTCACTCGACCACCAATGCTATCTGATGGCTTGCGTATTGGGGCAGTACCCCTCACTCCATGGCTCAGGTAAAACTGATAACCGCTTTGCCACAAACGACAGCTCTAGGTTTACCTCACGGGTGGGAACTAGTAAATCAGGTAGGGGTTGTTGCCCTTTTTGCTGGCAGGTCCTCTTAATGGGCCAGCTACTTCGGGGTTCCTGTGGTACTCCTCACAATGAGTTTTAGGGCTTATGCCCAAGTACTTCCCACAGTTAAGCGGATAGGGATTATTCCCAAATCCGAACCTGCAATAGATGCGAAATTTTTTTTTGGCAAAAATTTCACCCAACGAGCCCAAGAAAGTGCTCTAATAACAGATGTGAGGCACCTACAACAATTAATTAACAAGAATACGCGAAATAGCAGAAATGACAGAACTCAGAATCACTTTTATATTGATCACAGGCCACTTCGAGGGGGCAACCTCCTTTGAGCAAGCTCAATACAAATAACTTCACGGTGCCTTCAATGACCTCAACACACACTTATATACTAAGTCTATGCCCAATACTATGAGTCAAAACCATGGGACATATAATAATACAGGATGACTTACAAAGCATATGCGTCCAATACTATGGGTCAATACTATGGGCTAATATAAGCTACGGATCAACAAATACTACGGGACGACTTACAAAGCATATGCATCCAACAACAATATACTAACATAGTAAAGAGAAGGGTTGACATAGGTTCCTAACAGGAAATTATAGCATGACCATGATGTTGTCTGAAGCATACCATCTCCTGCTACAAATTGCTTGTCCCTTCTTAATTGTTTCTTCAACCATCTCATAAGCATTATTCCAAGCATCCCGAGATTTTCTTATTCTCCTAAACTTGAAACTATCCAAGATTGGGATATCCTTAGGTTTTTCCTTGATATACCTTTGCTAATCAGTAATATCATCAATAACCTTGGAAGCTTGTTGCCTTTTTTCAATTTGCTGCTAAAAAATAACAGAAAGTTTCTCAAAAAAATTATAAGTTTCCTGAATATTATTCAGGGAACTAAATAACTCAGCCAAGCATTTGTGATGCTCCTCATTAACTTCAAAGGCAAAATCCTTGAACTCTTTCTCAGAGAGTCTGGAGAATGAAGAATTGGTTGTTTTGGCAACTGCATCCTTAAGTTGTTGTTCCAATATTGCTATCTTCTCAATATTTTCATTATTTTGAGCTTTTGTATCTTGAAGTTGATCATGGAGAGAAGTGTTATGTTCTTGTATATCCTTGAGTGTACTTTCATACTCATTCCTTAATTCAAGAAGTTGAGATTCATGTTCGTCATTAATTCTGACCTGTTGCTCCTAGAGCTTCTTCAAATCTTCTTTCTTGATGTCAATCTCCTTATTCAGTGAAGTCACTGAATCATAATTCGCTCTAGCAAATGCTCCCATTGCTACAGTAGTTTCCAATGCCTCCTGCTGGATGTCAGTAGTTTTTTTTCCCCAAATTATTTGATTGGGGACAGGTGCTTGCAGCACAGCTGGTTCCCTTCTTCTTTTATTGCCTCTTTTCACCACTACTTTGGTTGATCTATTGTAAAAGTATTGTCCAAGGGAAACCACATCATCATATTCAGAATCAGCTATCAACTTAGTTGAAGTAAGTTGAAGATGTGGCAATATTACATGTTGCAGCTAATGGATTTGTTTGGGTAACAATGGAATTAGGGATGGACATAGTGATTTGGGAGGTAGACAGAGAAGAGGGGGCAGTAATAGAAATTGATGGTACATGGGTTTGGTGGAGTAGTCGAAGTGACAATATCAAGAAGGGAAGTAGGGGAAATGGTAGGTGTTGGTTGGAGAGAAATAGTTGAAAACTGTGTCTCGGTAAATATTGGTGGTAAGGTGACAGGTGGAATTGGAAAGGATGGTTGTGAAGTAATGATGGAGGCTAATGTAGCATGTAATTCATATATGGTCGAAGGTGGAAGTGTAACTTTGTTAGCATATTCCTATACTCCATCCTAGTCCTACTAGAATTATGTCAGTTTTGCATGCATCCATTCAAATGCATGCCTTCTAGTCATCAATATGGTGTCTCCCAGCACCTAGTGCTTAGTTTACTATCCCCAGGAGCCTCTTTCCACTCAGTGCCAACCCTCCTAGTCTGTGATGCGCCCTCTCTAACCTACCACAGGAAGAAGTGCGCCCTCTCTCACCTGTTGAATATTGTAACTTCTAAGAATATTATATTTGTACTTTATTATTATTTCGGATATGTTTCATCCCTCCGAGGTAATTCTATTATGTATCCAGAGATGTTTATTCCTCCGATGAATTGTGGTAACCAGGGTTATTAGACCCACCATGTGGGGGTCGGCCCTGAGTTTATTATTTAGGGGTTATTAGACTTCACTAGGAGAGGTCGACCCCATTAGGGATTTTGGTCAGTTGGGAATCAGTATAAGTAGAGGAGGAGAGCTCCTCATTTGAAACACTTTCTCAACTCAGAAAGTAGCGCACTTGTGTTTGAGAGGTCTGCATAGGAGGTAGAGAAGAAGGAGGTCAAGTCTTGGAGCACATCTTGTATTTTGGTTGATCATCTTATTGAGGAAAGCTTTGCTAGGTTGTCTACCCCATGAGGGTTTCCTAGGGTAATATCTTTGTCTATCTTGTGATTATGTTTCTTTCAGTGATCTTGCTAGTCAAATTAGAATAATCTTAACATGGTATCAGAGCTAGCCTGAATAGAACATCTTTCACAAGGGGAAATTATATTTCTCTCTCTCTCTCCCAAAATTAGGGTTTCTGTAAACATTAGTATTTTTAGATTCTGGTTGCATGGCTGAATAGCCATTCTAAATATCTATCTTTTGAGCTTTGGATCGAGGTTTTTGGTTGGGTAGAACTCTGGGAAAGTCAAACCCTAGTTTTACCAAAAGTACGATAAACCAGAAATTCTGTTGCAGATCCGGAAATGTGAAAAGGTAAAGTTTCCTACTCTATCATTTATCTCTTGGACTCCCCCAAGAGAAGATGGCTCCAATCACTAAGCTTGAAGACAGGCTTGAAGGTATAGAGAATTTTCGGGCATGGAAATATAGAATTGGTCTCATTCTTGAAGAGAATTATCCTGCTCAATATATCAAGGATGACGTTGCAGAACCTGAAGGAGATGAAGCCAAAGAGAAGCATAAGAAGGATTTGATTAGGGCAAATAGAATCATTGTTGATTCTATTAAAGACCACTTGATTCCCCAAGTGGCATCCAAGAAGACTCCAAAGGAAATGTATGATGCCCTAGGAAGAATGTATGAATGAAAGAACATCAATAGGAAGATGAATCTAAGAACTCAGTTGAAGAGTACCAAGATGCACAAAAAGAATCCATTCAAGACTACTTCTCAAGGGTCTACCAAATCAAGGAGCAACTAGATGCCATTGGTGATATTCTTGATGAAGATGAACTTGTGATGACTGCTCTAAATGGTCTCACTAGACCTTGGGAGTCATTCAGACAAACCATGTGTGCCAGAAACGAAAGTATGAAGTTTGATGTAGTATGGGAGGATTGTGTTCAAGAAGAAGCTAGGGCAGCCAACAAAGAAGCCCTTCTCAAGGAGGATGACCAAGCCTTGGCTACACACACTAAGAGAAGGAATAATCAATCTTAATTCAAGAAGGACAAGGAGTCTCAATCTCAACAAATATTTCAGAAGAAAGGAAAAGGAAAGTTCTCTACCTTCCAATGTTTCAACTGTCATAAACAAGGACACATTGCTAGATTTTGTCCTTCAAAGAAGAAGAAAAATATTCACTATAAAAGACATCAAGCACATCTTGCAGAAGATGATAGTGAAGAAGAAGAAGAAGAGGAAGTAAGGCCTCATAGGAAAAGATCCAAAAGAAATGAAGAAGAAGAAGAAAGGCCCCTCCCTAGGAAAAGATCTAGAAGGAATGAAGAGGAAGATGCAAAAGAGTATGTTCTATTTTCTGCACTCTCTGGATCTGTTTCTCCTAGAGAAGATACATGGCTCATTGATAGTGGTGCTTCAAAGGACATGACAGGTCAAAAGAAAACTCTCTCAAGACTTGAAGAAAAGTTTTCTCCAGAAAAGGTATCTCTAGGAGATGATTATCAATATCCCATCAAGGGAATTGGTGAAGCAAGCTACACGCTTGATTCTGGAACACCCTTGAAGATGAAATAAATTTTATATGTTCCAGGTTCGAAGAAGAACCTACTTTCTATCTCAACACTAGATAAGAAAGGATTTAGAATTGCATTTATTGATGGTCAAGTACTTATGTGGCCCAAAGAAAAATCAATTGAGGATGCAATTGTTATTGGTGAAGAAGAAGGAGCTCTTTACAAACTCAAGGGTCACCCAGAAGCTTCCCTTGTCCATGAAACCACTAGCCCCAGTGAACTATGGCATAGAAGGCTTTCTCACATTAACTACAAGGCCCTACCCTATGTGAGCAAGGTGGTCATAGGATTACCAAATTTAAATATTGACCATAATGGCTCATGCAAAGGATGTGAAAAAGGGAAGAATGTCAAGAACCCTTTTCCAAACAGTGAAACAAAGACTAAGAACATTTTGGAGTTAATACACTCAGATTTATGTGGACCAATGCCCACCACATCCCTAAGTGGGTTTGAATACTATCTCTCTTTCATTGATGACTATTCAAGGAAGACTTGAATATACTTTTTAAAAGGTAAGAATGAAGTCTTTGGAAAATTCAAAGAGTTCAAGGCCTTAATAGAAAATCTCTCAAAAAAGAAAATCAAGATTCTCAGAATAGATAATGGTGGAGAATATATTGCAAAGGACTTTGAAGACTTTTGTAAAGAAGCTAGAATCAAGAGGGAACTAACCACTCCCTACAATCCCCAACAAAATGGGGTTGCTGAAAGAAAGAATAGAATTATCATGGAAGTTGTAAAGACTATGATACATGACCAAGATCTACCCATGTATCTATGGGCTGAAGAAGCTAGGATAGTAGTCTATGTACAAAATAGACTTTCCCATAGTGCTCTTGAATTCAAGACTCCAGAAGAAGTCTTCACAAGAAAGAAGCCTGAGGTAATTCATCCCAAAATATTTGGATGTCCTGTGTACATTCACATTCCAAAATAAAAGAGAACTAAGTTGGATCCCTCTGGTAAGAAGGGAATATTTGTTGGATATTGTGAATCATCCAAAGCTTTCATAATTTACATACCTGGTTTTCATCATATGGAAATAAGTAGAGATGTAACATTTGATGAAGAAGCAGCTCTCAAGAAATCTAGGAAGTGCCAACTTGAAAAAATCTATGAAGAAGATACACCTCCTAGAATCACAGAAGCTGTTCCCATCCCTGAAGATGATACACCAGAGGATCATGACATGTTGGAACCCCAAGAACTCCCTATTACAAACTTATCTAGGAAAAGAAGGCCAGCATGGGCTAGAGACATTATTCAAGGAGCTGAAAAATATGGAGCTCCTGAAGGCTCCACTAGAGCAAGAAAGAAAGAAACCAAAGCTAGTATCCAACTATGTGGCCTTGTTGTGTGATCTTGAGGATCAAGAACCTACTAGCTATGAAGAGGAAGCTCAGAAGAAAGAGTGGGTAGAAGCAATGACAGAAGAATATCAGTCAATAATGAAAAATGATGTTTGGGATATAGTTCCCAAACCAAAAGATAAAAGTGTGGTTTCTTCCAAATGGATATTCAAAATAAAACATGCTGTAGATGGTAGCATTGAAAAATACAAGGCAAGATTTGTAGCCAGAGGATTCTCTCAGAAAGAGGGAATTGATTATGAAGAAACTTTTGCACCAATTGCTAGGTACACTTAAATTAGAACTATCATGGCACTTGCATCTATGATGAAGTGGAAATTACACCAAATGGATGTTAAGACAGCTTTTCTGAATGGTGTAATTGAAGAAGAAGTGTACATAGAGCAACCACAAGGGTTTGAGGTTAAATATGGGAGAACCCATGTATGCAAACTGAAAAAGGCATTATATGGATTGAAGCAAGCTCCCAGAGCTTGGTACGGAAGGATTGACAATTTCTTAACAAGCATGGTCTTTACTAAGAGTAAAGATTACCCTAATCTTTATGTCAAGGTAATGGATGATGAACCAGTTATACTGTTGTTGTATGTAGATGATCTATTTCTAACCGGAAATGAGAAATAAATTATCGAATGCAAGAAGAAGCTTTCTTCAGAATTCGAGATGAAAGATCTCGGATTAATGCATTACATCTTAGGTCTAGAAGTATGGCAAGAACCAAAAGGAATCTTTCTAAATCAAGGTAAGTATGCTATGGAGATTCTAAAAAGATTTGATATGTTGGAGTGTAAAGCCATGGCCACTCCCATGGACTCCAACTTGAAGTTATTAGTTAATGACTCATCATAATTAGTGGACATAACTCTATATAGACAAATCATTGGGTCATTGATGTGTTTAACAAATACCAGACCAGATATATGATTTGCTGTAAATACCCTGAGTCAGTATCTAATCGAACCTAGAAAGGTTCACTTAATAGCTGCAAAGCATGTAATGAGGTAACTAAAAGGTACATTAGATTTTGGTCTATATTATCTTGGAAATCATGAACTCAAATTACATGGTTACTCAGATTCTGATTGGGCAGGAAGTGTCTCAGACTAAAAGAGTACATCAGGTGGATGTTATGGTCTTGGATCTGCCATGATCTCATGGTTCAGCAAGAAACAATCTAGTGTGGCTCTCAGTACTGCTGAAGCAGAATATATAGCTACCTACTCTGCCAGTTTTGAAGCAGTGTGGCTTCGGAAGCTATTATCTGGAGTGTTTGACTTAGAAATGGATCCCACTGTGATCATGTGTGACAATCAAAGCTGTATTAAGATGACAGAAAATCTAGTATTCCATGATAAGTCAAAACACATAGAGATTCGATATTTCTACATACGAGATATGGTGCAGAGAGGAGCTATTAAGCTCAAGTATGTGAGCACTGAGAAACAGATTGCTGATATATTGACCAAACCTCTGTCTCGAGTAAAATTTGAATATTTCCAAGACAAGCTTGGTGTACTTCGAAAGGACCCTCCTCGAAACGGGGAGTGATATAGTCACTGATGATAAGATTTCCCTCATCAACAGCCAGGTCGATGATGAGGATACCTGTTTACTACACCTAGATATTTATGTATGATTAGATTACTTATATTTAGGACACTTATACTTAGAATACTTACACTACTTGTTTTTATATTGATGTATTGATGAGGATACATGTTTTGATGATATATGTACTTGTATTGATGAGGATGCTTGTTTTAATGATATTGATGAGGATACATGCTTTGATATATGTATTGATGAGAATACATGCTTTAATGATAATGATATATGTTCTTATTTTGATGTATTGATGAGGATACCTGTAGGTACTTGTACTATTGATGTACTAACGATATCTGTATTGATGAGGATACAGGTGGGGATTGGATCATCCCTGGACTTCAGTCCTAAAGTGAGCCGTAGACATATGTCTATGAGAATGAAGTCCTTAGTGGATGAGTGTGGATTGTATCGTCCCCAAACATCGGTCCCTTGAATTGATCCGTAGATGTATGGTCTCTGAGAATGAAGTCCTTGATGGACATGTGGGGATTGGATCATCCCTGGACTTCAGTCCTAAAGTGAGCTATAGGCATATGTCTTCGAGAATGAATTCCTTGATGGACATGTGTGGATTAAATCATCCTTGGACATTGTCCTAAATGAATGGTGTGGATTAAATCATCCTTGGACATAGTCCTAAATGAATGGTGTGGATTAAATCATCGTTGGACATAGTTCTAAATGAATGGTGTGGATTAAATCATCCTTGGACATAGTCCTAAATGAATGGTGTGGATTAAATCATCCTTGGACATAGTCCCAAATGAATGGTGTGGATTAAATCCTAAATGAATGGTGTGGGACTAATCATCCTTAGACCGTAAATCCCATAATTTAGAAAGGAAGGATTGTCTTAAAAGAGATTGAGTGGGATTAATCTTCCTTAGATTGTAAATCCCGTAATTCCAAAAGGAAGGATAGTCTTAAACTTGATTGTGATGGGTCCCGTAATTCCGAAAGGAAGGATCACTAGAGTTGATAGGACTGTATCGTCCCTGGACCTCGGTTCAAAAGATATGTGATTTGGATTGTATCATCCGTGGACCTATGTCCTAAAGAGATCGGGATTGATCATCATGTAAGATGATCATGTGATGACGATGTTGATGATCGTGTGATGACAATGTTGATTATTGTGTGATGATGATGTTGATGATCGTGCAATGATGATGCTGATGATCGTGTGATGATGATGCTGATGATCATGCAATGATGATGCTAATGATCATGTGATGACGATGTTGATGATCGTGTGATGACGATGCTGATGATCATGCGATGACGATGCTGATGATGTTGATGTTCCAGTAACTGGTTGAGTTACTGATGATGATGTATTGAAGAAAGCTTCCGATGATTTACAGATGTATCATGTATAGTCGATGACTCCTTGCTCCTGCAGATGTTATAATATCCTTCTCGTTAAAAGGGAGTGTTGAATATTGTAACTTCTAAGAATATTATATTTGTACTTTATTATTATTCCAGAGATGTTTCATCCCTCCGAGGTAATTCTATTATGTATCTGGAGATGTTTATTCCTCCGATGAATTGTGGTAACCAGGGTTATTAGACCCAACATGTGGGGGTCGGCCTTGAGTTTATTATTTAGCGATTATTAGACTTCACTAGGAGAGGTCGGCCCCATTAGGGATTTTGGTCAGTCGGAAATCAGTATAAGTAGAGGAGGAGAGCTCCTCATTTGAAACACTTACTCAACTCAAAAAGTAGCACACTTGTGTTTGAGAGGTCTACATAGGAGATAGAGAAGAAGGAGGTCAAGTCTTGGAGCACATCTTGTATTTTGGTTGATCATCTTATTGAGGAAAGCTTTGCTAGGTTTTCTACCCCATGAGGGTTTCCCAGGGTAATATCTTTGTCTATCTTGTGATTATGTTTCTTTCAGTGATCTTGCTAGTCAAATTAGAATAATCTTAACGTCACCTACCATCAATGACACACTCAGTTAGTTACTAGATTTGTGGATCTAATCCATGATTTGAGGATAGATTGACTTGTTTATTGACTGATACACTCAGTGAGACCTCCAAAGATAATAGTTGATCTGTTCTGACTACATACAGTGTCACATCTATCAGTTACACTTTTTTACATCCAGTTAGACTCAATTACATTCAGTTAGCTCAGTTTGACACATGGACAACCACTTGTGATCTGATGACACCAGTACTGATCTGATGATTAGGACTCCTAGTGCAGATAAGCAATGCTCATGCAAGCTAATTTGAATTGCCACCTTGGCATTCAAATCCTCTCCATTGTATTATTTATTGTTCATATTATGATTAATGAATTAGTGTGATGTTATTTTGCTTCTATATGAGTTCTATTGTATCATAATTCTACTGCTCTTATACATTGCATTGTCCACTCTTCTTCTATTTTCATGCTTAATATTTCTTGTGAGGTATACATCAGCTCTTAGATATGCTGTGAGGATTTTCACATGGTATCAGATCCTATGGAGCAATGTTGATTGCTATGTCTCGTTGTATGTTACCCCACTTCCATAACTCTACTGCTCTTTTACACTGCATTGTCCACTCTTATTCTATTTTCCTCCTTAATATTTCTTATGAGGTATACATCATCTCTTAGATCTGGTGTGAGGATTTTCACATGTTATCAGAGCATGTTGAGAGTATAGTCTATCTCCATTCCTGAGAGTTTTTTTTTGCAATTTATTACCAGGATTTCGAGTGCAGCAGCAGTTGCAGCAATTTTACAGTAGTAGTAGTTGCAGATATTCTCCATTGTTTTTGCAGGTCTTCTGCAACAACTTCCATGAATCTGGAAGGAATTCCTCCTCTCTCTCCATTCAACTATGATGAGTGGAAACCAAATATGATAGAATATTTGAAGAGACATGGTATTTTTTATTATTGTCTTGAAAGAGAGTTCAAATCCTTCGAAGAGGAGAATGATTGGTTAAATGAAGGTGACAGGGCCTATGGAGCAATGTTGACTCCTATGTCTCCTTGTATGTGTAAAGAATCATCTTTACATTATTATCATATTTGATAATATATATTTATTTATACATGAATTGATGAATATTACATTGAATTCGTGCGGCTTTATACATATGAAGAGACACCATTAAACCATGTGTCCTTCCAATGCCGACATTTACATATATTAATAATAATTAAACTAATAGATAATAACTTAGTAGTTGTAATATACTTTTGGTATATTACAAGTCATCCTGCTCTGAAAAGATTCATCCACGAATCTTCTTATGAGCATACTACAACTGTAATTATTGCCACGAATAACAGTGCCACGGTTTAGCAATTATTTAAATATTTGCTCGCATTTCCATTCAAATCTATTCATGGATATGATTCTGTAGATAAACACATAACAACTATATGGAGTATTCTTCTGAGTTTCTAATCTAATGGTGTTCTTTTGATCTTCTAATTTTATGTAGATTTCTGATATTTCTACATGCTTTGATATGGTTTTCTTCTCTATAGTGGCAAATACTAATAGTGTACTTACTTCATTGTTTGACAAACTTGTGTTTAGTTGTTCCGTGGGAACCTTTTGATATTGAAACTCCAGAACATCTTGAATTATGCCTATTGGTGGAATGTTCATCTCTTCATTTGTTGCAACATCTTCTGGGTTTCGTTCTTCTATGAAATCATGATTAAGGCAATCTTTGACTCGTTTATTTTCAACTCTGCATTCTTCTACAACCTCAATTCTCTCATAATTGTTGTTAACATTGACTTTATTGATTTCATTGAATTCTACAATGTCATCATTTTCTTTACAATTGATATTTAAACTGTGATTGTCAATATCATATTGATCTTTCATATATTTGTCTTCTACCTCTTTTGTTTCATTGTCCTTGTTATCGTCTTCATTAACAAGTCCTTGTTCTAGAGTTTCACTAAACAATTTTATAGGATTTTCAGCTAGTGTATTAATGTGCCTTACTTCCCTACCTTATAAGAAGCCACAACGAAATTCTTGAAGATGTGCATATTTTTGACTGAGTATCATATTCTGCGGTTTATTTTTGGGATGTCTTTTCTTATCCTTCCTAGTGACTGGTGGTTTAGATATTTTGTGAGGAGGGATGTAAGGAAGCAGTCTACCCGGATTCCCTTCTTTCCTGGGGGTAGTAGCGACCTTGAATTCTTCCTTACTAGAGTACTTAACTTCTTCCTTGGTAGTCCTTTCTTCTGTTATGTGTGCAGAGGCATTTCCCCGTCCTACTTGTCTTGAGAACTCGGGAGTTGTGATAGATTTTTCCTTAATGATCATACTCGCAATAGCTTTCGTAGTCTCTTCTTTTCTTAGGAACCCAAGAGACGCAGTTGCTTCTTTCATTATGGTCACAATACCTTCTTCTGTGAGTGCAGATGCAATTACCAACTCTACTTGACCTGAGAACTCGAGAGTCACAATTGCTTCTTCCATTATGGTTGTAGTAGTCCCTTGTTCCTTTTCACTTGGTAATTCGAGAGTCATAGTTATTTCTTTTGTTGTGGGTGTAGATCCCAGTTCTTCTTGACCTGAGAACTCAATAGTCGAAATAACTTCTTCCTTTAAGGTCATAGTTCCTTCTTCTGTCGTGAGTGATGATGCAGTTCCTATCTCTACCTGACTGGAGAACTGGAGAGCAGCAATAGCTTCTTCCTTTCTATTTCTTCTTTTAATTCCAATACGATCATTTTCAATTTAGTGTATGTTTCCTCTTCTTTAAGACATCTTTATTCGATTTCGTTGAGTTGAGATCCGATACTTCTTCTCGGCTTTTGGCCATACATGATTTCGCTAAATGAGGGAAACATAATGATTACAACTCAAAAAAATCTTCCAAAACAAATTTTGAATTTTGTATAATAATAATAATAATAATTATTATTAATTAATGAATTAATAATATTATTATTATTAACTCTAAACTATACATATGATTTTAGTATATAGTTTTTTTGTTGTTGTAAAATTAAAATATTAAACTAATATAATAGTATTTATTATAAAGTTTTAATACTTTAAAAAAAATTGGGTTGGAGAATAAACCCCAAACCCACTTATTAAACTAAGTGTGGTTTTACTTTTACCTTTTTTTTTTTAATTTTTATTTTCCGTTACTTTTACTTTTACTTTTCTTTACTTCTTCCTTTTCCTCCCAAAACCACGGGCTCTGATACCACTTGTAAAGAATCATCTTTACATTATTATCATATTTGATAATATATATTTATTTATATTTGAATTGATGAATATTACATTGAATTCGTGTGGCTTTATACATATGAAGAGACACCATTAAACCATGTGTCCTTCCAATGCCGACATTTACATATATTAATAATAATTAAACTAATAGATAATAACTTAGTAGTTGTAATATAATTTTGGTATATTACAGTATGTTACCCCACTTCCATGATTCTGCTGAATCTCCAAAAGAGCTATGGCCCCAACTGGATGAAAGATTTAGAAAACAGAATGAACGGATTGGTACAAACTATTTTGAGAGAAAGCCCAGTGATGCATTCACCCTCCTTGATGGTCTCTCTAATCATGATTCAGTATCAAACATATCTCATAATGAAGCTGTCCAAAAAGAAGAAGAACTTCAAATTCAACATGCATGTTCTCAATGTCTTCTATTTCGAATTCTGAGCCAACTCACACTCTAGAAACTGAAAAGGTTCTTAAATCCTCTCTTGCATAAGAGTCTGTTGGCTTGCATAATGATGATCTATTGAATGTTTCGGAGGTTAAATCAACAATTGGAGGTGATGCATTCACTCTCCTTGATCACTTACCTCTTATGTACTACTATATGATCATTTGTACATGCTCTCAGAAGTTCATTGAAGATGTAGGCCATTACCATTGGCATGTGATCATTTCTCATGCATATCATGGTTTATTTGGTTTTGATATCACCCCTACTGGTTCAAAGGATATCTCAAGAAACCATTCATCATTTATTGGAGCTGATTCGAAATCCAAGCCATTACCATTGTTTCATGGTTCATTTGGGTTTGATCTCACCCCTGCTGGTTCAAAGGATATATCAAGAAACCATTTATTAAGTCTTGGAGCTGATTTGAAGTTCAAGCAACCACTATCATGTGATGGTTGTTTTGGGCATGATCTCACCTATCATGGTTCAAAGGAGATAACAAAAGACTTTCTACACATTCATGGATTTGATCCTACCTTAGCTGATTCGAATCATAGGTTCTAGGATCATCCTCATACCTTTGGATTTGTTCTCATCGCATTTGGTCTGAGGAGCAAGTACAAGCACATGTCTCCATATTCGCTTCCATCCACTGAAGGAGAACACAAGCACATGTTTTTGGAGCATGAACCACTTCTTCCCAAGAAGAAGATACCTCCAAACATATGACCAATCATCACACCTGCTTGAGTTTGGAGCATTTATTTTTTGGTGTGTCTTACAGTCTCTTTTGAAGGGGGTATTTTTCCCATGAGGTTTTTCCCATTTCCTTGTTTCATGGACTGACTTTATTATTCATTGTATTGGGTGACCCTTGGTCTCAGCTACTAGGGCCCAGAATGGATTAAGGGAGGGTGTTAGGATATTCCTATACTCCATCCTAGTCCTACCAGCATTATGTTAGTTCTGCATGCAACAGTTTTGCATGAAGTCATGCAATTGCATGCATCCATGCAAATGCATGCCTTCCAGTCATCAGTATGGTGTCTCCCAACACCTAGTGCTTAGTTTACTAGCCCCGGGAGCTTGTTTTTACTCAGTTCTAGCCCTCCTAGTCTGTTATGTGCCCTCTCTCACCTACCACAAGAAGAGGTGCACCCTCTCTCACCTACCACTAGTGACACACTCAGTTAGTTACTATATTTGTGGATGTGATCCTTGATTTGAGGACAAGTTGACTTGTTTACTAACTGATACACTCAGTGAGACCTCCAAAGAGACTAGTTGATTTGTTCTGACTACAAATAGTGTCACATCTATCAGATACACTTAGTTACATTCAGTTAGACTCAGTTACATTCAGTTAGCTCAGTTTGACACATGAACAACTACTTGTGATCTGATGACACCACTATTGATCCGATGATTAGGAATCCTAGTGTAGATAAGCCATGCTCATGCAGGCTAATTAAAATTGCCACCTTGGCATTCAAATCCTCCCCGTTGCATTATGTATTATTCATATTATGATTAATGAATTAGTGTGATGTTATTCTACTTCTATCTAAGTTCTACTGTATCATAATTATGCTGCTCTTTTACACTGCATTGTCCACTCTTTTTCTATTTTCTTGCTTAATCATTCTTGTGAGGTATACATCAGCTCTTAGATCTGCTATGGGTATTTTCACATGGTATCAAAGCCTATGGAGCAATGTTGACTACTATGTCTCGTTGTATGTGACCCCACTTCCATAATTTTGTTGCTCTTTTACACTACATTCTCTACTCTTCTTCTATTTTCCTGCTTACTCTTTCTTGTGAGGTATATATCAGCACTTAGATCTGTTGTGAGGATTTTCACAAACTTCAACAGATGAGGTGGAAGGAAACTCAATATAAGTGAATGGAGATGAAGAAGTTGATGTAACAAAAGTGTTGATAACTTCAGGAAGATGAACCTCTGAAGTATTATCTTCCATCAGCATGCCATCAAGCAAATAAACAAAGGTCTGAGAGACTCCAATGGCTTCTATTATAACAAGTACAACAGGGAAAAGGGGAAGCCTTTCATCCTCTACATCACTATATTCAATATTAAATGTAGGTATTTGAGACATCGAGGCTTGAATCCTTTGTATTTTGGATGGGGTACTTGCAGCAATCACCTAAGTATCAACCATTGCAGTCATGTGTACGAGTTCCTTCTTCATCTCTTCAGTTGATTTTATTAAAATCTTCTTGGCATTTTGAAAATATTCGAGAAGGCCTTTTCCTTTACCTTCATCAAGTTAAGTTAACATCAAAGGAGTACTTTCCTTTTTTGCATCTTTCTCTTCTCTATCCCTTCTGGCCTATTCACGAGGTGATAGTTCCATTTTATTATAACTCAAAACCTTAGACTTGACCTCTTGTTGGTATTGAAGAATGAATCTTTGTTCTTCTTTATTTTTAGCCCTGGTCAGGACTTCAAAAAACAGATTGCCTCCCTAATAAATTGAATCATCAGGGGCAATCTCATGAGCATAGGTGGTCTTCATGTGTTTCTAGGAAAAGTGGTTGCCTAGGAATGCCATAGGGTCATGCATCCTTTTAGGAGCTTTTCAAAGATTGATCGTAGCAATTTGATTCCCCAACACTGCAGCATGTGTTGAGTTCTGGATGACCAGAGGTCCAACGTTCAATGGGAATTTGGGCCATCATTTTCTTTTAGGTCTAGTCGGCCTAAGGAATACTCCATCTATAACACTCTGGTAAGAAATTTCTTCAAGCAACAATCTATCAGGGACTATCCTTGGCAGCAGATGAAATGTATTACTTCCCCAAACCCTGACATAGGAGAAGGATTCTCCTAAATACCAATCACCAATGGTGGGGATGAGTATTTTGGCATGAGCAGAGAAGGAAGGGGCATCTTCTTTGAATATGTTGTAATAAATTGTCCCAAGGAAATGATCACAGATGTCATACAATAAAGGCACATAATTGTTTTCTCATAATGCTGAACAATATATGTGAACTGGAGGTGCTGATAGGGTCCAATTCCATCCCATGGAGGGGAACTGGAATGTTGAGCATATCACATCAATAACATAGGCCAAATAGAAGAAAGGGGGTTTCTTTGAGGCCGATGTCTTCTGGTAGCATTCTATTGTTGATTTTAACTCAGCTGACAATATATGGGCCCAATTAAATGACTCCCCTATTGTGAGAACGTGATGAGCAACTAGTTCCCATTCAACCTTAAACGTAGAACAGTTGGGCAAGCCGTATAGCTTGCACAACATGGAAGCTAAGAGAGAATAGGGTTCCTTGAACCATGTAATGGGATAAGAGTTATCGGCTTTGGGTACGAAGTTGGTTGAGTTGTTCATCCAAGATTTTATCATCTCATCAAAATTAAACCGGCTCTTCATTGGATCTAGGAAAGCCGCATTGAGCAATTGGGTGGCTGGCTTAAGGGAATATGCTCTCAGAAAAACCTCTCAGTGGAAAGAAGCCACTTGGGACCCTGCACTATCATTGAAAGAATAGTCTTTAGGGTTTGCGTGATCAATTATCCATTTGACGACATCCATGTATGGGAAGAGGGTTGGTCTAGAAGCTATAGCATGTAATTGGGAATCCCTGATTTTCTCATAAATAGACTAGTTATCTTGGATTTCCGACAAGTCGTCGTTGTAAAAAATTGTGTGAATCTGTGTCCACTCTAGCTGCTAGGTTTCAGACACTCTATCGTTGGTATCAGTGAGAATGCCAAAATTGGGGTCCTTGTTTATTAGGTCTTTCTGGGCTGTCTTAGAATGGGTACTTCACGACATGGTGGGAAAACTGGTAATTCTGATAAATAAAATGATATCAATAAAAAAAAGTTTGAAATTGAAGAAAATACTTAAACAACCAGTAAGAATAGACATAAAACCAACCTGTGCTAACGAACATGGCAGGAAAACAACCCCGGTAAAAACCGACAGTAAAAATCCTTGTCGCAGGTGAAATTCTTGAAAATGAAAATGGTAAAAGAAAATAAAGAAAATCGACATATTTAACAAATTCAGGGGATGAAATTTGGATCGTAGGATTAAGACAAATCGACAGCTAAGATGTGAAATGCGAGATGCGAAAAAAGAGTTGCGAAAATTACTTGTTGCAAAAATTTACATCCTTTCGCAATACGCAATACAGATTGTGGGTTGCGGAAACACAACTCTAAATATAAAAATGTCAAGAGTTCCCGCAATCTGCAATTGCAGGTTGCGGGTACGCAAACAACACAATAAAAAATGATATTCTTTCCACAATCCGCAATTGTGGGTTGTAGAAACACAAAGCGCAGATTTATTTTTCAAACACTTTCCACAATCCGTAATCCACATTGCGGGTTGTGGGTTGCCAAAACACAAATTGTAAAGATATTTTTGGAACTCTTTCCACAATCCACATTTGCGGGTTACGGGTTGTGGAAAAGAATAACCTACTTTAATCTAAACTTATTTCCCCAAACCGCAATCCGCATTGCGGGTTGCAATTTGCGGAAAGAAGAAATTTCAAATCCGAATATCCAAGCTTCCTCAATCCGCATTGCGTATTGCGAATTGCGGGTTATGGAAAGGACAAATTTTGAAGAAAAATCTTGCTTTCCGCAACTCACAAAAACACACAAAAATTAATGAATTTTTGAAGGGAAAATTATTAACTAGATTGGTTCATGACAAAGGAATAAAATACATGATCAACATCATGAAACCCCAAAAATGAATAAGGAATTTAAACATTACCTTAGCAAATAAAAATTGGGGCTCCCATGCTTTTATTAAACATGGGATCTGGTGTGCCTAGAACAGAGACCAACATAGGAAAAATTGTACTCATGTGAATATATTGAATTCATTGCAGTTTTCCGTTTACAAATTTTTTCCTAGAGTGATTTTACTTCTATCACATTTTCGTACTTGAAGAATGAGATTCAATCCTAGAGATTTCCCTTATTTGCGTATGTGTCCAATAATTTCCTATAACTTTTATAACTTGTTACTACTATTGAATTGATAAATTGCACCAGATATTTTAAATTATGTATATTTCCTACATGACTGTTTGAAAATGGTTGTCCTTAGAGATATATTTCATGGCGTTACTCTATAGTTTTAATACTTCGCATGAATGTATGACTATGTTGGTTTTGCATCCTATTTTATCTTTAGATAGATTAGCGGCCTATAGGTAGACATTTTGCCTATTACGACCCTACTTAGATTGAGTCTTTGTGCACACGTAGCATTTTAGCATCTAGATTGTATGAATCTAGTTGTATGACTCTTCCCTTTCTAAATCTTATAGCATGAATCAAATAGAAATAGATCATGTACTATATATATTTGATAGTATTTAAGGTTTGATTTTATTTGAAGAATAAGAGCTAACATTATACATATGAACCTTTTAGGGTTTTGCACATGTAATCTCAATTTGGGTACATTCTTAGTTTATGTAATACATGATAACTTTCCATTACATTTTATGGACAAGAACAATAGGATTTATTCTATAGTGTTGATGTGTAAAACATTTCTAGTCTAGCATGAATAATAGTAAAATACAAAGAATGTAAAACATTCATAGGCTAGCATGAATAATAGACAATACATTTAGATTAAAAACATTCATGGTCTAGTATGAATAGTAGAAAATGACATGGATTTAGTACATCTATTATACTTCCTTTAAGTAGAACCTTTTTCAATGATAAACATAGTCTGAATTTATTTTGATTGAACTATATCCTACTTAACCAATATATATAAACGTATAATAAAATGTTATTACTACAAAAAAAATCCAGCTGTTTATTTGATTAAATCAGTACTAGATAATTCAGACAACTAATGAATAATAATTGAGAACCACGTTCTTCAACTACAGTAATTTAATGAAAATGTACTTCTTAACTAAAAAAAGTGTAAACACATATCTAGACTATACCACTTGAAAAAAAATAGCTTGAATGACCTTGCTTCTCCCAACTGTAGATCCTTGAATAACCCAGTCACTTTCCCAATGATCACCCCAAGCCTGAACCCTAGCATTGTAGGGATAAACAGTATGTTTTTGTACTTCAATATTCAGTATAACATCACACCTTGCTCAATTTTTGAAATGGAACTCAACTTCCATGTGGCAATTAGATAATGGAAATCATTCATTCCATAATTATTCCTAACACTTCTTGATGAATATTGATAACCTATAGCTCTCTTAGACAGGGTTACAGATTCCCGCTATCCATCAGATGCGCATCTACAACCATTTTTTAACCACATAACAGAGATGGAAGTAAATGTAGAAATAAAACCACTAAATTTAGATCAATAGAATTTGCAGAGAAGAAGTGTAATGCCTTTCTTTATTGAAAATTATCAGACCATGTAAAATGAAAATAGAGAACAAAGGTTTCCCTACTTTGCTTACATAACATAAATTTATTGACAACCACAATTTTAATCGAGTCCATGTAAATCGTAATTGACTCCCCTTCCCCTATTGTTGGGTTGAATTTATCCAGGATGAGATAAACCAAACTAGCTGAGTAGAATAGAGTTGAACCGAACCCTCCACTGGACTCCTCCTCTCGATTTTCCCATTTTTATCCTTTCCTTTCTATCTCTTCATTTCCATTGTGGAAGCTGGACAATTTAACCATTCATCTTCCTAGCTCATCCCACATGGAAGAATTGATTTACAGCTGTGTATGTGACGTGATATGTAGTTCGTGCAATCTGTAGCCATGAAGTTCCGCAACTAGGTTCTATAGAATCACAGATCCACAACACCATGGTTCTGCAGAAGCATAGATCTAGAACAACAGAGTTCTGTAGCAGCATAGATCCACAACAACAAGGTTCTGCAGCAACATGGATCCACAACACTAGGGTTCTGTAGTAGCACAGATCCAAAGCACAAGGGTTCTATAGGAGCACGGATCATGATCTACTTCAACAAGGATCTACAGCCACGTATTTCCTCCTACAACTACTAACTAACTATATTATTGGGTGATTTTGATTTCCCAAATCCAAGGATGCTCTTACATTAGACACCCTTGGTAAGAAAAACATGAGCCTCTAGCTCATGTGGTGATTTATTCACAGGTTTAAGAAAATTGTAGGTAGGTTAATTCCTACTCAGTAACCCACAATGCATATTTAAGTCCTCTATTTTTCCATTTGATCAAATATTCCAAATATTCCCTATGGCGTTTTTTATTACCAACCCTTGTGGCCAAAATCTCTTCCACTTGTTCAACATGTTTGAATAGTAGCTATCTCTTCCATTCATTTGGATTACTTGATTCATCACTCTTTTCCCCTTCATGGAACTCAAACAAAGCAACAACATTGAATATTAGGGAAATATCCAAGTTTTCTGGCAATTCTAGCTTATATGCATTTTCATAATTTTTTCTTAAAATTTTGCATGGGCCTATCTTTTTGTACTTCAGTTTGCTATAGGTACCCATGGGAAATATTTCCTTTCTCAAATGTTCCATTACCATCTCACCTTCTTAAAAAAATTTCATTCTTCTTTGTATATTTTCCCTCTTTTTATATTTGGCATTACTTTGTTGCAACCTCTGTTTCACCTGCTCATGCATTTCCTGTATGTTGTCTGCAAAATCACTTTCCTTGACACTCTTTCTTGCTCCTAAATCCAGTAGCTTTAATAATTCCACAACTCCTTTTGGTGATCTTCCATAAACAATATGAAAATGACTCTTACCACTCAATCTATTTACCAGATCATTATTGGAAAACTCAGCTTGTGCCAAGACCATATCTCACTGGCTGGGATTTTCTCCACTCAAACTTCTCAGCAAATTCCCAAGACTCCAGTTCACTACTTCAATCTTCCCGTCTGTATATGGGTGACAGGATGAACTATACAACAGTTTAGATCCCATTTTATTCTAGAGTGTCCTAAAAATGTGACCAAGTAATTTTGTATCTCTGTCTGAAGTAATGCTTCTTGGACAGCATGAAGTATTACAAATTATTTAAAGAATAGGACATCCACTTCAGTAGCATCATTTGTCTTCTTACATGCTTTGAAATGGACCATTTTTGAAAACTAATCCACTACAACAATCATAGAATCATGCTTCCTTTGTGTCCTAGGAACCCAAGACAAAATCCATGATCACATCTTCCCAAGGCTTCTCGGGTATCGGAAATGGAGTATACAGTCCTGTATTTTGACTACTTCCTTTAACTAGTGGTAAATTCTAAAGCACTCAACAAATTTCTTGACATTCTTATTGATGCTGGGCCAAAAATACCTTTCCCTCACCAATGTTGTGGTCTTTTCCATTCCAAAATGTCCTCCCAA
This sequence comes from Larix kaempferi, assembly GCA_027924585.1. Taxonomy (NCBI): domain Eukaryota; kingdom Viridiplantae; phylum Streptophyta; class Pinopsida; order Pinales; family Pinaceae; genus Larix; species Larix kaempferi. Next base: position 61,337,201 of record BSBM01000361.1, on the reverse strand, counting down.
GCCTCCACCATGTAGCTCTTTAATAAGATTCAACCTCACTAAACCTTGAGGAATTCATAATTGTTGATTCTTAAACAATAATCCCTCTTCGATGTGATAATCCAAGAACATTGTTCTATCCACACTCCATGGTTATTTACAACCTCTCTAAGCTTCTCCAATATATATATATTCCTCATATTATTCCTTCATACATTCTAAACTCACAACTTCCACAGACAAGTTGTGAAGAAACATCATTCTCCTACTCAAATCATATGTGACTTTATTTGACTTTACAGACCTATGTTTCAATACAAATGAATAGCTTTGCAGAAATTCAACCCATTTAGAGTGTCTCTGCTTTAACTTACCTTGACCATTCATATATTGCAATGCCTTGTGATCAGTAAACATGAAAAATACTTTGGGCAACAAATAGTGCCTCCACTTCTTCAAATCCTACACCATATCATAAAACTCTTGACCATACACATAATACTTTTTATTAGCCTCATTCTACCTTTCACTAAAGCATACCATCGGTCTTCCTTTTTGATTGAAAACTATTGAAATTGTTGTCCCACTTGCATCACAATCCACTTGAAATACTTTGTCAAAGTTTGGAAATGCCAAAACTGGTTTCTCCATCACCTTCTTTTTTAGATCTGCAAATTTCTTCATTGTTGTTGTTGTCCATTTGAAAGTCCCCTTCTTCATGCACTCGGTAAGAGGTGCACAAATCGCCTAAAATTTCAAATGAAATTCCTATAGAAACTCGCCAATCCATGAAAACTTGTCACCTCAAAAGTAGAATGAGCTGTTGGCCAATCCAAAATAGCCTTCACCTTTTCAGGATCCATCTTCAATCCTACCTTGGAAATCACAAATCCGAAGTGCACTAATTATGTATGCAAAAATGTACATTTCTTCAAATTGATCAATAATTTTTCCTCCTTCAATCGCTGCAATACTTTCCTTACATGATCCAAGTGCTCTTCTTTTTCCCTACTGAAATTAATATGTCATCCAAATACACAACAACAAAATTTCCGAAAAACAGTTTCAAGACTTCATTCATAAGCATCATGAATTTGCTAAGAGCTTAGTTTTCCCAAATGGCATAACCAACCATTCAAACAATCCATATTTCATTTTAAATGTAGTCTTCCACTCATCACCTTCTCTTATCCGGATATGATGATAGCCACTCCTCAAATATGTATTCGTGAAGCATGCATCCCACTTAAACAACCCATAAGGTCATCCATCCTTGGAAAAGGACACCGATACTTGATAGTAATCCTATTAATGGATCATGAATCTGTACACATTCACCATTCTCCCATTTTATTTGGGGTCAACACTACTGGTACTGCACATGGACACAAACTTTCTCGAATCAGTCCTCTATCAAGCAACTCTTGTACTTTTATGTTAACCTCTTCACTCTCTGTTGGAGTCATCCTATAAGGCACCTTGTTGGTTAACATTGAACCGAGAATTAAGTCCATTCGATGAGAGATACTTCTCATGGGAGATAACCCCTTTGGTAATTCATCAACAACAATCTCCTTGAATTGATCTAATAATGATTTAATTTCTATAAGCATTTTGTTTGATTTCACTTCTTCTTTTACCTATTTTGGAATCAAATCGAAACATAAATTTACTCTTCTTTCTTCCTGCAAAAACTACTTAGATGAACAGAGCATTATCTTCCTACTACTATTGCATGTCTCCCTAGAAGTCCTTGATGCTTCCACTGTATTCGCCAACAATGGTGTGAGTCTATACCGTTGCCCATCTTTCTTGAATTCATATATATTTTCTCTTCCATCATGATAAAATTTCCTATCAAACAACCATGGCCTTCCAAGGAGTATGTGGCATTCATCCATCTCCACCACATCACACAACACTTGTTCCTGGAGACTTCCAATCTGAAAATTTAATAGACATTATTTAGTGGTAGTCACATGCTATCCTCTTTTTAACCATATAAAGAACCGGTAAGGATTTGGGTGGACCAAGATTTTAAGTTTTAGCTTCTCCATAACTTCATTGGACACCAATTTTTCTGTACTTCCATCATTTATAATTAAATTACAACACTTTCCTTGGACCGTACATTTAGTTTTAAAAAATTTCCTCCTTTGTTTTGGTTCTTTTGTTTCCTTATTCTCAAGATTGAGAAGCACCCTCCTAAACATCAAATTCTCTCCTTGCTCTTGTTGAAGTACAATTACATTTTCCCCAACTACAAAAGCTTCATCAGCTTGCGTGATTTGTGTGTGTGCTTCACTTCTTCTTCCCGAATTCTTCCTTTCGGGCATTCATATTTCTCGTGTCCCTCTACTCCAATACCATAACAGGTAACTACATACTTACATTTTCCTCTTCTGAATCCTCTACCTCTTCCAATGTTATTTCCGCCTCTTCCATTTTGGCTAGTGGTGGGTTCATCCTCCTTTTCATTGCTCTTGTAAAAATTTACTTTTCCTATGCATCTAGGACCTCATCCTCTAGTTTTTTGTTGCACTTTCTGCTCGATATTTTATTCAACACATAGGGAATCTAGGTAAGATTCATTTACATTTCGAAACCAATGTGTTCTCTTTTCATCCTAAATATGATATTTCTGTCCATTTGTATACCTCACCACCCTCATAATTAAGGTACATTTATGTTTGACCTGAGGGACAAATTAAAAAATTCTTCAGTGTACTCCTAGACAAACATCTCCCTTTGCCTAAGGTTCTGTACCTTCTTATATAAACTCTGTTGGTAATCTATAGGAAGGAATTTCTCTTTTATTTTGCTCACCATTTTCCTCCAGGTCTTAATTTTATCCTATAGGTTGTCTGTAATATCTTTTTGTAGCATATTCCACCATAGTGCAGTGTTCCCTTCAACTTTGCCTTTGCAAATCGAACTTGATTGGGGTCCTGCATGTTCTCGTACTCAAAGTATCTTTCGAGTTCCCCTATCCAGTCTACAAGAGTCTCAACCTTCAGGATGCCATCATATCATTACAATTCCGCTTTGGAAATCCCTCTCTCTTTCAAGAAATATATCAGATGCACATCTGGGTCTGTTTCACCACCATTTCATTCTTCTTCAATCTCCTTGTTATAGGTCAAATCTGCACTTCTCCATCCGTGATCACATTGCTCTGTTGATCACACAAAATGACACAAAGGATTGAAGAGCTAGGTTGACCTGGATGACTTGCTGCTAAAAGTACACTCTTCAGCAAAAAATATTGCAGTTTCTCATGATTTTTCCTCATGTACTCCCCTCTCTGTATAGCAGACCAACATACACCTTGAGAAAATACCCTACTTTTCTGAAGGACAACCAGCGTACATCTCCCAAAATGTTGTAAACGCATGTTGTAAAGAACAAAAGTTGCTCTCTGTACGCTACTCTTGTTTTATAAAACCCATGTACATATTAAGATGAAATAAAAAAATATATTAATTTGACGAATTGGGATTAGTTGAAGTTGGTTCTCTAGCTTCCCCAACCTCCCAATTCAACTACCTCTCGAATCCAACTGCCTACTTTGTCCCATAAATACAAGGAGGATCCATGAGAGGGGTTAGATATAGAGTCATAAATTACCTAGAAAGAATGCTTTGAGTACTGTTACACTGGTGGAACTCCCAAGTCCGAGTGAAGAGCGAGATCCTAGGATCTGGTTGCAGAAACATCTCTACACGTCAGGTATATTGTACTGATTCATGTTTCTTTGACAATAAAAAGATCGAAACACCCTTCTTGTCCCAAATCGAATGCCTACTAGATTGTATATTCATTTGGATTAATATCTTGTTATATGTGATGATCAAGTTGTTTTTCTTTCATCATATTTATTATATCCAAGACCACTGAGGAAGGTATCTTTTGTGTTGCAAGTTCGCCAAGCAGAAGATCAAGCGGGAGATCAAGTGAAAGACCAAGTGAAAGCTAGGACCAGCCATAGATAAGAGGTACTTCTTTCAATCTCAATCTCTTTCTTTTATAGTAACTAAATGCAATACAATTAATGTGTATACCTGTCAACCCCTCCTAGTTGGTAGTGTCCATCTCCTCACTATAAGGTAGAAATCCTGAACAATAGATTGGCGACTCCCCTGGGGAGTAACCGTGTGTTTCACTACTCTAGGAGACCTAGTTCAGTGTTCTTCCAGTCCACTTTTTCAGTCTTTTTGATTGTCTGAGAGGCCTTGGAAGTCTTTGTTACTTGTCCTTTTTGCTTGATTCATCTCATTTAATTGTTTGCAAAGCCTATTTGTGCCCTTTTGAGGCATGTACACTAGTCTTCCCTACTTATAGTAGCATTTGTTACCTGATGAATGCCCCTCCTTGCACTGCACAATAGCATACCTCTCCTGATGTACGCTGGTTTCTACACTGCACAGTGGTGTATTTTCCTATAGTGTCCAATTTGCTATTAGGTTTTGATTTCCAAGCTTTTGGTTTCTTTTCCAATTTTTAGCTTTTCTCCTTTCATTGACCCCTGAGACCTTCCTTGTCTCTATTGAGTCTTGTTTGCCTCTCCGATGTATTTTAGTGTGTTTTTGCTTGCTTGAGTTCTTGTTAAGTGTCTTTACTGCTTTCTATCACTTTTTGAAGTTCATGCACTGTTCTCTTTTGGACATAGCTACACGCTTTGGCCCTAGTTGCTTGTTGTAGTCATACAAACCTGCGTCATTATCATTAGTTGTTTGTGGCAATGTTAGCATGCTTTCTCTTTGTCTTATCCTTTCCATTAGGGTTTGACCTTTAAGTTTGAGTCCTTAGGGTTTCTTCTGAAAGGTTGCTTGGTTTAGATACTTCCTGATTGTTTTTCAGTTCAATTCAAGTGAGTCAAAGTCTCCTAGTTAGTCTTCTTTTGAGTCTGTGTGTTTAGTAAGGTCACTTGTTGCTTCACTTGCTTATTTCTTTACTTGGCTTAGTGTTTTCTTAGGGTTTTGATGCTTAGGAGTAGCCTGTTAGGACTTCATTTCCATCACGAGCATTTCTTTTCCCTATCTTTTTTATACTTTGTTTTCAAGTCTCAAGTTTTTCTTTTGCAAAAACTTGGTAAGTCAAGTCTTCCTCAAATCGTTTGATTTGTTTGTTTTGAACCATTTAGGTGTTAGTCTTACTCGCACTCCACATTTAGGTCTTACTTGCACTTTTACAAGTTCTTTTTCTTTTACATTTATCAGAAAAAGCAAAAAATTGTTTTAAGTAGCTTAGTAGTAAGGTCTAGCATTGCTTTGAAGTAGCTGTTATACCTCAATATTACACATTATGTATTAGTGTCGCATCCTTGTACTAGCGACCTAAAAGACAGTTTCCCTTAAAGATCATCTGAACATCCAGAGTGAAAACCATTGACTGAACACTGAAAGCAAAACCTTTTTCTGCCATCTGCCAACCCAACTTAGCCCTGTTTGTGAGCACTACCGCTCCCTGAACATCTACAGGGGTGCGATAGTTATCACTACCGCGTGTTGATCCTTACCTGGGGCGCGGTACTACCGCGTTATGCTCAGTTATAGGGGCGCGGTAGTCTGAATTTAGCCTTTTTGCCTTGGATTTTGGGATTTCGACCTTCGAGGATATTTTGTTGGGATTACCATCTTTGGTTCGATCCTAACTCATTCTTTGTTTAGCTGGACTGATCCACTAAACCCTCCATAGATCCACACTTCTCTCTTGTTAGTTAGCCTTCCCATGTGCTATAAGAGAGAAGCCTTCCATGAGCCAAAGGGAGGACTTTTGGGGCATCAAACCTATGATCTTCATACTTCTGCAGAGATAGCTAGAGGAAGCACTTGGAGCTGGAAGTTGGCTTGGACATCAAGCAACTATTGTACATGACTTCAAGTTGTAATGGAATAACTTGTCTTGTTTTCCCAAATCATTTGTGTTAATTTTGTTTTAATGATATGATTTGTATCTTTCATAGATTTAGATTCTAACTTATGTTTTAAGTTGCTACAGAATAGTGCATTCTTGTGTCTTGGTTCCATTTTGACAGGTTCATTCGTGAGGGCTTGGAGATTGGAGCAATTACAAAGACAAGCGTTTGGATAGAAGGTCAGTTAAACTTCTCCTACTCTTTCTAGCATTTTAATCTTGAGATGTTTGTTAGATCTAGGGATTCAAGGTAGCATTTGTTTCTTTTTTGTCTTAGTATAGAGTCAGTGCATCCTGCTTTATCCTAAGAGAGTTTCTACCTATCCGTAGGGAGAAATTTCTACAACAAAAACTGGCGACTCCGCTGGGGATTTGAATCCATTTTCTTTGCTTGTGAAGTTTGCTTTCAATTTCACTCATTGATTGTAAGAATTGGGTTCTTTCACCTTCATTCACTTCCCTGCTCTCTGCATTAGACTCCTGTTACAGATCAGTAAGTCCTCTGGGTTGGAAAACCCTTGAAAAGTCAAAATCTTTTCTCAAACTTCCGCCTCTTTCCCTCTGTTAACGCAGTATCGCGCCCCCGTAACTGCCTACAGAGCGGTAGTACCGCGTCTTTACTGCTGTCCAGAGCGCGGTAGTCTTGCAGTACCGCCCCTTAAGCGCTGTCTACAGCGCGGTAGTCTTGCAGTACCGCCCCTTAAGCGCTGTCTACAGAGCGGTAGTCTGTCAGTACCGCTCCCAGGTGGCCTGCAGGTCCGCGGTAGTTCCTGGAAAGTGTGTTTATTTGGTTTGTTTTGTTATTTTTGGGTCTTTTCGAGATTTGGATCCATGTTGGCCCTTTGAGTCAATACTAGTGTTTTGCTTATAGTTTTTAAGCGAAATGGGTTCTATTTTTGAAAAAAAATTCCCCCTCATGGTCAGGGGGGGCCATGAATCGTGCATCCTACAGTCGTTTTGACCCATATTAAGGTTTTGAGATCATTTTTGGTTTGGTGTGTTTGGCGTGTTTGGATTGCTTGGCATCTTATTTCCTTTACATCCTATCTGATGATTGTTTGAAAAGATTGATTCCTTACCTCTACTTTAGTTCAAAGAGAAGCTTGATTTTGTCGTTCTTTTACTATATTCATGAAATTGAAACACTAAAGTATTCTTCTTGCCTTAATTTAATCATTTGATATTCTTGGTATTACATTCATGAAAAGAAGAAATACTTGTTTCATATTTATGTGCATTTGAGTTAGACAAAATTATTAGATTCTTCTCTTTGTCTTGCATTTGATTGGAAGCATTTGTAGAATCTTTCTTTCCGTAGCTTGGATGTGTCTTTTTCAAGTGTAAAAAGATAAGAAATGAATTAGAATTATTACGTTTGGTGTTCATATGAAGAAATTTTTCATTACTTTGGGTTAGTTTTGGGTACATATTTTACTTCTTTCTATCATTTTGAAAAGAAATAAAATTGCATGTGCATTGGGTTGTGCATATTGGGAACAGAAAGAATTCTTCCTTACTTTAGCTAGTGTTCATCGAAGAGAAAGGCTCATTTCGATTCATCTTCATTTGCATGGTTTGAGTCGTCATAACACCATCAAGTTGCACTTCCATAACCCGATTGTGTAAGACAGCCTCTAAAATTAATCTCCCTAATTAAACCAACTCTAACCTCACTTGAGGAAATCAAAAGAATTTGGTAGTTAGGTAGGACACCGGGGATAGGCATCAAAATAATTCCCCCTTGTCATTTTCATCTGAGACATAGTCGTTGTCTTTAGGGAACTAAAATCCTCTAGTATTTATTGACACGGTCACAGCTAGTTTGTGGAGGGGCCTCCTGACTGTTTCCAACTTTCAGGGGTTAAACGGCCGCGAGATTGAGAACCGGACGGACTCTGTGGAATACCGCACTCCACTTAGCCCTAAGGCAACATCGATCGCTGTCTTCTTCGGAAGGCTGAAGTGCCCAAAACCTTTTTCGACGTGTCATGAACGAGGTGGCTTAGTATCTATTCTACTAGGGCTCTTTTACCCAGGATCCCTTTCGGTAGAGGGATATCCTTCTTATATCGGTCTCTCATGTTGTATTGTTTGACTTGGATTTCATCACCTTGCGAAGGATACAATTTGTTGAGGTCTCCAGCTCTTAGTTAGGAGGTTTTGCTTGCTATCTTGTAGAGGGTCTTTTTCTTTGTAGGGCTGCTTGTTGGCATTCTGGCCGTTTTATTGTACAGCTCGCTTACTTTGGCAGCGGCCTCAGTATAGTTTTTTGAGCTTGCTCTTTTGGCCTGTGAGCCTTGTCTTTTCCTAGCTCCCCTTTCGCACGCTCGGTTGCCTGAGGGTTTTTGATTTCTTTTTAACAAGACGTCGTCCACATCACTTAGTTTTGTTTCATGGAGAATATACCTCCATGCACCCATGCTCCTTCTGGGACTACCAATCCGGGGACCCCTTTTCAAGGGGCACCTTTTACTTTTCCTCCAGTTGGAGATATTGGTCCTCCCTTTATTGCCACGTTAAATCTTCCTGGATTAACCATAGGATTACCGGTATGGTTGTTCAATCCGGTAATTCCGATTGCGCCCAATGTTTCGAATGTTAACTCTCCACCACGAGAGAGTCAATCCCAAACTAATCCTTCCCCTTCTTCGTCGGATGAATCTTCTTCCGTTCCTTCTTCCTCGCCTGACCAAAGCAATAGTGTTAGTAATCAGGTGGATAAGAAGAAGAAGAAAAGGAAAGTTAAGAAGAAGAAGGATAAAGAAGAGACCAAGCGTAAACCAGTTGCCCCTAATGGCACTCATTCTACGAAAACACCCCGTAAGCCCAAGTTCCCTTGCAAACTTTGTAAGGGTGATCACCTTCTCAAGGATTGTCCTGATCTTTCCCGTGTGTCAGAAGTGTGGTCTAAAAACCCCAAACCAATTGTATCGTCGACCTCTGACCATCATGTCGATGACACTCCTTCGACCAGTGACCCCCTGGTGAAGGGTCATAAGGGTAAAGTCCTATATCCCTGTTTGATATGCAAGGGTATGCACCGTACTTTCCTTTGTCCGAGCATGGATGAAGCCTCGCGGTGGTTGGAAGATATTACCAGTTCTCAACTGGTGCCTCCAACAAACCATGGTAAACTGTCCCTCGACCCCCCACTGGTTGACCAAGTGATCAATTCAGTTTCATCTACAATTGATCCCACTCTCCCTTCCGAGAGTGAAGTGATTGAGTCACTGTCATCCCCCACTCGATCCTGCTCTTTCATTGGAGAAAGTCCAGACTGAAGCAGTCACCTTGACACAATCTTCGTCTCATTCTTATCTTCCAAGAGAGAGTGAATTGGAAACCACTGATGTTTTCCTTATCGGTTCAGAATGTCCTCGGCAAGGGGAAACCCTGTCCATTTCCGTGAGACCCCCTCCAAGTACTGAGGTTATTTCCTTTGATTGGAATGGTCTAACAGAATCTCGTCTTCCTTCGAGCGTTCCTTTTCAGATATCTGTAGGAGTTTTCGATAAAGAAATTTTTCGTACGATAGTTGATGAAGGAGCTTCTGTTAGTATTCTATCCTCAACTGCTTGGCAAGCCTTAGGTTCTCCTCAGCTTGTGCCCGTCACTGACCAGATACTGGCTTTCAATAGAAGGCCTACTGGACCTTTAGGGTCCCTTCCTCAGTTACCTATCACTTTGGGAGGGAAAACTGTCTGTATTGATGTCATGGTCATCCAAGGTCCCTTAGATTTTAATCTACTCCTTGGAAGCGATTACGTCCATGCCATGAAGGCTGTAGTGTCCTCACTCTTTCGAGTGATGTATTTTCCCCATCATGGGAATATTGTGACCATCGATCAGCTTTCCTTTGTGACGCCCACTCATCGCATGACTCCTAGTCACCAGACTTCCCTAAATGTTCCACATGTTTTAGTGGTTTCTTCCCCCTAGGAGGGGGGACATTGGAGCAAAGTTCTATTCTGGTGTCAAGCTCGTTAAAAAATGAAACCATCATCCCAAGCATAGTTTACTTTTGGTTTTAAGCTTGTGTAAAAATGAAACCAACCATCACTTGGAGCAAAGTTCTATTCTGGTGTCAAGCTCGTTAAAAAATGAAACCATCATCCCAAGCATAGTTTACTTTTGGTTTTAAGCTTGTGTAAAAATGAAACCAACCATCACTTGGAGCAAAGTTCTATTCTGGTGTCAAGCTCGTTAAAAAATGAAACCATTTTCTCAAGCATAGTTTTCCTTTGGTTTTAAGCTTGTGTAAAAATGAAACCAACCATCATCCCAAGCATAGTTTACTTTTGGTTTTAAGCTTGTGTAAAAATGAAACCAACCATCACTTTGAGCAGAGTTCCCTTTATGTGTCAAGCTCGTTAAAAAATGAAATAGATTCCTATGAGCATAGTTCCCTTTCTATGTCAAGCTCGTTAAAAAATGAAATAGATTCCCACGAGCATAGTTTATTCTTTGTTTCAAGCTCGTTAAAAAATGAAACCGACCCTCAAGCACAGTTTACCGTTGGTTTTGAGCTTGTGTAAAAACGAAACCAATCCCAAGCATAGTTTACGTTCGGTTTCAAGCTTGCGTAAAAATGAAACTACCCTCAAGCACAATTTACTTTTGGTTTTAAGCTTGTGTAAAAATGAAACCAAATCCCAAGCATAGTTTACGTTCAGTTTCAAGCTTGCGTAAAAATGAAACTACCTTCGAGCATAATTTCTTTCTGTTTTAAGCTCATTAAAAAATAAAAAGGACCCTTTCAAGCATTGTTATTATCTATTTCAAGCTTGTGTAAAAATGAAATAGATCTCCCTTCCATTTGTTCGAGTCTCTCGCTAGAGTTAGGATTTGAACCTTCATTTCATCTGCCTGGGTCACTTGATTCTGGTTCTCCCTATCCCCCCTGGTGAACACATTTGGATTAGTAGCCAGGATTTTTGGGTAAGGAAGAAGAATAGTCAGATGAAACGAAGCTTGGGGGGCATGTTTAGCCGTTAGCAATCATGCTGGGGGCATTTACCAACCTCTGGTCATCATGTTGGGAGGGAACCCATCAATGGGCCTTAATCGTGAGCAGAGTTTACTTTTGGCTTCAAGCTCATTAAAAAATGAAACCAGTATTTTGAGCAAAGTTCTACTCCTGTGTCAAGCTCGTTAAAAAATGAAACATATCCTTTCCCTTTGAGTCGAGTCTCCTCGTAGACTTAGTAAATGAACCTTCTTTTCACTTGCCTATACCTTAGGCGAATGAAATGAAGCTTGGGGGCATGTATTCAACCTCTAAAAGTTACGTTGAAGTCAACTCGATCACCTCTCTACATCACGTTGGAGCTAAGTCACTTACTTCTAGCAATCATGCTGGGGGCATGAACCAACCTTTGGATTTCATGACGAGAAGAAGTTCACCATTGGGAACATTTTCGAGCATACTTTCCTTTTTAGGTTTCGAGCTCATTAAACCATGAAAATTATCCTGAGCATAGTTCATTTTCTGTTACAAGCTCGTTAAAAAATGAAGCAGACATCATGAGCATTCTTCCAACCTATCTTCGAGCTCGTTAAAAATAGTAAGATGGGGTTTGAGCTTACTTTTTCCTTTTTCGTGCTCTGGATCCAAACATGAAAAAGATTTCGAGTGCTTTTGATACCATTATCGTGCTCGTTAAACAAATTGGAGTAAAAAGGTGTGTCTAACGAGTATAGGTTTATCACTTTATCCGGCCTCGCTAGACTATTTACGGAAAAGGAACTGTGCCGAGTTTACTTTTCCTTTGTCGTACTCGGTCATCAACCATGACAAAGTTGTACATGGAGTCCATAGTTAAGCTCTTTTCAACTCCCTAAAATTGAAAAGATTGCCAAGTGATCTTGACTCTTTCACACTTGTAAAAGTATTTGAAAGGTCGTCTATTCGGTGATAGGTTACCCCTTTTTCGGCCCGTCTAGACTATTTACGAAAAAGGAATACTCCAGCCAATCATGAATGGAAGAGTCCTCTCCCGCGCTGTTTTACCCTTTTTCGGGCGATGAGGCTAACCTTACGAAAAAGGACCGTTGGAGTCTTCTTTAGTTATTTTCAGACTCTCTAAACATGAAATGACAATCGAGTTTTCCTTCCTTGGACTCATTAAAATTTGACATCGAAGGACCCACTTTGGGACGAACCCCTCCTTTCTCAGGTTCGAAAAACATGTGAGATTGGACTCATCTATGAGATGAGCTATATCGAGCATCTGTTATCCTCCTCAAGCTCGTTAAAAAACAAAGAGGTACTCGTCCATCATGTCGGGGGAAAATGGGAAAATGAGTCAAGTTTACCTTGTTGGCAGCTTGTGAGTCATCACCTTTGAACATGGCATGCATCCTCACCTTGTCTGTTTTGGGTAGTCAGTCTTGCTGATAGTGTCATCATTATAATCATGCGTCCTCATTATTGCTATGAGTTCACACTTCCTGCGGTTTTGTCTGTTCAAGTAATCCCTGCTGCCAAGCTCTGTTTCATGCCGTTATATGTTCAAAGGGTTATTACCTTGAGTCCACCTCCACTTCATGTCAAAACTTCCCTTTGTGTCAGTACATATTCTATTGTTTCATCGGTCCATACTATCTCTCGTTCTGATTTCGTGTCGATGATGTGGGAATCGTTATGGCCCACCTTCGACGAGTCTATTCCTGTCGACACCAAATCACTATCCAGGAATTAGGCTTAGGAGTCAACCACTAGTACCTTGGTACCTGCGTGCCTCAATGGCAGGTTTCCTCATATTCAACAGTAGGTTTTCATCAATGACCTCTGATTGAATGATCTCTCGGATGCTCGACATCAACTCCTTTATTCGCATTTCGTTGAGATGTACTATAGATACCTTGGGGATCATTGTCATTATTGGTGATTTCCCTCGCATTTGTTAACGGTTCACATCATTGACCGGTAATCAAATGGTTTCTACCATGTTCGACTTCAACACCTTGTAATCACATGGCTAGATTCATATCTTTTGCGATCGGGTAGAAGACCCTGGGCGCACCTCTACATTTTGATTGCATCCAGGTTGCGATGGAGATGTCATTTGTATTGTCACACAGATCCACTTATTGTATTTGTCGTGGCTGTGTCATTATTGTCTCATGGATCTACGCTTGTTCATAGTAGCCATGATTTGTCTACAGTCTATATCATCTCAGTACTCATGGATCTGCAATGTATTGGTCGGCAGCCATGCTTTGAGTCATTTGTTTCCGAGCATGGGAATGCCCGCCTCAGTCGTATATCTGACATTTTGTTTCTGTTTCAGCTCCTTGTTGCTCCCCTCAATGCTATCTCTGAACCATATTTGTAAAGTCTTTCGGTCATCAGTCTCTTCTGACCTCACACTTTAGGGGGCATCTGTTATACCTCAATATTACACATTATGTATTAGTGTCGCATCCTTGTACTTGCGACCTAAAAGACAGTTTCCCTTAAAGATCATCTGAACATCCAGAGTGAAAACCATTGACTGAACACTGAAAGCAAAACCTTTTTCTGCCATCTGCCAACCCAACTTAGCCCTGTTTGTGAGCACTACCGCTCCCTGAACATCTACAGGGGTGCGATAGTTATCACTACCGCGTGTTGATCCTTACCTGGGGCGCGGTACTACCGCGTTATGCTCAGTTATAGGGGCGCGGTAGTCTGAATTTAGCCTTTTTGCCTTGGATTTTGGGATTTCGACCTTCGAGGATATTTTGTTGGGATTACCATCTTTGGTTCGATCCTAACTCCTTCTTTGTTTAGCTGGCCTGATCCACTAAACCCTCCATAGATCCACACTTCTCTCTTGTTAGTTAGCCTTCCCATGTGCTATAAGAGAGAAGCCTTCCATGAGCCAAAGGGAGGACTTTTGGGGCATCAAACCTATGATCTTCATACTTCTGCAGAGATAGCTAGAGGAAGCACTTGGAGCTGGAAGTTGGCTTGGACATCAAGCAACTATTGTACATGACTTCAAGTTGTAATGGAATAACTTGTCTTGTTTTCCCAAATCATTTGTGTTAATTTTGTTTTAATGATATGATTTGTATCTTTCATAGATTTAGATTCTAACTTATGTTTTAAGTTGCTAGAGAATAGTGCATTCTTGTGTCTTGGTTCCATTTTGACAGGTTCATTCGTGAGGGATTGGAGATTGGAGCAATTACAAAGACAAGCGTTTGGATAGAAGGTCAGTTAAACTTCTCCTACTCTTTCTAGCATTTTAATCTTGAGATGTTTGTTAGATCTAGGGATTCAAGGTAGCATTTGTTTCTTTTTTGTCTTAGTATAGAGTCAGTGCATCCTGCTTTATCCTAAGAGAGTTTCTACCTATCCGTAGGGAGAAATTTCTACAACAGTAGCATAGTTTGCTTCGAAACATTAAAAGAAAATACAAAAAGATTTTGATTTTGGTTTGCTTAGGTTTCAAGTTTTGAAAGAATTATAAACGAAAAGAGAAAAGTTTTGTGAATTTGAAAGCATTATTTTATAAGTACTTTACTTTCATAACAAACCATTCCACACACCGCACTACAACCCTTGAGTAACAAGTAGCCCTTAAAAAGAAACTATTAATAAAATTTATTAGCAACACCAACTAGCTTAGGCTAGTGTTTCAAGCTTAAATCACCTTAAACTACTCGGAACTAGATTCATTACTCAACAATCGTAGCATGACTTTCATTTAGGTAAATCCATCTCTATCAAATAGTCCTGGGATGCTCTACTCAAACCAGATTTAAGCACGAGGCCGTGGGAGATTGGAATTGTTGCGAATAGCCACTCACTTTCCTCTCAACCATAAACCAGAGTTGACTCATGTACGGGGGTCCATTCAGACTTCGGGATTTGCTACCCTACCCATGTGTTTCGACTAGGCTGACAATTGTCCCCCAAGGTTATTTCATATTGATGGTAGCCTTAGTATCATACCTCTAGGATTTTACACAGGTAGAGTGGGTGGTTATTCCCACTTCACCTCAGACAGACATGGAAGGTAACCCACTTGCAGTAATCCTGGGAAAGCGGTTTGGTGATTCAAGCTCTTGCACCCAGTGGACCTCCAGAGGATGCCGCGTAACTAACCATCGATACTCTGTTAGTCTGTTCTGGGCCCTAATCATCCCAGACTTGCTTCCCAGAGTATTTTGCATTGTTTTCCTGGTTTGACTACTTAGGAATTTTTTAGTGGTATGCTATTTGCTCCTTAGTTGTAGTGGCTACTAGGATTTTACTTAGTTTTATTTTGTTATAGTTGTGGAGGACCAACATCTTCGTTGGTCTCAGAGGTTGAAAAACCTTCCCCCACTCATAATGAAGCCTCCACCGCCACTGAGACATAGGAGAAGAAATTCCCTTGGTTCTTTTAAACTTATGGGCGAAAGAGAGGTTCTTGGAGAACCACAGCCTAGAACACCAGATCGACAAGTCTTTGATACTGTCGAGGTTGAGAATTTAACTTCTACAGATTTTAATACTCCTTTTAACCCCCCTCTTATAGGACCCAACGATCCACTTCTGGTGCCTATTGGTTTCCAATAGCCCGAGTATAGTGCTTATCTTCTTACACTAGGTCATACTATGACTAACCCAGGAGACGAGCAGGGAGTTCCACAAACTCCCACAACTTCTATGAACACAAGGATTGTTAATCCTTCGTTCACAAACACTGCTACTCCAAGTTCATTGCAAACTACTTCTGCCTCCACTCCGTCCTTCAGTTTCAATGTTGGCACTTTAGGCGTGCCAAGCTCATTAGCTTTGACATCTACCTCAGTTGCTACCCCAACCTTTGGGCCCAACAATGTCCCTTTGTCAAGGATACCCACAGTGAACTTCACTTAGTCTTCTGCCACACAACAGGTTCAAGGTGTAACACAAGCTGTTGCTTCCATTTCCACTGTAGGATCGATTCCCTCCACATCTATGCATGTCATGGGTACCATGACCATGTCGTCCACTACAACCACACTTGGTTTCAACCCCTATGCAGGGTACAATGTGAATCCTTTGAACATACCTGCAGGGAATGTTCCCTTCTCTATGTTTGCTGGAGGAGGGGATAATATGTTTAACTAGCAGTATGGAGGGGCTAACACCTAGCCACATTGGAAAAACACACAGGGTTTCAATCCACTATCTTTTGGGTGGAGTAATTTTAATCCTTTCATTTCACAACCGATGGTTGGGGGAAACCCCAACCAACAGTACATGAACCAAGCAATGGGTGGTTCCCAATATGAGGTTCCTGTTTACCAGATTCCATCGACTCAACCACGTTTACCATTTCTGGCAACTTTAAACTTTCCAGATCTTTCAAAGCTTACGAATGACCTCGTGCGTCATGACCCTACATGGCCACCCGTCCCCACTAAGTTTCCCTAGGACATTCTGAAGTTTGAAGGCAAGACTGGTGAGGACCCTGGTGACCATGTCATGACTTTTCATCTTTGGTGTTCCTCCAACTCACTGAACGATGATTCCATAAGGTTGAGGCTTTCTCAAAGAACCTTATCTAGTGTCACAGCCAAGTGGTACATTGAACTTCCTGTAGCTGCCTATGGCACCTTTCGGGATCTTTCCATTTTATTTTTGAACCACTTTCAACTTCATGTCCGGTATGATGTCGGCACAGACCTTTTGTCGACATTTCGACAAAACAAGGCCGCTCACCTATCTGATCACATTTAGGAGTGGTGAAGGCAAAAGAGGCTCATTAAGGCCGACATCCCCCCATCATTCTTGTTAGAATGGTACCTTAAGTCACTTCTTCCTTATGTTTCTAAGGAAGTTGCCACTTCAGGGGTGTCCTCCGAAGAGGAAGCCATTTTGAGAACCCAGCAGCTGGACTTGGTCTATGCTCAGTCTGGGATTTTATATGAAATTATTCCTGATGTGCCAAGGTCTAATATAGACTTAAGTAAACCTAAACCTGGACCACATGCATATAGCATTGTGGGTTCAGTCGATTCTACAACATTTGATTCCTTAACAAAGCAGGTTCACTCCTTGTCAGTCAAACAGTCTACTGTAGAAGCAACTTCTACTGCATCCTCCCCTTCTACTATAGAATCTATACAGCAGGTGCAGAGAAACCAAAAAGGCTCTCGGTAGCCCAAAAGAAAGGGAAAGAAAGGAGAGGGAAACCAACAAAATCCTAGAAATACACAAAATGCCGAAGAGGGTAAAAAAGAGAAATGGAAGGCTAAGTTCCCTTGCAAACTCTGTCAAGAGGACCACCTTACCCATCAATGCCCTCTAATGGAAGAAGCCCAGAAGCTAATCCATTAGAAGAAACCATCTGTCTTAAAAGACCCTTTCCCTCATGGACAGAGTTCAGCTTCTGGCAGCTCTAGTGCTGGGGGCACCACTCGTTCCACCTCTATTGATCAGTATTTCATTAACATGGTTAACTCAAATGCTCTATTGCAAACTCGAGCAAGGAAATATACCCTAGATCTGTAGCAGAAAGATGATCCTGAATCCTCTACTCCTCTTAACTTTCCAGTGGAGACGCTGCCGAAGATACCAAAAGGTGTCTTCAAACGGGCTATGCACAACCCCAACGCACGAGCTGCCCCCAACTACAATGTTGTGGAGGATTTATCCCAAACCCCCTGTGTCATGTCTACTTTGGAGGTACTGCAAAGTCTCCCATTGCAACGCAGTGCACTCCTTGCAGCGATTGGGAGTGTTGATTCATCTTCCATGCTTGCGCATTTTGATATGACAGATATCAAGTACTGGTTGCCATATCATGTCGCTCTCCCGATAGAGGTCGTCCATGGTCCCAAGACCATCCAACGAGATGTTGTAGATGAGGGTGCATCAACATGCATAATGTCTCTTGCTGGAAGGCTTTGGGTGAACCTGATTTAGCTCCCTCGAACACGATACTTACTGCCTTTGATGGAAGATCTTTCTGTCCACACGGAGTCTTACCATCCTTCGATGTCGAACTTGTAGGAAAACTAGTATTAGTAGAGGTCTAAGTTCTGGATTCTCCACTCGATTACAACTTACTGTTGGGAAGGAGCTGGACATATGCCATGCAGGATGTTCCATTATCTATCTTCCAAGTCATAATGTTCCCCCACGAAGGCAAGATCGTCACAGTTGATTAACTTTCGTTTACCCGGAAGAACAACCAAAATTCATTGGATTCATCCATTCCATTGATTGATCAGTCTAGCCCAGTCACTGAGAGCTTAGTAGCAGGTCTCTATGGGTCCTTAATAGGCACTTTTGACCTGCCTACTCCCACTTTGTTTGTTGGTTCTAAAGAATGTTCATCTTCCGAGACTTCCACGGTTTGTTCAACGATAGATCCACGGAATCTCCCTACTAAATCAGAACCAACTATGCTTGTATCTGTTGTATAGATAACTCATGTGGATTCACAACAACCCGCAACAGAACATATCATGACTTTGTTGGTCTCTACTGAGTCAGATATGGACTATGCTTCTACATGATCAATGGACTATACCCTCTCTCCTGATAGTTTAGACCAAGTTTTTCCTTCTGATGAAACATTTTTTGAAGCTATGATAGGCCTGAGACACCATTGGGAACAATTACACCCCAAGTCCTATTTACTTCCCGTTCTAAACTTGATAGAGAGAGGTGAGTTCTCTCTGAGACCCAGTGAGAATGCTAATTGGTCCTTTGCCCTTCCACTTCACAGGCTATTTTTACCGAAGCGAATTGGACGAGTACAGCGAGAACCATCCCGATCAACATTTCAACTGAACCTGGGGTCACATAAAACATCTTTATTGGAGCGAACTGTTATTTTGATGAGATCATTCTGTACACCAATCCTTTTAATGATTTCCGTGACATCTTTTCCCAGTCTCATGATGAGATTCCAAGCATTGATCCCACTTGAAGAAGTACTACGCTTATGCATCTGTGCTTTTTCATGTATTTTTCGCTGTACATTTTGTATAGTTAGCTTTCTTTTAGTTGTAGTTACATCTTATGCATTTATTTCTTTGTGTTTCAGATGTCGACTAAACACTTTATAGGGTTTGCTGATGACGCTAGCCGCCACACCCATTAGTTGGCCATGGCTACTTGGGTTATTTACTCACCAACTAGTCAACTGGTGTCTTCGGGAGGGGCTTCTTTAGGTCCCACAATGAACAACGTGGCTGAATACAGTGCAGTCATAGAGCTAATCTGAGATGCCCTATTTCATGACATTTCACATTTGGAGGTACGGTTCGACTCATAGTTAGTTGTTTTTCAGTTAATGGGTGTTTATCAGGTTAGAGATCCTACTTTGCTACGTCAGTTCATGCACATTAAGTTACTTGAGAGACAGTTTAGTTATATCACATATCAACATATCCCAAGGAATCTGAATGCATTAGCTGATTCATTTGCAAATTATGTTCTAGATTGGCATTTGCATCATTCACATAAATAAGTAGTTCATGCATAACACACAATAACACATATGTAAATATAATCGATATTGTATATATATCCGATACTGTATCAAAAACTAGTATGAGTTTGGATCATAAGTCTATCACAAAGTCATGTCATAAGATACAAAATTGGGTTCGATGGCCTAAAAAATATACATAGAATATCCTTCTCCTATGGAGAAGGTGGGGCCTCATTTATATCTGCTGCCTCTCGGTAGCATATGACCATCCTAGCTACTCTCCGCAGTAACCTAATCCAGGTTGGGGGCACACCAACCACATCTTCCTGCATATCAACTAGCATCCACTCAATACAATATGTAGGAATGTCATGAGTCAACCAACTCATCTTCCTCTCTATGGTCCCCAGTGTGGCATCAACTGCACCCACTTATATTGGTCTCATGAAAGTATATGGTTGTCCCTCAGGGCGTACTAGTCCAACATCTGCATTTGACACTTTGTTTCAGTACTTTGAACTCATCATAAAAATCATATATACATAAAATTGAAAAAATTAAATATTTCTTCAAAAGCATAAACGTACCTATATCTCCCTAGGCTGCTCCTGGAGGATGTATCAGCTCCAAATCATGGCGTAAGTTTAGGTATGCATACAGAAACTACTCAAGAGCTGGCAGCTGTCATTCCCACCAACCCCAGAAGTCATCCTCTTGGTAACATAGGTTGCTCTCGCCACCACCCTGGCGGAGGAAGATCTCACCCCAACGGGCCAGCATTGGCTCACGAGGGTTGACAGAGGGCATTGTCATGCCCAAACTGATAGTAGGCACCCTCTTAAAGAAGAAGGTGCAAAGTATGCTCCCATACCCGAAATTCTTCATTCTCCCAGTCTTACACCCCGGGAGTTGAAGCTTCATGTTCGCCAAAAGACTCGAACACCAGTCATAAACATGCCCTTGCAAGCATTCAACACCTATATGCATATAATGCCTCGAGGCAAGATGTTGAGAAGCGTTTCCCTCCATTTGGTTGAGAACATTCAAAATAACTCGGAGAGGGAAGCTTGTAACAGTCGAGATGAGAACTTGACTGCCACATTTCTCACTTCCTGGTCGGCAGTGAGCATTGACATATTCTTGCACCGACAAGGCACCCACATTGCGAGAAGAACCCTTTAGATTCACCAAATCTCCTCTATGAGAGAGACCCGTGATGAAGCAAATGTCATCTATGGTGAGCTCCAGTATATCACCTTGGATATCAAACACCATGGCATTTGCATCCCAGTATTGGACAAGTCTTTCAAGCAAGCGGATTTGTGCCCGCATGTTGACCATTCTATAGAATTTCAGTAATCCACATCTTCTGAGCATATGAAGGGTTGCTGGATCTTGTAATGCTTCTCGATCCATGTCCTCATGTTCTCTTTCTCTCGATACCAACACCATACTGCCAAACAACAGTCAATTTTTAGTCTTTTTCCAACTTTTAGCCTACTTTCAGGGGTGTACGCTGCTCTTTACACTACACAGTCACATTTTGAATGCTGCTCTTCCTCATGCACAACAACGTACATGCAAAACACAATGTGAGCATTGCCTAAAAGTTATATTTGACCACAGAAATTGACAAAAAATACATGAAAATGCAAGTTTGGAAGGAATGAACTTACTTGGTGCAAGCGGAAGGTCGATTGGTACTCCGGTTTGATTGCAACGAGTGGAATAAGATCAAGGGTTTGCTCCAATTCTTTCCCTAGATTTTTCAATTGTAATATTTGATTTTCTAATTTGAAACTAGTTATATAAAAGTGACTTTAATCTTTACCCACTTTTTGCAAAAGTATATAGTTTCAGATTGCTCTTAAAGGGTCCTATTTAATCACTAATACCTACAAGTTTTGGTGAAGTAATTCTACCCTAGATATTTCAAATTTTCAGTAGATTCTCAAAGCATTGAACTGGTATGACTTAGTTTCTTTATTGATGGACCAGTATAGACGTTGTATTGATCATCTATTATGTCATAGAGAAATTTTGTCATCACTTACTAACTCGATTATTGAGGTCATATTTTTGGTAGGTAATGAACATATGATCCTAGTAGCTGTCTTTTAAGTTGTTTTAAGATCTTGTTTTGACTATGAAAAACTAAACAAGATTGTCGAGCAAACTTGCTCTCTTCAAACTCGTTAAAGGAATTGAAGGTCCATCCACTTAGGTATAAGTTGTACCCTTTTCCGGACCTTTGTAGATTACTTACGAAAAATGAATACTCTAGTCATACGTGGCTAGAAGAGTTCTCCTCTCATTGTTTTATACTTTTTCGGGGGAGGGGACTAACTGTACGAAAAAAGGACTTTTGGAGCCTCTCTTTAGGGTTTTCAGGCTCTTGAAACATGAAAACACCAAGCGAGCATTCACCTACTCGGGCTCGATGTGAAATCAACAAAAGGTATATAGAGGATTGTTTAACTTTTTTAGACTCTATAAACAGGAAAACACCGGTGAGCATTAACCTACTTGGGATCGATATTAAAATCCATGAGTAGGTGTATGGAGTTATTGTTTAAGTTTTTTAGACTCCTTAAAATAGAAAACATCGGCGAGCAAGAACAGATCTCGACTCGATATTAAAATCCAGAGATCAGTATTATAGAGTATTCGTCTATCTCTTCTTCGAACTCTGTAAAAAATGAAGAAGGTCTTGAGTCTTCCTCCCATGGGCTCGTTAAACTTATTACATGGTTGGACTTATTGAGTTTTCTATCTTTCTTGGACTCATTAAAACAACAAGAAGGCCATTCTTTTAACAAAAAGAATAAGGTATAAGAAGGGTATATGACATCCTTTTCTGTTTCAAAGGAAGTTTCAGTCAGTCATATCCTTGAACACAGCATCTACTTGAGTTTTTCATGTCAATTGGGTTTTAGCTTTTGAACTTAGGATGAACCTGATCTCCAAGTTTGTACTCCCCCAATTGGTTATTCTTCCAATCATATGGAGGGTCTGTTAGGTCTCCTACATCGTAGACTTATATCATTTTCCCCTTCATGTTGAAAAATGCCTAAGTCACTTTGTGTCATGCTCACTGTTCAAGGATACAACCTATGTCGGCCATTCTGTAGTTTACCTTGACTTCATGTGTTGGCCATCCTGGTGTCAGTTTGTTTCATCTTGTTACTCGTCTTACTCCATTTCAGCTCATACCTGTGAGTGTTCCTCGTGCTGGATGATGGAGGATGCATTAATGTCTCCCTTCCAGCGGACTTCTTCCCATCGACTTCAGCTCATTATGCTCTGGGAATGAAGTTTAGAGTTTCGGTTAGTGCCTTGGGGATTGCAGTCATCAGTTGCAGTTTCCCTCGTTGTTGAATAATGGGAATACATCAATGTCTCTTATTTGACAGGTTCCTCAAGTGTTCGACTTCAAGTCCTCTTATTCACACTTGTTGGATCGTACTAGGTACCTTGGGCCCCATTATCAGTATCGATGGAAGCCTTTGTGCTTGTTAATGGTATACATCAATGACCGCTAATCAAACGATACCCCTCATGTTCGACTTCAGCTCATTTATTTGCATGAATAGCAGGGAAATTTTTAGGGGCAAAATTTAGCCAATTGGCTATTTTTTGGTCTTTTTTTCAAAAAATAAATTCATTATCTGGTCATTTTTAGTCTCTAATATCGCCTATATTTACATAAAATATGTTTTTTTATCATAACATTCGCCAAAATTTACAAGTTTCAGTAGTAAATTGTATGTTTCATATTCAATATTCGCCTACCAATATATATATATGTTTTTTCCAATAAAAAATAATCGCCTAGAATACTACACTTAAGTATACTTTTATAATCCTTAAAAAATACCGTGATGGATAGGGTTTGTACCTTGGGTTGTTTGGATGAACACCTTGGGACTCTGATAGCATCACCATGTTTATGTTATCACCCAAGCTGCGCAAGACTGAGCCTCACTCATTTTGGCTCTTCATGAGACATAGATCCAGTTTGTTGTTATGGCTCTGATCTCTCATTTTGACATGGATCCACGCTTATATTTCAGTGGCCATGCTATATATACATCTCCTAGGTATGTATCAGAGATCATGTTGTACCATGCTACACATCTATATGATGTCAAGATTGTGATTGCTCGTTGACCTTGATTGTTGTTTCAGGTGTTTTTGTGACTTGGTTCTGTGGTTTCTTGCTCCTCCTTTGACTTGGAATTATAATGTATTTCGGCCATCGTTTCCCTCTGAGCTCACACATTAGGGGGCATCTATTATAGGTCAAATATGCACTTCTCCATCCATGATCACATTGCTCTGTTGATCACACAAAAGGACACAAAGGATTGAAGAGTTAGGTTGACCTGGATGACTTGTTGCTAGAAGTACACTCTTCAGCTGAAAATATTGTAGTTTCTCATGATTTTGCCTCATGTACGTCCCTCTCTGTATAGAAGACCAACATACGCCTTGAGAAAATACCCTACTTTGCTCAAGGACAACCAGCGTACATCTCCCAAAATGTTGTAAATGCATGTTTTGAAGCACTGAAGTTGCTCTCTGTACGCTACTCTTGTTGTATGAAACTCGCGTACATATTAAGATGAAATAAAAAAATATTAATTTGACGAATTGGGATTAGTTTAAGTTGGTTATGCAGCTTCCCAAACCTCCCAATTCAACTACCTCTCGAATCAAACTACCTACCTTGTCCCATAAATATAAGGAGGATCCATGAGAGGGGTTAGATATAGAGTCATAAATGACCTAGAAAGAATGCTTTGAGTACTGTTACGCTAGAGAAATTCCCAAGTTAGAGTGAAGAGCAGAAGCCCAGGATATGGTTGTAGAAACATCTCTACACATCAGGTATATTGTACTGATTCATGTTTCTTTGACAATAAAAAGGTCGAAACACCCTTCCTGTCCCAAATCCAATGTCTACTAGATTGTATATTCATTTGGATTAATATCTTGTTATATTTAATGATCAAGTTGTTTTTCCTTTCATCATATTTATTATATCCAAGAGACATTGAGGAAGGTATCTTTTGTGTTGCAGGTTCGCCAAGCAGAAGATCAAGCGGGAGATCAAGCGAAAGACCAAGCGAAAGCTAGGACTAGTTGTCGAAAAGAGGTACTTCTCTCAATCTCAATCTCTTTCTTTTGCAGTAACTAAATGAAATACAATTAATGTTTTTACTTGTCAACCCCACCCAGTTGCTAGTGTCCATCTCCTCACTATAAGGTAGAAATCCTGAACAACACTCCTCTTCTATGTTTGAGTCTGTTTCAACATCCCCATTTATTATATTCTCCAATTCTTCTACCCTCCTTCTCAATTCCTCCAACTATCGATTCCCTGAACCTCCTTGTGCTGCTACTCTTCTACATAGTAGCATTCTCACAAGTTATCATGTGGTCCTCGATATGACCAACATTCACAAACCCTAATATGCCTCTCTTTACCCAGAACTCGCACCTCAGCAACTGGGTTGAACCACCACCAAAACATAGTTATGTTATCACACTCTATAGGAGCAAAATAGGAGGTTGTTCTTAAGAGATAAACTAGCTATGATACTACTTGATGCAGAATGGTAGCCTGTAACTCTCTTAGAGAGGGTTACAGATTCCTATTGTCCATCATATGCATAGCTACAACCATTTTTTAACCAAATAAGAGAGATGGAAGTAAACATAGAAATAAAACCACTAAATTCAGATCAATATAAATTGTAGAGCAGAAGTGTAATGCCTTTTTTTATTGAAAAGTATTAGACCATGTATAGTGAAAATAGCGAAAAAAAGGTTTCCCTACTTTACTTACATAACATAAATTTATTGACAACCACAATTTTAATCCTCTGCAACAATCTGAATTTAATCCCCTTCCTTTGTTGTTGGGTCAAATTTAGCCAAGCTAAGCTAAACCAAACTAGCTGAGTTGAACAGATTTGAACTAAACCATCCACTGAACTCCTCCTCCTTTGGATTTTCCCCTTTGTATCCTTTCATTTTCGTCTCTTCATTTCCAACGTGGAAGGTGGATAGTTATAACCGTTCATCTTCCAACCAATTACACCAAAAAATCCTTTGCACAACTCATCCCACATGGAAGAATTGATTTGCGGCTATGTATGTGATGTGATCTGCATTTTGTGCAATCTGTAGCCACGAGGTTCTGCAACCAGATTCTACAACATCACTAGTCCGCAGCAACAGGGTTCTGTAGCAACACATATCCACAAAAACAGAGTTTTGTAGTATCATGGATCCATAGCAACAAGGTTCTGCATCAACATGGATCCACAACACCAGGGTTCTACAGCAACACAGATCCACATCACTAGCATTTTGCAGTAGAATAGATCAGGATCTTTTTCAGCAAGTATCTGCAATCGCTTATTTCCTCCTACAACTACTATCTAGCTAAATAATTTTTGGGTGGTGCCGATTTCCCAAATCCAGGGATGCTCTTGCATCACTTATCTTAGTGCACACAACAAATTCCTCATGCACTAGACACCATATTATGCTCAACTGAATGCATATATATATATATATATATATATATATATATATATATATATATATATATAAATTTTTTCTAGGTCTTCATCAAATCAATTTGCTTTTTCACTCCCTCCTTCCTCAAGACATGGCCTTCAATTTTTATTTTGGTTTCTTCTCCTCAATCTTGGTAGTGGGGTTTAATAAATTCCTTTTTTTCCATTTGTTCTCTCCAAAATAACTTAGCAGAAGCATGTTCATCCCCCACAAGGTCATGGTTCACTCTCTTTGTGATGTGAGCCATTAAATATGCATTTGTTTGAAATATATAAAATATGTTTACAACTACCACACTACAATATGGTGAGTTTTAGTCTTTTAAACATTTTCTATAATAAAATAAAATATTTGATAATCTCATAGAAGCATAAATTCAAAGTACATATATAGGTTCTAGCAAAGTAAACATATAAGGTGTTACAGATCTAGGTCATGTTCGTTCATATCCTTATAGTATCAATCTCCATCCAAGTGTGAAGTGAGGATTCCCCTTATGGTGAAAGTCTAAATTAGAAGGAGGATGTCATCTCTTTCTCTTATCTGAGGAAATACAACAACATAATGATGATTTTGTGTATATGAGAAAGGATGTTGAATGGTCATTATGAATGCTTCTTTTATAGGCACAATATTTTTTGAAAATAAGATCTACATCCAATGTGTATGCTCTCCATTTCATTATTTGTTTAGTGGATAGGTTAGGGTATTCGAAGTTAGATCCATTGTTATCTTAAGCCATGTCAATGTGAGTGTACACTTTTAGCCAGTATTTCCCTTGGAAATAGTGAAATGGTGAATAATAACCAAAATTTTACTTTTGGAACTAGGTCAGGGGTTTTTATGAAAAAGGTGCAACCAAGGTCACACCTTTCAAAGGAAAAGGATCATCCCTTTAGTTATGGTCAATTCTTGAGCATGAGTTTCATCGTTTTGGACATTTGGTCATTTCCTCAGTTCATATGGATAAGATGAGATAGAAAATGTTTCCAATACTACTGATTAAGAGGCATAATGGTGACTAAGTTGGTAACATATCAATGAAATAAGGATGTTTTGGAAAGGCCCCCTTTCAAATCTATTGTGCAATGTGTTCGAATGATTGAATATCCATTCATGTTTATGTTATAATGGTATTCATATGATGACATGTTGCACAATTTTCTATCTTTCTTACTATGGAAATTTAGTTGAGTAATCATTATGCATAAAGTTGCATCCACCTCCTATAATTTTCCTTCAACTACTTTTTGTCTTGGTTGCACTTTGGATGAGACCTATTTCCCTTTAGGAGGATTGAAAATTTCATCATAGCTAGACTACAGGAGAACTTTGTTATCTCTTACGTAAGGACATTTTTCTCGACTTGTCACAATAGGATCCTCATTGAACATGCATTTAACAAAAGACCCATTTCCCTTAGATGTGAATCCCTAGTCTATTTAATGAAGTCTCAACTTGAAAAGATGATTTGTTTCCAAATACCAATACACACATATATCTATACATCACAACATCAACCATCACAACATCCCGGATCATAATGCACCATAAGTATATGTATAGCATAAGAGATACATTTATAACATCATCAATTTAATGAGCACTACTATCACTAAAAATATATTATTCATATTCCATATGAGAAAATGTTATGATAATTATTAAGTATTAAACACATACACCTTAACGATCAATATAAATAAATAATTAAGGAGGTACTCATTAATAAATCATTTAATTTCCACAGAGACAGTGCAATTGGTAATGAGTCAATGACATGGGAAGTTGTAAATAAAAGGTCACAAGTTCAAATCCCTAATATTATTAATAATAAAATAAAAATAAAAATGTAATAGATAAGCAACCATCAATATTCACCAACAACCATTGCCACTAATTAGTAAGAATGATATATATACATATATATATTTGTTTAATTGGAATTTTGAACGACGCCCATAAATCTTGTCCCATCCTCTTTCAATCTAGGAAAAGCATAAATAGTAGTCCACCCCAAATTCTAAGACACGTAAACACCTATCTATGTAAATATCTATAAGCATCATTAAATATCAACATCAATTAATGTAATTTAATTTAATTTTAAATATAACATCAATCAATGTAATTAAACTTAATTTTGAAATATGTTGTGTCTAGAAATATTAAATCAATATAATTAAGTTTAATTGGAAATATGTTGTGTCAACCAGGATTAATAGAGATTCAAAATCCTATTATGATCATAAAAAATATTCATTAATTATTTTCAAAGGGAAACATACTCATCAATAAAGCCATAAGTGGTCGTCATCATCAATAATCACCAAGGAGTTGAATATATATAATTATTGTTAAATATCAACATCAATCAATGAAATTAAGTTGAATTGGAAATATGTTGTGTTGAGAAGGATTAAATTAATGTAATTAAGTTTAATTGGAAATATGTTTTTTCCAGAAGGATTAAATTAATGTAATTAAGTTTAATTGGAAATATGTTTTTCCAGAAGGATTAAATTAATGTAATTAAGTTTAATTGGAAATATGTTATGTCAACGAGGATTAATAGAGAGTCAAAATCCTTTTTTTCAAGAAGAAAAAAAGTTTGTACTTTTTCTATTACTGAGATCAAAAAGTACATATCCGAAAAGAGAGAGTTGATCACTCATGACTGCGTTATCACATCCAAACATAGGTAATAGATCGAGATACCACTCATCTCAGATCACATTCAACCATTGTCATATAAAAAAATGACAATAAAAGAAGGGTCATACATCTTAACTAAATAATCACAAAGGGTCATATGAGAAAAACTAGAAATGATAAAAAATATTCCCCACCCAGGTCTTATTCCTCAAGAAAGAAAAAGGATCCAACAACAGATTGAATACCATATGTCCGTTCGTCCTAATCAAGCCACCCTTCTTCTCCATTTAGAGCTTCCTTTGACAGAGCGTCAACAACATCATTATATTCATGATAATTATGATCTATGGTCAGATCATAGAAAGTGAGCATCAACTGATTAACTCTTCTGCACCAATGTAATAGATAAATTGAGCTGAGATTGAATTTTTGTTGTGTCCATTTGACAGTAACTAAGGAATCTCCAAGGTTATGTAAGGCATCAATTCCAAATAGATTGGAAATATTTAAAATCCTATTTTGATCATAAGAACACTTGAAGAATATAATTTATTTTATTCTTCCATAGAAACAAGGTCTTGTTTTCTAGACTTACAATGATATGATATAATTATAGTGTAGTCTAATTATTCTAAGTTTTCAACTATTTTTTAGCATATTTTTTGTCTGATTTTGTTTGGAGTCTACTTGGAAATCTTTTAAAAACCTTAGAATCACATATATTAGCTATGGAAATTGCATAATTTGTGTACCATGGAGGTATGGGTGCTGAATATAGTTATGAATTCAAAAATGCAATTTAAACACTTCAAAATTTGGATATTACCAAAAACAATTATTGGATTCTGACCAAGTAAAGTCCAAAACTTAGAATATTTTAGAGTGCTCCTAATTGAAATTATAGTATTTTTGTTCAACCTAAAATATTTGATAAATCCAAAAATATTTTATAACTAACAAGAGAAAGTTGCGTTGCAACATATCCCTTCCAAAAGACATTGGAAGAGAAAAACATAAACGATGGGCACTATGAAACTAGATGGGCACTATGAAACTAACGTACGTTATCATAAATACATTAGTGTCAAACATTTTAGAATATATGCAGTCTGAAATAGTCTATTCATGTTGCAAAACAGTAGATTCAGAGTTATGATGTAGTATGCAGATTGCAAAAGTTTTATTCTCATATCACTTTCAAGGTTATTCAACTTTCACTATGACAGTTGGATCTAAATCTGAAACAGGACCCCATGTTGATATGACAGCTGAAGATTGTATTTTAATTATGGCCTAGCCTTTTCTGAATGACAAAAGTGTCATAGATGAAGCAACACAAATAGAAGATGATATGAAGAGAAATGTAACCAATGTAAAAAGAGATCCGGGAACTTTGTTTTCACCAACTGTGGTGACGGATAAACTAGACCGAGTAGAAAGCAGTGAAGTCTATTCATTGAAAATGTCTCCTATTGAAAAAATGTTGCTTTGGGTAGACATTGAAAATTAAAATATGAGATGTAGGACCAACTCAGGTTCATGCATTATGTGTTTTGGTGGCCCTGAAGTTCAACATAGTTCTGTATATATATCAGATTCAATGCAAGCAAGTTTGTTGATTGAGAAGCCTAATCAGTCAGTAGAACATGAATTTTCAATGAGATGTTGCAAGATTGACCTTGAGAGGGTGGATGATGCATCCATCTTTGCAGTTACTGGTACAGAGATCTCATTATCATTGGCTTCAGTTGGAGATGTGGGTGCAGAAGTTGTCAATGATTCTACAAGTGTTGTTGAAGATGTAGTTGACTGTAATTATGATACCGTTTCATTCAATTGGAACTTTAGAGGAAATGGTTCCCGGGATAGAAAGGATGAGATGCTGGTGAAAATGGTCCATCGTCTCAGAGAATTGGAAACACAGCTACAAGAATGGATTGAATGAGCCCAACGAAAGCTAATGCAGGAAGCTCAGAGACTATGTAAAGACAAAGATGAATTAAAAGCTCTCAAGCAAGAGAAGGAAGAAGTTTCTTGCCTTAAGAAGGAAAAACAATCTCTTGAAAAAAGTACCATGAAGAAACTTTCTGAAATGGATAATGCATTACATAAATCTAGTAGGTAGGTAGAATATGCCAATGCTACAGTTCGTAGGATGGAAGATGGGAATGCACAGTTAAGGCGTGAGATGGAGTTTGAAAAACTTAGTGCTTTAGGATCTACAACAGCTTGTCAAGAAGCTATTAGTAGAGAGAAGGGAATGAAAAAGAAGTTTGAGGCCTGGGAGAGACAGAAAGCCATATTACAAGAAGAACTTGTTAGTGAAAAGCGTAAGCTTGTACATTTGCAGTAGTATCTAGTAAAAACTAAAGAACGGAAATTGCAAATTGAGGTGAGAAACTTTAATGGGTTCATCTTGATATCCTTGTTGTTGGTTTGTTGATGTTAGATTTTTAATTTAGGATGCAAAATGGGCCCTGACATAAGCCTTCTCCAACTTGGATAATTTTACAGGTTAAATGGAGGCAAGAAGAGAAAGCAAAGGAAGAAGCAATTATGCAAGCAAAAGCTGAGAAAAGGGAAAAAGAGCAAGGGGAGGACACAACTCAGATAAGGGAGGAAGCATTATGTCATAAAGAATAAATAGACTCTCAACGATACCGCGATGATGTAGAGAGACTTGAGCGTGAAATTTTCCAATTAAGACTCACAACTGGGTCTTCAAAATTAGCAGCAATGTAGTGGGGTTCGGATTGTAGATATCCTTCATGTCTGCCAGACACAAATAGTATTGAAGTTTTGAAAAAGTCTAATGCTCAACTTTTATCTGAGATTGTAGAATTGCAGGACTTGTCTTGAAGAGATCCCAACAACCGTGGAGGAATCGCTAGCTGTTGTGAGGACACGGAGGAGCTGAAAGAGTAGCATGTGGAGAAATGAGTCTGTGAAGAGAAGTTGCACTCGTCATGGAAACTGGGAAAGCCTGCAGCGAAGGAGGTAGTTTATCTCATCTATGGAGGCATGATGATCTTGTAAAATCCCTTTCCATTGTCATCACAGATCCAATCTCAGATATGTGAGATCTATGTGCAAGTGTGGTCAACAAGGTAATCGACAAAACGTGTGTGGATGTACATTAAGATTGTAAATAATTGTGAAATTATGATGCAATGAAAGTTAATATAGTATAAAAATATTAATAACAAATAAGTAATATAATTAGTCTAAAGAAAAATATATTAAGAAAATATGGCATAAAACACAAGACTTAAAACATTAAAAAATCTTTATAATCCTAATAATGTGAAGATTGAATTTTTTTAACTTAAAATATCCTACTAAATATATCAATTTTAACAATGGATTAATTCATTAAAAAAACAAGAGCCACAATGTGGCAATGTCCCCGACATTGTACATACATGGGCTGATGACAATAAAGGTATGAAGGGAGAATACATTTGCATATATAAAATATAAACAATGACAAAATCTATGGAACTAGAAAACGAATAACATTGGTTTGTGGCATGTTGAAGATCATAGCAACAATAATGGAGAGAAAAGAAGTACAATTTCAAGTCTGTAAATATTCTTTTGAAATCTTTAATTTGTGGTAGCATACTGCAATTTCAAGTCTGTAAATATTCTTCTGAAATCTTTAATGTATAAATCTTTTAAAAAAATTCACTTCATAAAGTCTGCTATTCTAAATATGTGGCTTATAAATCGCGCCATGATACTTTCATGTCATGAAAATCACATAAGAATCTGTGGAGTGAAGTATTCTCCATTCTGAAGTGTACTCTTCTAAAATTTTGCTTAAAATAGTCCTGGGACATTTTGATATCGTAAAAATTGCATTAAATTGTCGAGAGCCTCTTGAATAAGAGGCTCTGCATTAATATAAGCCGAATTAGTCTCTTATTTGCTTGCTAAAAGATTGATTTCATATGAAATGAAAGGGTTTTGAATAAGGGTTTTTACATTAATATCATCCTACTCATAACCTAATTTCACACATCAAAATTAGAATAATCATGCAAAACCTATAATGATGATTACTAGTGAATCCCCTTTGATTTATATAGGGGGAAAGAGGAATGATGAACGGGTTTTTCTGTATGTAGAACTAGTTCAGGAAGATGAAAGGATTCGTTCGCAGAGCTGAAATAATCCTTGATTTGTTAAAGATTGGGAAAAACATAGGTACAACAAATAGAAAAAAAATTGATATAAAAAATATATACATCAATATATATTCCTCAAGCATCAATAGTTACATATTCCAGGTAATTTCAAAAATCACATTTTATTTACAAATAAAATTAAAATACAACTTTTTAGTTGGTTTGCTGTGGACCAACAATAATATTTTCAACATTCCATATAGACAACTGATTATCCAACGAGAGATGTATGTCTTCTTGGTACCAAAGATTAGGAATGTATCTAATCAACTCCCTTATACACCTTTTAAATAAAAAACTGATAATAAATTTAATAATTGGTGGAAATTCTCAATAGTACTAACAACTTTAAAAGCTATGAGTATGAACATTGCATACACCTCTTCATGTGACCAAAACTCAACAGGAACCATCTCTTCCATATGTGGAAAAAAATGCATAATGTCACCATAATGACAAAACTCATCTTAAGGAAGACTCAAAATAATTCTCATACTTAAAAAAATTTCCAAATTTACATCACTCATTTCCTTTCTCTCACCTCTCTTAGCTCTTCAATATCCAACATAAAATGAAAAAAAAAACATATTTCAAAAAATTCAACAAGTTGTTCTTCTTCAAGTCTTACAACTTTCTTTTTAAACAATTTCATGGAAGCTCATAACATATCAGCCTATCTTAGCTTCTTGAACAAATGTGTTTTCTTACCCTCTGAACCAGCTCTTAAATAATGTTAACAATTGGAATTACAAAAAGATTGGAAAAAATATATAAACTTACAATGTTGCACTTTTATCATTCACAACACATGTATATATACAGTAAGGAGATAGCTGAAACAATTAAGCATCTCCAATCACATCTTATTTACATATATAGCTTAAACAATTAAGCATTTCCCATCACATCTTATTTACAGATAAAAACAAGATGTAGTTTCTAGCTTGTGCTCTAATATTTTCATAAAAATGTCATTAGAAAATCCTACCAGTAAGCATTTTCCATCACATCTTATTTACAGATAAAAACAAGATGTAGTTTCTAGCTTGTGCTGTAATATTTTCAGAAAAATGTCATTAGAAAATCCTACCAAATAGATCTGGGATAAATCAGATAGATAGTGCCTAGGAAAAACAAGTAGGAAACCCAGTAACTTTCTCTATCATAGATTAGGGAATAAGACTTTATACAACTACACCACAATCAAGCTTAAAACCACATCAATACACGTTGCATGTAATCCATTGCCATGGTAGACTGAACCATAGATTTACCAGAATTTGAAATATATATTTTTAGATGTCTAAAGAATTTGAAAAAGTGTAGCTAAGCTTGCAAAATAGAAGGAAAACCATTCCATAAAATGACAATTTGCATGTAACTTGGTTGTTAAGAAACATGTCTTTCATGAAGCAACTTGAGAGACTTGTGTCAAAACTGAAAGCAACAAAAGCAAAACAACTTGCGATTGAATTAAGACCAAATAAAGAAATGCAACAATGTTGATTTTCTATCCCAAATGCTAAAATGAATACCCTAGCTCATTTTGAAATGTGTTTTTTTTTTAAAACAATAGCAGTAGTAAAATTCAGTGATTTGTATGCACATGTTGTTTCTTTATCAATGAAAGAGTAAGAGATAGAAAAAAGGACAATGGATGTGAATAAATGGAGGATCATATGTTATTGAAGAGTTGAATATGATAGCAAGAACTATGGAGAGAAAACAGACAAAAATAAAAAAAAGGTATCTTTGTTGGTTGTTTCTGTTCTTGGGCAATGTTTTTTGTTTCATAGTAAAGAGTTCTATATTGATAATGTAGAATAAATATGTAGAGAATTAGATGAAAAATAGTAGCCGCAGAAAAATACAATTATTTGTATCTATACAATGCCTTTTTAATAACAAAAAGGTAAGGGATTTCACTTCTTAAAAAACAGGAACAATAGCTGCGTATAAATAAAAGATCATATGTTTTTGCTAAATTGAAAGTCTGTATATTATATTAAGAAGTGGTTGTTACATAGTTTAGAGACAAAATCCAGTGTCTATACAAAAGAAAGATATTTTCGTATATGGCATAAGCTGAATAACAAAAAAAACATGGCAAAGTTTACTTTGATGCCAAGTCACATTACGTAAATATGTAAGAGATGTCAAGTATGTAGTTTTTTGTTTACAAAAAAGAAGAGCCAAAAAACAGTTGCCGATGCAGCATTGAAAATTCCAAAAACAATTGCAATTTCCCAAAATCTATTTTAGTGTGTCATAAGCGATGTTGTAACAACTGTGATGATCTTTTTTTCCCGCATTCAACAAAGAAAAACACATTAAGGAATTTTATATTTTTAAAATGGAAAATAGAAACTATATATTAGAAATTGGTAACATATCCAAGAAGCATCGAGTTACGACTATCACAACAGTCAGTTATGAAATCTAGTATGTAGTTTATTTCATCATGGTCCAAGTTTGAAGGTCAAATTGCAATGTTTTTGAAAAAAGAAATT
Source organism: Larix kaempferi (assembly GCA_027924585.1). NCBI lineage: Eukaryota > Viridiplantae > Streptophyta > Pinopsida > Pinales > Pinaceae > Larix > Larix kaempferi. Next base: position 61,301,951 of record BSBM01000361.1, on the reverse strand, counting down.
GCAGTTTTGTTTAAGTCATTTGAAAGTGAACATATTTTTTTCTTCAGATGAGATATGTGTAGAGACAGTGTGTCTGGGTGCATTCTGCATAATATTTACATCATATATATGTGTGGAGCAAAAGTTATGGGAATATCAATATTTATGTTTTCAAATAAAAGAGTTATATATATATGTTGAATGTGTTATGCATGATGAATATATGGATTTTTATATTGTATGTGAAAGGAATATGTTTTAAATGAATACGATTTAAATGTATAATGTTAAATACATTCAAGTGAGAGCAATAGGATTATCATAGAAATATATTTTGCAGATATTACTAAAGCAAAAAGGGTGAACATGAATGCATTGGGATCACTATGTAAATGGACTTTGTATCTTAGTCTAAGTTAAATGAGATGTGTTTTTATGATATAATGAGTTATGAGAGTTGAAGGTCTCAATTGTCAGACCTGTGAAAAATGTTTTTTTTTTCATCGATAGGTGTGGACATTGAAATAGTTGGTAGCCTGAAACAGTGAAATTCTGCAGGTAAAAGGAAAAAGTTTTAAGCTATATAATTTAAAAAAAAAAAGGAGTAATGTTGTATGAAAGAAAACAAGATTTTGAGGTTTTATAAATGGAAATAGTTGTGTTGTAGCAGTATAGTACAAAGGATTATAAAGATTTTTGAAAGTTTGTTTGATGGGAGCAAGGCAGTAGAGAAGTGGACAGTTGCAGGAATAAAGTTTCAGTGAACTGTAAGCAATGAAGTGGAAGGAAGTAAATAAATATTGGGAAAGAAACTAGTTTTGTTTTTAGAATTCTTTTTTTCATATGAATTAACTAAGCTCAATAGCACAACAATAAATCGGTGTACGAAGGTCTAGTACAGCCAAATTGAAGTAAAAACATTGGCATATTCAGAGGTGAATATTCCCAAATTGAAGTAAAAACTTGCACTCAGTTTAAAACAGAGAAGCAATTACATTGATGGAATTAAACCTTAGTACAATGGAGATTGTACATGGGTGAGGATGTTTTTTTGGGGGGGGGGATTCTGTTAACGGAAATTGTATAATGTTGCAGAATGAATATCTTGGTTGGAGACATTTTAGTTTTGAGTATCCAATGTAGAGGAAAGTGAACAAAAGTTGTTATCAATTAAATTTTGCATGGAATCAGAAAAAGGGATGTTTAAAATTCTATAAAATATGTCAAAACAAAGATTAGACTTGTTTTGGTGCAAGACAAAATTCTTTAAACATGTTGACCTGGACATGAGGGAATCAATTATGCATGTTTCAACTAGAAAGCATGTATAAAATGGGTGCAGGTGGGAAGGCGGTTGTTGTTAGAATGGCAAGGGTCTAAAATTGCATTTGCATGGAAACAAAAAATTTGCAGGGCAAGCTACATGGTAAAGCAATTAGTGAAAGGAATTTACTATGTCATGTAAGTTAATTTGCTAAAGTGTCTAAAAAAAATGTAGTTGCAAAAAGTATACATGCAAGAAGAAATATGAAATACAAAGTGGGCATAGTTGAAAATTTTGAGTTTTTTTTCAAACTAAGACTTGCTTGTGCATACCTTGTGTCTAGAGTTTTTTGCAGTTGATTATTTCGTTGTTCATTGCAAGAGTGAATAGGCCTTGTTGGTTGAATTTGTGCAGATGACTAATAGTTGATGTAACAGCCTTACAATATTACTCGTACGAAATAGCTGCAGCAGGGGGACAATATTCTTTTAGCTGTGCACCTCGAAGACTACATTAGAGGATTCCCTGATCTATTTCCAGTTTGCATTGAAAGATATGCTCATAGGTTGCAGCTATTTCTTGATTACAAAAAGAATAGAATGTGATGCTTTGGATCATAGGAAGCTTGCATTCTGCACATGTACATTCGAATGGTGGTGCAAAAGCATTTTTAACTTTGAGCGATCCATATATCTGTTGCAATTTTCAAGATAGGAAATATACAGAGTATGACATATGTACAAGTATACAGAAATGTTACAGGAGGAAATACAAGTTGGAAAGAAGAAAGGAAAAAAACAAATGTCCACATTTTTTTGTTTCTTTCTTTTTTTTTGAACTGTTGCTAAAATTATTGGAAAGAAAAAGTGGAAAAAAAGAAAGGACATCTTCCTTTTTTTAATTTTGTAATAGTAGAAATGGAAAGAGGGTGTTGCAAAAGACATGGACCTATGTAAACGTTGTGGGACGATGTTCAAATAGGTTTACTTCTAGCTACAACATAGTTCATTTCATGGATATGCATTGGATAAATAATCATTTTAGTAAAACAGTCCATATGAATTGTATCTTGTTTATGATAAAATATAGTGAATATATAACTTTGAAAATAGTGGGTGGCAACTGGAAAGATGGAACAAATGTGGAAAGAGAAATAAAGTATGTTGTTTTTTCATTTTTCTTTTATTTGGTGTGAATTAGAAGAATTGTTACAACGATTTCATTGCTTAACAAAGAACAAAGGAATGTATGCCTGACCTGTGTCTTAGCTTCAACAATCACAAGCAAATCCTGAATTGCAAATTTATCATTGAGTGGATCAATAAATGTGGCCTGGGAGTCCTTCATCAGGTGGCTTCCTTTTGGACCTAGTCGGACAATGTTTTTGAATAAATAGAGTGGTGGCTCATGCTATGCAAGTTGTTGTTGCACTTGCAGAAAGAAGTTTTTATAGTTGTTGTTGACTTGAAAATGTGAATATGAAAGAGAAAAAGTCAGAAATACATGTACAAATGATTTGCAATGGACAGAAACATATAAACTGAGAGGAAATTGCAGTTGTATGAGCAATTAACAATGAAAAGTGAAAAAAATAACATTAATATGAACTTTGGAAAGAACAAAAGAAAGTATATATAAATATATATACTTGGCAGAGAAAAGAAGAAGTTGACAGTACAGTAGCATAGTCATTTGGAGTTTCACCATCCCTGATGTAGAAATCCAATTGTTTGTTGTTGTATTGGCATGCAACTACTATGGCAGCAATTGAACCAACAACATATGCTTCATCAAATGAAACTAACTCAGTAATTGATATGTCTGGAGGAAGACAACGTGTCTTGCATACTTGATCTATTGTTTCAATGTGACTGGAAGGAAAGATTGCTATGGAATTTATAGCATCTCCATGATCATATTGGCCCCTTTTTTTAATTCAAATCCAATAATTCGGACACTTTTTCCAGGCAACAAGAAGTTGCCAAATCTGTTGATGAGGTTATCATTCATGGGTAACAGTAATTCTCATGAAGCCATCTTTGTCTACAAGGTTTGCATGCAGAATCTTTGTCTTCACAGGTGAGTTTTGGTCTTGATTTTGTGCAGGGCCGTAGACAACTAAAATATCGCCTTCAAAAACATTGGCATGGGACATAGTACATAATTCTACAATAGATGAAGCTTGCACAAATGCTTGCTTCAATCTCCGAACATAAGAAGATGAACATAAAAAAGGAGCAATTAGATTCTACAGTTGTCTGTCGTGCATAGTTGAGTACAGATAATTATGTGATTTCTAGGCAAGGGCGTGAAAAACAATACAGATTATGTACAAGAAAATTGATGAAATGAATTAACTTAGAGCTGAGTAGAAGACAAAGAAAATTAAGAAAGAGAAAATCTGAGGCAAAAAAATGAGTAGGTTCGATGCAAAGGAACATTACCTCTTCGGACTGTTTGCTTTTGTAGTTGCAAAATGCAATGAGGGTGTTGCCATTGATCATGTCTTTGCAATGTCTTGTGAAGAAGAAATATTTGTTTCAGCAGGTGGGGTGCTTGATGTAGATGTCATTGCAACAATGATCTACTTGTGGCAAATTTCTTTTTCTTGTCTATATTTCCTTGATATTGTTTTTGTTTTGACCAGTTCTAGAAAAGGATCTGGACCTGAAACCATTAGTAATTACATGGAAAAAATAAATCTCTATAGATATAGACTAAAGCAAATTGAACTGTCAGGAATTTTGGAAAGGGATACTGCAATGATTTTTTGCATATAAGAAAGAAGAAACAAATGTGTCAATGTCAAAAACTATAATTTGTATATCTATCAATAAAAGCACACAAGATTGAAGTTTGTTTGAGTAATGTTTCCAATTAAATAATAGTTGATCAATAGAATAAAAAAAACTGTAAAGACTTTAGGTAAATGCATTTTAAACATAATGCTACATACATTTGTTGGGAAAGAGGGGACAAAAAGGACAAAACATTGATCCTGGTTTGTAAAAATAGAGAAAAAGCTATTGTTCGATGCTCATAGCTGAAGCAAGAGTGTTTTTTTCCCCTGTTTTGTTTTTTTTACTATTTTTTTTTTCAAATTATTATGCATAGATAATAGTCAATGCAGATCAATGAATGGTCGCTAGAAAACAGTGGATGGCATGTTAGGGTATGCATGAAGAGGAAGAAAATTGGAGGTCTAAAAAGCAAGGGGATTGAGCAACATTTTGTTCATTGTAAAATGAAGGAAAGAAGTTCATTGCTAAATGGTGTGTTGGTTTTTTATATAGATTTTTCGTTCTAGTTTTAAAACAGCATAGAAAATGACTAAGCAATAGCATATGCAGTATGTGTTGCTAAAAATCGAAAATCAATGTCTTTGAAATTTCAAAAAATCAAATAAACGAAGGCAAGAATGATATCATGGACATTTTCTTTGAAATATGCAAAGGAGCTAGATTATACTGAATCAAAAGGAATTGATACGAAACAGCTAAAATGGTCGGACCAATATGCATCAGAGATAGTAAATGAAATTGTATCAAGATCTAAATTTGTCCAAAAATGATCAATCATAGAATCATAGTTAGTTGTGATATGATTTGTTTTTAATTTCATATTTTTTGTTTGCATATATGACTGGATTAAATTTTTAGTCCGTGTTTCCTTCAACATGTCAATGTTGAAGTCACCGACAACAACAAAAGGCATTTTTGTATCGTTTTCTGACAAAATGCAATCGAGCACACAAATGACTTTATCGAATGCAGTATTTGGTTTATATATTTATAAGCTTCAGAATGTTGTTACGAAGTTTAAGATCAATGACAATTGCCTCAAGGAATTTTTCATTGTAGGTTGCGCAGTGCAAGATCAGGATCCCTTTTTTGACATCTATAAGGATACCATGTAATGAATACGTTGCCATGCAGGTGTATTGGTTTGCAAATATTGTGTGCATGGGAGGCGAATGCAAATGGGTTTCTTGAAGGCATACAATGTGTGATTGTAATAGTTCAGTGTCATGTACGATGTCCTCAATGTGCAGGACCATACTACGTGTATTAAGCGAACATATAATAAGATGTTTACTACAAGGAATTGATTTTAGACCATATTGAAATTGCAAGGATGCATTTTATATTAGTCTAGTTGATTCGACAAGTACTTTTGATGAAACCGTAAAGTTCTTTTGTTCTAATTTGTTTACAAGATAAAGACATTCAATTTTTTTTACATGAGAAAGTGCAGTGTAAACAAGGTCGTGCCTTGTAACCCCTTTTGGATCAAAAGCAACTTTTTCAAGTGTCAAACCTTGTGCTCTATGAATTGTTCTAGCACATGCTAATGTAGCTGGGAATTGTATCCGAACAAAATTTCTTTTATTTCCAAGCAAGATCTATGTTGATATTCTTTTGATAGGTGTCCAAGTATGGTTTATAGAATTGTTATATAGACAATGCATATTAGTACGTGTAATTGCACCTATCTTTGGACTAGGAAACTCAAGCCAAATAATCTCTGGGCAAGTTTCATCATAGTGTCAAAAGATAGCTTCCGCCCCATTCACAAGTCCATCTTCAATGAGATAGTTTCCACTAATCAATTCAACAAGCATGTTTTTTTTCAAGACAATTGATTGGGGAAGCTTTTTTTTTTTTTTTTTCCGTTCATAATTGATGTCAATTTCATCAATTTGGGTGTCGTGTTCTATGAATGTGAATGCTTGTGCTTTTACATATGACAACATTTTTGAATTATGGAAATCGATATATTTGTTTCGATAATACAATAATGGAAATGTCAGATCAATAAGTGGTGGTCTATGGCAATGTGCATTTAAATATTGAATGTCGTTAGCCGATTGCAGGCCTTTTTTTATTCTATTTAAAATTGATATGAAAATCTCATTTACTTGTCTCGCAACTTTTTTAAGTTCATATTATTCTATATTGTCAAGCCAAAAACTATACGGAAACTTATGTTGCTGAAAAGTTGGGAATTCATAAATCCAACAATCATGTACAGGTTCAGCTTGAAATAAATCACCACAAAAAATAACGTCAACATTTCCAAAGGAATTTGTTGGAGCATGCTTGATTTCGTGTAGACGTTTGTCTATGTTATAAAGCAGATGCGAACATATTAAAGACACTTCATCAAGCAAGAGCACTTGAATTTGATCAAAGTATTTTGCAAGAAGATCTAGTTTATTTGAACTTAATGGGAACAACTTTACAGAATTCAAGGGAAGCTTAAAAGAAGAATGAACAGTGATGCCATCAACAGTGTATGTTGCTTTTCCAGTAAGTGTTGCAACGAGAATTTTCAATTTCAATGGGTTACTTCCAAGTGCTTTATCATAGAACAAGACAAGAGCATTGAAAAGATCTTTTGCAGTGTGTGTTTTCCCTGTACCAGGGCCTCCTGTAAGAAATAGGTGTATTTGCTTGGAAGGATTGTTTTTTTTCTAGTAACAATCTCTTTTACTATAGATTGTTGTTCGTTGTGTATAGTCCTCCTTGTTGCAATATATTCTTCCATGTTAGGAAGAAAAGGTTTTTCTTTGAAATTCCAAAGGTTTAGTTTTTGTTGCAAACTAGTTTTTTTTTATGAACAATATCATTGTGGATATCAATTTTTTTCAAAAGCCATGGAATCACACATGGGATCCGATGCCGTTGTTGAGGAATTAGCAACTTCCAATTGTGTTTCGACAATATCCTTTGCAATGTCAAGATCACCCCATCTGGTTGTTGCTTTGGGGAAGAATATTTGGTCAACAATTGTTATTTGTGACTTGTATTGGTCATATGCTTCTGTCCAAGTTGTAAGCGAATGAGCTAGAAAGTTTTGCAGGTCTCTAAAATGGAAAAATAGCAATAAATTCTCCCTTGCAAATTTTTCTGGATCTTTCCCCTGTCTATATCGAATGTATCGAATAATGCATGGCCTATTTCTTTTGATTGTCTTTCCATCTATGAAGAAATAGAAGGAAGCATGTTCAGCAAGACTAATAGTTTCAAGTTCGTTAGGATGTTCGATGTATCTATCTATTATTGAAGGACAAAGTATGTCTTAAGATTCATCTGACTCTTTTTTCAACAAAGATGGTTTTTTCAAGGCAACAATTCGTTTATCATCAGGGGCAGTGTTGATGAAAATTGTTTTCCTTGATGATCAATGCAAAGGCAAAGAGAGGATAATATGGACTGCTTGTCTAATTGACATTTGTTTCATGTTCAAGAGAGTGTTGCCGAGTCTGCATACTGTTTCAAGCTGTCCATATTTGTTTGCTATTGACTCTTCCTTAATCTTCTTTAATGCCATTGTCATAGGCCTGTCTAATTTTTTTATATATGAAGTTACATATGTTGTAGTAGAATAAGCATCTAAAATGAATTCAACATCAGTATTTGCTTGCCACAAATTTGGAATGTTCTTTGCAAATGGATTTATCCAAATATCTGAGGGATCTCTTTTTAGCAGTAGGGTCAGTTTCTTAATCAAAGAACGTAGTAGGATAATGTAGTTGTCTTTGTCCAAATTTAAATCTTCTAGAAATGATTCAAAGCACATGTTTTTTTCATATTGCTTAGATTCAAGAGCAGAAGTAAGGAGTTTTTTTTTTCGTCGAGATTGTTCAATTAATTGTCAATGGGTTCAAAAATTGTTGTCGCAACAATCGGGAACATAGGAAACTGGAATCTACAGCTAGAATGTCGATGTTTTCTACATGCACGTGTGTGTTGATGGGTTTGAATGTTTTTTAATTCTTCAGCAAGCAAAGAAGAATCTGTTGAAATATATTTGTCAACAAAAATTGTTATTTTGTGGTTACTATTTTTACCATATACCGGTGCATCCTCAATCCAAAGAAGACCATCTTCATGTTCATTTCCTCTTTGTTGAAATTCAGTTGTGAAGAAGTAAGCATTCACTTTTCCAAAGAGAGAGTTGTTTTTCAATATCAATGACTTGAGCGAGTTCATTTTGTGTCTATAATAGAGACTGCAAATGACAGGATGGTTTCTAATCAAAGTGTTGATACTAGTACTTGAGGGAAATAATGTGCAATTGGAATCATTTTTTATTTGAAGATGATGTAAAGCATTGCACAATGGCTTCCATATATGTTCTGTAGAAGTGAAGCTAACAAAGAAAGTTGGTGGGCCTAGTTGCTTGACCATTGAAAAAATATCTTTTCTCATGTTTTCAAAATAGTCCGGAGATGTTTGAATAGCTTTGAATGTATGAAATGCAATTGGAGACTTTACGATGTTTTCAAGATTTCCTTGTGACTTGACATCTTTTGCTTTTAGTTTTTTCTCTTTCAATTCACCTATGTGAATAGATATCCATACAGTATTAGAAATTTGACGTATCAATACTTTGACCGTCTTAAAGAACAAGTTTGTAGGATGAGATTCAATGTCCATACTTTCATGTTGTAGATCCCATTGGAATATTTGCTTATGTCGATACTAGTTGTAGATGTCATCTGGTCAACAACATCCATAGAAAAGTGTTGGGAAATTAAGCTCTTCAGAGAACTTGTCTTGAAAAATGCCTAGAGGCTTGTTAGTTTTAGTAGGCACAATTTCTAGAATCTTGGTAGACAAATCATCAATAATATGTGTTTCTCCATAACCATGGACCAATGTTTCAGTTGCTAGTTCGAATTTTGTTTCGAAAATATTTTCGTTGCTGTTCTCCGAACTTGTGGAACTGTTCTCGCTGTCATTAGAATTGTCAATTGGAAAGTCAATGACCGCTTTCCTTGCTAGCTCTATGAACTTTGTTTCCCAATCAGGAATGATACAAACTTTTTCTAATTTGTAAAGATCTCTAGTACAAAGACTTTTCAATGCAACCATGACAATATTCGGATGCACATTTCTAGAGATGTAAGCATTTTCGTAATCCAGTTTTTGTTTTAACATAATTCCTATAGTCATATCATCATCAAGGTTTCTTGGAAAAACTCTCTGTATCTTCTCCAGATATGAGGGGACGTTTATAATCGCCCCAATCAAGCCTAGTTGAGCTCGTTTGTAACCCAATTGACGTATTTGGGAAAATGAAATTCTTGGAGAGACAAGGCAATCTTCCAATGGCGTTAACATATCTACAAATGACAATGAAGTGTTACGTCGAATATTCAATGGAACTGTGAATACAGGAAACTTTTAATTAAAGACATTTTTTTTGCAAAATTTGCAAATGTATAGGTCAATTGCAAAAGAGGCTGCCATATCCATCCATGGTAATGAGTTCAATGAAAAAAACATTTTCTCATTGATACGATGTATGTATTTTTTAAAATGCAATCGTTTGCATATGCAACATGCATGGGTAGGTGTATCGTCAATTGCTTTTAAATATTGAATAGTGGCTTGTTCTTCCTTTTGTTTCTGTTTTTGTTTTTTGGAAGCTTCCATTGCTGCAAAACGCATATCACTTTTTGTTGAGTGAAGGTTCTTGAATGGTCGCTTTGCATTATGACCAAGTATGTTGATATTTCCATCGGACTAGTCTGCATTGACATCAGGTGCAACCTTTTTTGTGTCCAATCTATTGTAAAATTAGTCACAGCAGATGTATTGAACAAGAATATCATCACAAAGATGTAAAACAATTTGGAGTAAAAAATGCGCAAGAGAGATGCATCAATGCTCTATAATCTAGAATTGTATAATTACAATACAATACTATCACAATGAGTGAGAAATTCGAATTAGCCAAGGAGGTCATTCGAATATATTGTATGGTATAGCTTGGATCCAACTGGGAATCCTCATCATCAATCAGTAGTGGTCATCAATGCACAAGTCACTGTTAGATAGGTGTCAAACTGAGTCTAACTGAGTGTAATAAATGTAACTGATGTCAAGTTGCACTAATGTATGGATGGAGGATCAGTGGAGGGAACATGAGGGGTTAAATGCACTCAAAATAGGTAGTCAAGGCTCATCGGAGGTCAATTGGAGTGGTAACAACAGTTAGGAGTCAGTCTAGCCTCAAATCAAGGAAATACAACTAACTAATTGAAGTGAACTAGAATGGTAGGTGAGAAAAGGTGCCCTTCTGCAATGGAAGGTGAGAAGTGGGTGCCTCCCTGGCTAGGAGGTCTAAATATGAGTGGAAAGTAGCTCCTGAGTGCTGGAAGACTAGGGACTAGGTGTTGGAGGCATCAACTTGGTGACTAGGCAGCATGCGGTTACATGCAAAATGCATGCATGCATGCAAAATGCATGAAAAGTACATAACTGAGTGATGAGATATCCTAACACCCCCACTCAAGCTCTACTATGATGTAAAAGATAAAATGTAGGGCCCTGGTTACAGAGACCAAAGGTCACTCCAATGCAATAATCCAAAAATGTTGAAAATAAGCTAAGTGAGGAAAGAGGGAAAATGTAGTGGGAAGAAAGCCCCCCCTCAAGCTAAACATAAAAATGGATCTAATTTATCTCCACCATGATGGCACTCACCCCCAATAGTGAATGGAGGTAAGAGAACTTCTTCTTAGTGGAGCTCTTGGTGAAGATGTCTGCAATTTGCTCATCAGTAGGGAAATATTGCAGAATGATGGTACGATCATGCACCAACTCTCGGATGTAGTGCATATGAATCTCAATGTGCTTGGTCCTCTACCGCTGAACTGGATCTGTGGAGATCTTAATAGCACTTTGATTGTCACAAAATAGGACAGTCGAAGTAGTGCTACCAAAATCAAACTTAGAAGGAATACCCTACAACCAAACTGCCTGAATGTCGGCATTGGCTGCCCCTCGATACTTTGCCTCTGCTGAAGAAAGTGCAATGGCTGCCTTCTTTTTGCTTGGCTAGAAAATAGGGACATGTCCAATCATGAAAACATATCCGAAAGTGGACTTCCGATCTATGCTATGACCCACCCAATATGAATCAGTAAAACCAATGAAATCTAGCTCAGAATCTGCAACATAATGTATGCCAAAATATCTCGTACCTTGCACATATTGTAAGATCCGCTTGGCTGCCCGCCAATGAAGCTCATGGGGCTGCTGCATATACCTTGATATAGCACTCACGACATATGAAATATCAGGCCTTGAGTGTTTCAAGTAGAGTAGTGAACCAATCAACTGTCGATATATAGTGCAATCAGCAAGCGATGTGGAAATTCCTTCCTCAAGACTGATTCCTGAGAGGAATGGAAATGGAGCAGCCTTACATTCTACCATATTAAACTTCAATATCATGTATTTAGCATACTTTTGCTGAGATAATGTGATCCCATCAAAATTTTGAGCTATCTCCAAGCCCAAAAATTGCTTAAGCAAGCCCAAATCGCTCATATCAAAAGCTAGATTTAAAGCGGTTTTTAGCTTGTTGATTGTAAGGAGAATGCTACCAATAATGAGAAGATCATCAACATATAAAACAAAAATCATCAAATTACCTTTAACTTGTTGTAGGTACACATTTGGATAAGATTTGCATCTTTTGAAATTGTGAGAAGAAGGATGGAGTCCATCTTTGTGTACCAAGCTCCTGGGGTCTGTTTCAATCCATACAAAGATTTCTTCAACCTACAAACTAATGATGGATCTGATATGTATCCTTTGGGTTGCTTCATATATACTTCTTCATCAAGGTCTCCATGTAAAAAGAACTCTTCACATCCATATGGTGCACTTCCTAGAGCTTGGATGTAGAAATGGCCAAAACTAGGCAGATGTAATCCATCTTTGCAACCGGTCCAAAAGTCTCAGTGTAGTCCACTCGTACTTGGGAGAAACATTTTGCCACCAAACTATATTTGTATTTGCTGATATAGCCATCAGCAGCAAATTTTGTGTGGTAGATCCACTTACATTGGACCAATTTTCTTCGAGGTGGAAGAGAAACTAGCTCCCATGTATTGTTCTTTTGAAGAGAACTGTACTCTTCATCCATGGTGGTTTGACATCGTGGATCTCAATGGGCATGATAGTATGATTTGGGATCTGAACAAATCATCAAATAACATTTCTCAGATAATAATGGATCAGAAAATGAAAGAGCCATACCTACTCTTTGAAACTCTGCTCTTGTTCTCCTTGGATCAATAGGATTTCCAATGTTTGGAGCAGCAGATTGTAGAGTGTTTTGGGCCCAATTTGGTAACCGAGGAAGATCATTATGGTCAGATTCTAAAATTGATATGTCATGGCCATCAAATTCTGATAAAATATCAGATCCAATTCTTTCTTCATATTCTCTCAAATCTTCTTCTTGTGGAGGCTATGGATCGGCAGTGTTTTCCTCGACTAGTTTCATATCTGCAGCGGTTCTTCAAACTTCACACTTCGCTCTATGAATATATTTTTAGATCTAATATTCATGAGTTTATATGCTTTCGATTCTTCTCCATATCCTATTAGGATACATTCAATACTTTGTGGATCCAAATCCTTTCTCTTATTAGAAGGAATTCTATCCCATGTAGTGAAGCCAAAAACCCTCAAATTGGACACATCCAGTTTGTGACTAGTGAATGCTTCGAAAGGATTTTTACCTTTCACAGATGAATGTGGAAATTTGTTATGAATGTATGCAGCAACATTCATGGCTTTAGCCCAAATATTTGTAGCCAAACCTTTTGAATCAAGTATATAGGCAGCCATCTCTTTCAGTGACCGATTCTTCCTTTCCGCTACAGCGTTCTACTGGGGTGTGTAGGGAACTGTATGTTGGATCTGAATTTCACTTTTGGCACAAAGTTGCAGAAACTCAGTATCTACCATTATCAGATCTAATAGCTTTGATCTTTCTCTCAGTGGCGATCTCAACAGAAGCCTTAAAATCCTTGAATTTTCCAAGCACTTCTGACTTGTTTTTGAGAAAAAATACCCAAGTAAAGCGGGAGAAGTCATCAATGAATGTAAAAACATACCTTGAACCATTCATGGAGATATTTTGCAGTGGACCACTGATATCAGAATGTATGTGACCCAAAATAGTAGAATCTCTACTAGATTTGTCGTGGTCGAACTTGTGCTCAGGGTGCTTCCCAACAATGCAACCGGGGCAAATTCCCTTCGAGGAATTGAGTTGCAGAAGACCTTCAACCATGGATTGCTATTGTAACAGCAAAAATTACTTGTAATTAAGGTGTCCAAACATTTCATGCCAAAACCTACTAACCTCGTTTCCATGAGTGAGGAGAGCAGTGGGCTTTTCAAGCGGCACAAAGTGAGAAAACTCATAGTATTTTCTAGTGTGGTTTTCCTTTTCGATTGCAATAAGTCTTCCACTTTTAATATTAGAAATTTCAACTTTGTTAGGGCTGAATGTAAATTTTTTTGGTTCACCAGTGTGTGTCATTTGATACACAGAAAGTAGATTTGAAGCCAAGGAAGGAACATAGAGAACATTCTGAAAACTTCCATGCTCTAAATGAATGGTACCTTTACCCTTTGATGAAATTTTTGAGTCATCTCCCAAATGGTTGGGGATGGAGCTGTTTGGATCGAATGAAGAGAAGGAGTCAATATTTGTAGCCATATGATTCGAGGCACCAGAATCTATCAGTAGAGTGGTGGGTTTCGAAACAGTTTCCATGAGTGCTTGACCTCTTTCATGATCATCATTTCTATCCTTCTTCCGTTCACCGTCGGGAAGACATATGTTATTCTTTTCCAAAAGGAGGGCCATTTGATCTATTGTTTTCTTCATGCATGAACTTTCAGGATGAAAGACACGATTGCAATATGAACACTTAGATTTTTCTTTACCCTTTTTACTGTTTTGCTTGTTCCTTGAACCGAATGGTGCATCTGATTGCTTGCTTTTCTCTCTTTTCTTGTTAGGTTTGAATTTGGGCTTCTCTTTCTTTTGCTTTCCTTTGCCATTCGAATTTTTGGATCCTTGAAAAAAGAGGGCTGAATCTTTGGATCCTATGGACCCCATTTGAATTAGATTGTCATGCTCTTTGGTAATGGACTCAATGAAGGCATTCAAGGTAGGCATCTTCCAATTCGGGGTAGTTAGCCAACCGGAATTGAAAGTAGAGACAAATACCAAGAAATATTTACCAAGATTTGAAAGAATGGAGAGGATCAATTGCTTATCCTCTTTAACAACTCCATTGTTCTTCAACTGTAAAGCCAAGTGCTTGAATTTTGTGAAAAACGCATTGATGGTCTCAAAATTCTCAGGACTAAGAGCAATCAATTCATTTTCCAATTGAAAAGCCCTAAGCTCATCCTGCTTGCCAAAATGTTTGTCAAGTTGCTCCCATACCAATTTTGGAGAGTTCAATCTGTTGAGATGGAAGTGAAGATCCTTGGAGATGGCGAGGCAAAGAATACCATAAGCTTCATCAAGCTTATTGAAGTGTTTTGTTTTCTCAAGCAATGTGTTTGGCTCCAATTCGAGGCCCATGGTGACTCTATAGAACCCTTTTGAGCACAATATAATCTCCATGTCTCCTTTCCAATGAAAATAATTGAAAGGAGTTAGCATAGGCTTTGAAGAAGAGTATTTTATCACTGATGGCTAGTGAAAATGCTAGAGAAGAACCTGCAAATCACAAGATAGCGAATGCACTTGATGGAGATGATTAACCTACAAATCACAATCAAAACAAGAACAGTAAGGTCGAACAATCCACCCTTTTAGAGTTGCATCACACATGGGATTGGAGATCAAACAAGCTTGAATGGATCCAATGTATCAAATCCAGGAGTTATGTGGAAAACTCAAGCTTCTGGAGTGGATTGGAGTGTATTTTTCTACTTTGCATGCACATGAGTGAATGCACATGAGATTTTGCATGCCAAAACTTCAGTAATTTTGAGAAAATTCACTCAAATCTTCTTTTAGAACACCTATATAAGAGAGATCTTGTCCCTGCAATGGCTCTAATACCATGTAAAAATAATCACAACAGATCTATTGAACAAGAATATCAATCACAAAGATGTAAAAAAATTTGGAGTAAAAATTGTGCAAGAGAGATGCATCAATGCTCTATAATCCAGAATGGTAGAATTACAATACAATACTGTCAAAATGAGTGAGCAATTCGAATTAGCCAAGGAGGTCATTCGAATATACTGCATGGCATAGCTTGGCTCCAAATAGGATTCCTCATCATCAATCAGTGGTGGTCATCAATGCACAAGTCACTGTCAGACAGGTGTCAAACTGAGTCTAACTGAGTGTAATAAGTGTAACTGATGTCAAGTAGCACTAATGTAGGGATGGAGGCTCAGTGGAGGGCACATGAGGGGTTAACTGCACTCATAATAGGTAGTCAAGGCTCATCAGAGGTCAATCGGAGTGGTAACAACAGTTAAGAGTTAGTCTAGCCTCAAATCAAGGAAAGACAACTAACTAACTGAAGTGAACTGGATTGGTAGGTGAGAAAAGGCGCCCTTCTGTAGTGGAAGGTGAGAAGTGGGTGCCTCCCTAACTAGGAGGGCTAAATCTGAGTGAAAAGTAGCTCCCGAGTGCTGGAAGACTAGGGACTAGGTGCTGAAGGCATCAACCTAGTGACTGGGAAGCATGCACGTGCATGCACGTGCATGCAATGCATGTAGAATGCATGCATGCATGCAAAGTACATAACTGAATGATGAGATATCCTAACATCTTATTGTATTCTCTATCATTTTTTTTTCATTAGACAATGTTTTTGTATATTGTCATTTCTTTTTCTTTTCAGTTGTCTTTGTGGATCTATTGGATGTGTTCTATTGACATTACAAGTGGAAGAAAATTTTGATTGGTTGACCTTGTTATTTTTATTTGCATCAATGTGCAAGTCATTTGACATCATTGTTTCCATGTTGGAAGAACCTATGTCAAAGTTTTTTTTAACTAATGGATGGAAATGAAAATTACCTTTGCATGTTTCATGTTGCAATAGGAAAATGTCTTTCGTGGAGCTTTTTGTTGAGTGATATTGGTCCTCAATGTTACAAGAACATGTGTCCCAAATGAAAATATTTATTTCCAACATCTCACACATCCATTGAATTGCAAATTTACAACCTTCTATATTTCCTATGCTAAAAGGCTCAGCCAAATTTGGGACAAATGTTTTCCAACTAGAAACAAGACAAGTTTCATGTACCATAGACAATGGCAGATATGTGGACAGACATTGCAATGCTCTGTTGTCATTGGATTGTATGCAATTGAAGAAAGTTTGGGCTATTGTATTTCGAAGACTACTCATGTCAAAGATGTTAGACAACTTTGAAACCGATTCAAAGAGAGAGTCAAAACTATGGCCTTGAATGATTGACACGATTTAAAAACCTTGTTGTGTCGAGCACCCCATATGCAGATAGATTATTCCAACATACAGAGCAGACGAGATTTATTGTCAACCCGAGAAAGTCTTTTATTTCAAAGGATAGATGCACAGTCTATGCTTAAACACCAAATCACTATAATTGAATACTTTTATCCTCTAACAACTATGTCCATCCCAAAGATCTGTGTAATCCCAATTGCTTTCTAAATACTATAATTTCAATTCCTTTCTACCATGCATCAACAAGAAATAATATAAGATTCAAAGACAATTGCAGATAAAAATAAATCCTATTCACATCCTAGAACGAGTAACTCACTTCTTCAATCCGATCACTCTTGAAAACCATAAGCATAAACTACATATTAATCTAGAAATTCAATTGCAAAGGATTGAGTTCAACTGCTCTAAGAGATTGAATTATAGGAATGAAAATCAACAATCATAACAGGAAAGATAAATTGCAAGGGCTCATGGGATCACAACTTAACTGCAAGATGAACAAGGCTGTGTACAACTGTCACACGAATTGCATAAAGTTTCTTACTCAGTCGACTGTCACTCTGTACTACTTGCCAATCTCAAAGAAATATAATCTTAATTATACTGGAAATCCACACCACACTTACTATTGCTGCGTATAAAGGAGATATCATCAACAAAACATCACACAACAACAAATTGAAAAGTCCTAATTTAACTCAGCAATCTCTGTGGAAGACGGGCCTAGCCTTCACACAGAGATGTTGGCTGAACAATGTAAAGTTCCTTTAACTCAAAGGTAACTCCTTATATTAATAGAGGAATGATTACACAGTTGCTTTTACTGCTAATACAATGAATAAATTCTCCGTTGTTCAACCCCCTGGGTCGAGGCAGCTCCCCATATTTATACCTACAGATCATAACATCCAATCCTAATAACGGGCAGCCATGAAGATCTCTGATCTTCAGGCGCCCTAAATAACACTAGCTGTTACAATACGTGGCAAAGTAGAGACATAAAAAATGTGAGAAAGCTGTTGTTGGCCCAGGAGTGGCGATCTTTCCATATCACAACTATACTCGAGCAGCGACATACTAAAGATCTCCAATTATAGTGCATTCTGTTACAGCTGCCCTATCACAGCTCCACCTAGGATGTTATATTGGAACCATGTGCCTTAATTAATGATCTGAGCCCCGAGGATCCTTTTTAAGTAGCGAACACCCCTCCTTTCAAGACTTGTTCAGCCCCATCTTCCTGCGGTCCACTTATCTCAAACTACCTTCATAAATCATAACATGTTAGCAGAATTGAGAGATAAACAGCCTTAATTATCACAATCATAAGCATTAATAAGATAGAGCAATGATCAGTCATACCTTGGCAGCTTGGGGGAATAAAGTGAGGACAATAGGTCTAATTAACATGCTAAATGGTGTAGGACAGGGGAAGAAAAGGTGATCGAGGATGATAAAAAGGGCCAATTCTGGGCTCAACATCTCCCCCCAACTACCTTGTTGCATGTCCTCATGCAACAACCTGCATCATTCAGAATCTGAGTCCTGTACTGAGCTCTATCCATGGAGAGAGGAAAAATTGTAGGCACCTCATCTGTCTTTAAAAAGCCTTTATGAGTAACCCAATACCTTCCAGCATCACTGTTCCCCTTCCAATGCTACCTGCTAGTGTCTGGAAATGCATTTGGTGCAATGGAAATCACTTCTTCCTACAATCTCATTATATGCTGTGCCTAGGGAGGACTTGAAAGGAAATCTTAATATGAGTCCAAATCAATGACATTTCTAGGAGGTAGAAGCACTGGTTCTTGTGGGGTAGTGTCTTCCAGCACATCTAAGTCTAATATGAGAGTTGTTGGTTCTTGTGTAATAGCAACATCCTTTAGACTCTCTTTAGCAACTACCTTCATTGCTTTTAGAGACACTGGTTCTTGTGTAACAGTGTCTTCTTTGTCCTTCTGCTGTTGAGATTGGATATCTTCATCATTGTGCAGCTCCTCTTCCAAGATTTCAGTGTCACCTACGGATTGTGTCTGTACCTGTTCATCCTCACTCCACTGCATCTCGGGAATGATATCCATTCCAGGGTTATCTTCTAATTGAAATTTAGGAGTACCTGCTGCAGCCTCCAAGGATGTTAGTTCTTGTGTAGCAACATCCTGGCTTGCCTCTTCATCCTCCTGTTGTTGTAATTCTTCTCCTATGAGCTCTGTGTCATGGGAACATTCTGGGGTTACAACCCAGAGTTCATCATTAAATTCCAGAGTGTCCTCTATCCTAGGTTCTTCTCCCATTTGTTCGGCCGATTGGACAAGTATACTCAGGTTTGTTGGTTCTTGTGTTACAGCATCCTATTCAAGTTTATCAATGTCTTGCCTTTGTGGCTCAGCTTCTAAAATTTATGTCTTGGGAGCATTCTGGGGTTACAGTATAGAATTCTTCATTAAGCTCTAGAGTGTCCCCCATCCCAGGTTCTTCTCCCCTCTATTCTATAATCTTTGTGTCGTGGGAGCATTCTCGGGTTACAGTGTATTCTTTATCCCCATCATCATACATGATTTCATCCCTTAGCTCCTTTGTCACAGGATTGGTGGCAGCTTCAGCAAGGATGTTTAAAGATGCTGGTTCTTGTGTGACAGCATCTTCTTTTTCTCTAGCTTCCCCTATTGTGGCCGCAGGTTGTTGTGCTGAGCAGGTACGAAGTATAATCTTGTGGCCTGCTTCCTTGAATATTTCTCCACAGGTGGGACAGATTACTTGTTCATCTTCCTTTCCAGGCTCAGTAGAGTTTGATCCCTCTAGTTGGTCTGCAGCCTTTACCAATGTATATAGTTTCCTTTCACCTAGTTTTCTGCAGGTTTCCAATTCCCTTCGAAGTACTTGGAGGTCCTCTTTTAACAGCGTGTTCTCAGCCAGAAGTCCTTCAATTCTGGGTTCTTCCTCAATTGGCCTTTGTGGAGCATCCATTGGTCTTGGTACAAGGATCAGGGGTTCAACCTGTGCCTCTAAGGTTGCCCATCTTTTTCTAGCTGCCTCTGCTACTGTAGCTGATCTAGTTCTTTTCTTTCTGATTGGTGTAGTTATGTTAAATTCATTGATTGATCTCTTTCTTTTCCTTTGTGGTGTTTTATTTTGTGGAGCTGGTATATAGGGATTCACAGCTGAGGTCGAAGGAATATTTTCTTGCTCCTCCTGCTGTTCTTCTTCAATTAAAGCTCCTCCTACCCACTCAGGTGAGGATTCAATAGTTACCAGCTCAATATTTTCTTCTATTGCCCTGGCTCTGTCACCTTCAAGTTCACTTGTCATAGCATTTCGTGCTGCTCCAATTTCACCTTCTGGTGTCAGAACTGCCCTATTGTCTGGATTTTCCACAGGGCTTTTATCTACATCCTCCCCCAACGGCTCTGCTTGTGCCCCCAATTGTTCTTCTTCTACTGGAGTTTCATCCCCCCCAACTGGCTCTACTTGTGCCCCCAGTTTTTCTTCTTCTAATGGAGTTTCATCCCCCCCAACTGGCTCTGCTTGTGCCCCCGGCTGCTCTTCTTCTAATACAGTTTTTTCCCCCCCCCCAACTTCATTGGAGGGACTCCAGTCCTGCTGTTGTGGGTGTATCTGTTGTATTGGGACAATCTGTAAGGGAACGGGTTCCTGAGCTCGAGCTGTGAATTGTTCCCAGGTTATATGATGCTGGGCGAGGGTTCTTAAAATTATTAATTTGATAAGACCATGGTGGGTGAGCGAGGAAAGTGGGTGCTTAGCAGATTGGACAAATGCCGCCATATGACGCAAGTCATGCAGTAGATAATATGGAATGTTCAATAAAATGCCATGGCGGAGATGAGAAAGTAAAGGGAGTTCAGAATTATAAACAGTTTGATATCTACCTTCGCAAGTAATGTACTTCTTGAGAAAGACAACAACCTGGTCCCATGGCCGCGGCAATGACTGCAGTTTGATCCCTCTCCTTGATGATTGAACTTGCTCCCCCTCTAGTAAAAATGCTTCCCGTGCAGTCGTCATGGGGACTCGTCGGTTAAACCATGGCTTTCCCACCAGCAGGATGGCAGTAACCTCGGATATAATGGCCTCGGAGACTTCTATGCATAGCCCCCACACCATGGAGTGAGTTTTGGTGAGGTTTAAAGCAAATTGCAGGGCTGCTTCCTGATTGAATCCATCTAGTCGCTCAAAACATTCGAGCCAGCCGGCGGCTTGAAAGATGTCAAGAACTTGAAGATTTTTCCTGAGTTCCTGTGTATTCAAAGGTTCATGACGAACTGGAATCCCCATGGTCCTGGATGCAAGCTAAAGTTGCTATCCCACAGATGACAGAATCCGAGAATAGAAGTTGCAGCACAGAGGATGCACGAATCGCTGAGCGGAGATGTTGAAGAGATGGACAAATTTGGAAAGTTGAGCACAGAAAAACGTTCAAAATTTCCATTCCAAATTGGGGAAGGTGGCAGTTATTAATGTTTACGTCGTACGAGGGAAAGGTCTAATTAGGTATAATGGCGATACGTATAAAGGTACGACTGATATTGTTCAATTATATCAACACTTAATCATGTGATAAATAAAATCCATACCTCATGAGACTGTGCATCAAATATCCTACGAAGAATGGTGGAGCGTGCAGTTGGTGACGTTGCGGAACCAAACTCGTGCATAGTCATAAATAATGCAATAATTCCTTTCGCCAATGAAACACAAACCATCGCGTCCTTGGGGTCGGAATGATGAGTTCGCCGGCACGACTAGGATGAATCAGAGCCATAGCTTAGTAGGGTTGGAGCAATTCTTCCGTTAACACAGGAGTTACCAATGCAAGTTGCCAGAAATGATATCACGATCGACGAAAAAGATGTTGCAGCTGCCAGAAAAGATTCACAGCCACTGGGAAAAGGATTTATAGGATCGGGAAAAAATTACGGCTGTCAGGGAAAAGTTTTACGACAGCGGGAGATATGTCGCAGCCGCCGGGAAACATGTTGCAGCCACCAGGAAATATGTTGCAGCCACCGGAAAACGGTTCATGGCAGCTGGGAAAAGAATTTACGGGATCGGGAAAAATTACGGCTGTCAAGGAAAAGTTTTACGGCGACGGGAGATATGTCGCAGTCGCCGAGAAATATGTTGCAACCACCGGGAAATATGTTGTAGCCACCGAAAAACAGTTGACGGCAGCCGGGAAAAAGGTTTTACGGCTATCGGAATAAAAAAAAGTCACGGCTGACAGGGAAAAATTTTACGGTGCCGGGAGATATGTCGCAGTCGCGGGGAAATAAGTTGCAGCCGTCGAAAGATATGTTGCAGCTACCGGAAAACGGTTCACAGCAGCCGGGAAAGAGGTTTTATGACTGTCGGGAAAACGATATTGCAGCCACTGGGAAATGGTTCACAGCAGCCGGGAAAAGATGTTGCAGCCGCTAGGAAAGATGTTGCAGCTGCTGGGAAATGGTTCACAGCTGCCGGGAAAAGGGTTTACGGCCGTCGGGAAAACGATTTTACGGTTGATGGGAAACGATATTACAGCCGCTGGGAAATGATGTTGCAGCCGCTGGGACATGATGTTGCAGCCGCTGGGACATGGTTCACGGCCGCCGGGAAAAAGGGTTTGTGGCCGTCGGGAAAATGATTTTACAGCTACCGGGAAATGATATCGTGGTTGCCGGAAAAGATATTGTAGCTACCGAAAAAGATGTTGCAGCTGCCGGGAAATATGTCGCAGCTGCCGAAATTTTTTTATTTTTTATTTTTTTTTAAGGAAAAAGGGAAATACAGCACAGGACAGCACAGGGCGACTCTCGTTTGACAGGCCCAATCTGGTCGTTCTCCTGGCGCTTCCCTGGAAATTTTTGAAAAACAACAGCAAATGAAAAGATCAAATGCAAAGAGAAGAAAAAAAAACAATTATACGCTACAACAGAAAGTTATTTATGTACAGTAATTTAAAATGTGATTTTCAGTTTAAGGATTGGCAAGGGCAGAGAGAAATTCCTGCTCTGGTGCCAGCTGATAATCTAGATCGGCGGCAATTTGTGAAATGAATGCATCTTTTGAAATAGGCTTACGATACAGTCGCAGTCTGTGGCCTTTATCAAGTAATGGTATACGGTTTTCATCGATGGTCACCAGACGGATAGTGCCATTGTCAAATTCCCTGTCGACCAAATATGGACCCAACCATCTTGTACATAATTTACCTTTAAAATCCCTCTTGAACCTGGAGTCATATAGTAGCGCCTAGTCTCCCTCACGAAATATTTTCTTTTTAATAAATCAGTCATGCCAGTTGGATCTCTATTGCTGAAGCAACACAGTCTTGTCTACTGCAGCTAACCGTTTCTCATCCAATTCATTTAGTTGATTCAATCTTCTCTTTTGGGCTTCTGTTACATCCAGATTCATTTCGGTGGCTGTTTTCAGGGTTTTGATCTCAAACTCAATTGGAAAGATGGCACTCTTTCCATACACTAGATCATAGGGAGAGAATCCTGTGGTGTTACGCCAAGTTGTGCGATATGCCCACAGTGCTTCTGGAAGCCTGTCAGCCCAATCCTTTCGATGGCTCTTAACTGTTTTAGTAAGGATTGCTTCAATAACTTTATTAGTACTTTCCACCTGACCATTGGCCTAGGGGTGGTAAGGTGAAGCCACCCTATGCTGCACATGATACTTCCGGAGCAAGGATTCAAATTGGTGTGAGATGAATTGCGGTCCCCCATCGGTAACTACTTCCTTTGGTACCCCAAAGCGGGTAAAGATTTCACTGTACAGAAAATCAATCACCACCTGGTCATTAGCCTTAGCCAAAGCTACAGCCTCTACCCACTTGGTCATATAATCAGTACAAACTAGAATGTAAACTTTCTGTCTGGAAGGAGGGTTGATAGGGCCAACAAAATCCATTTCCCATCTATCAAATGGTTCAACTACTACTTGAGGTTGTAGAGGCATCTGATATGTTTTATTAGGCTGGCCCATCCTTTGGCAGCTGTCACAGGACTGAACATACCTTTTAGCGTCCCTGAACAGAGTCGGCCAATAGTAGCCCATCCGTAGTGCCTTATGCCCTGTTCTTTTGTCTGCAAAGTGTGCCCCACAAGGTCCATCATGACAGGCCTTCAGTTTGTGAAAGATCTCATCTTCCCTTACACATCTCCTAATCTCAAGATCAGGTCCTGTGTAGAAGAGATGACCATTGAGCCAACAATACCTGGCACTTCGCTGGATGATTTTTCTCTTTTCTTGTTTAGACATGTGTGGCGGGAGCTTTCCTGCAACCAAATAATTAGTGACATCTGCATACTAGGGGAAATGAGCTGAAAGTGCAAATAGATGTTCATCTGGAAAAGAGTCCTCAACAGGCAAACTGTCATCACTGTTAGTAAAACGAGATAAAAAATCAGCAACAACATTTTCTTTTCCAGGTTTATCTATAATGGTAATATCAAATTCCTGCAATAATAAGAGCCACCTGGTCACTCTGGCATTGGTGATAGGTTTGTTCATTAAATATTTAATGGCAGAGTGGTCAGTGTGCACAAACGTAGGATACCCAGTAATGTAATGCCGAAATTTATTAATAGAGTAAACAATAGCGAGGAATTCTTTTTCAGTAACAGTATAATTAAGTTCAACAGGGGCTAATTTTTTACTAACATAATAGATGGCATAAGGTACTTGGCCATCCTGCTGTCCTAATACTGCTCCAATGGCGGTATCAGAAGCGTCTGATGAAATATGGAAGGGTAGGGTCCAATTAGGTCCCCTTAGGATAGGAGTTGTGGACAGCTTCTCCTTAAGCTTATCAAACACTGTCTGGCATGCTTCACTCCACACAAACTGTGCATCCTTCATTAACAAAGAAAACAAAGGAGAAGCAAGTTTGGAGAAGTTTTCTATAAACCTCCGGTAATACCCAGCATGTCCTAGAAAACTCCGCACTTCTTTCTGAGTTGAAGGAGTCGGTATATTTTTTTATCAACTTAATTTTTGAAGGATCCACCTGAATGTCATTGGTAGAGATGAAATGCCCTAATACCACCCCCTTACTCATCATCATATGGCACTTTTCAGTGCTTAATGAGAGGCAAGTCTGTTCGCAGCGAATTAAAACCTTCTTTAAATTTTCCAGTGCTTCCTCAAAATCCTTGCCATAGGGAGTAAAATCGTCCATAAAGACTTCCATGCTATCATTAACTAATTCAGAGAATATGCCAATTACATCTCTTTGAAATGTTGTCGGTGCGTTACATAAACCAAAAGGAAGCACCCTGTAGGCAAATGTTCCCCAGGGGCAAGTGAAGGTGGTCTTATCCTAGTCCTCAGGAGCAATCTAAATTTGGTTGTACCCGCTGAACCCATCTAGGAAGGAGAAGAACTTCTTCCTTGATAGGGTATCAAGTACTTGGTCAATAAAGGGCAAAGGGAAATTATCCTTGTGTGTAGCTTTGTTCAGTTCCCTATAATCAACACAGACTCTCCATTTACCATTTTTCTTGGGCACAATTACGAGTGGGGAAACCCATTCACTATCTGAAATAGGATATATAAATCCTGCCTCCAAAAGTTTCTGGATTTCCTCCTTCACTATATCCCTCAGATTGGGGTTCATGCGTCGTTGAGGTTGACACACAGGCCGAGAGTCACTTTTAATATAAATATGGTGGGTGCACAGATTAGAGGGAATACCCCTCATGTCCGTATACTCCCAGGCGAATGCCCCCTTATGTTCTTTCAAGAGACTGATTAGGCGCTTCTGTTCTTCCAAGGAGACACCAGGGTTGATATTCAAAGTCCTTCCAGGTTCTACCTCAATAGGAATACTTTTTGAATTTTTCAAAACTGGGATTATGTTTGTGTCACCAACTAATGCTTCCTCCGTGAGATTTTCTTGTTCTTCCTTACCAAGGTTAATATTCAGGATTTGATAAACCTCTTTATCGACTGAAGCGGGTTCACTAATAAAATTACTAATAGCATCGTCTTCTGTTTCATTTTTAAAAGTTAAGGCCTTCCCCATAGTTAATAGTGGTTGAACATCCTCCTCCTCCCCCTGCTCTATCCAAAGGGAAGTTTCAGCCTCTAGACTTGGCCGAGCTGGAGGATACAGGGTGAGGTGTTTAGTCTCTATACCATCAGATATAGTCATGGACCCCGATCGGCAGCTGATGCAAGCATCAGCTGTGGCCAACCAAGTCCTCCCCAGGATCAATGGGTGTCCCCCTAGCTATGATTTTGGTTGTAATATCAAAAAGTCAGTAGGGTACTCCCATGAATCTACTGAGATGACAAGGTCGTCCAGAATCCCTTCGGGTCTAATGGTGGATCTGTCCGCCAATTCTAAAATGGTAGGGGTCAGTCTAAAATTAGTGAGTCCAAGCTTCTTTACAGTCTCAATTGTTATGACATTGATCGTTGCTCCTAAGTCGACTAGCATGTTGGGTATCTACGCTTGTCCTACATGTACAGTGACATTAGGATTGCCAGGGTCGTCATACTTGGTCACACGGGTTTTTCCTGTTATCAAAGCAGATAAATTCCCTATGACGTGAACAGTGGGAGTATCTCTGGGTTTCCTTCCTAGTTTCTTAGTGCACAGGTCCCAAACGGTTCTAGCATAAATAGGCACATCTTGAAGAGCTTGCAGAAGGGGGATTTTTACGTAAAGATTCCTTAACTCTCCTAGGAGGTTAAACTGAGGTTGCCCCCCTACTTTTGGTAGCATTAGTCTCTCGGGGTATGGTGGTTGCCTTATCAGCTGGGTAGGCTACGTATTGTCCGATTTATCATTTGATGTTTCAGCCGTCCCATCCAAGGGATGTTCAGCATCTTCAGTGATGGGAACTGTATCGGATGGGTGCTGTGAACTCCCTCCTACTTCATGTATAGAAGGTGGAGCATCTTCTGTGATTACGGGTTCTACTATTTTCTCAGATCGTAGACGAATATCATTACAAGGTACAGGGGAAAGGGAGTAGGCCGGCATATTGACAGTTTCCAATTGATGGACTATTTTATTATTCGGGTTAGGATTAGGTTGGGCAGGCAGCTGAGGCCCTATTGGTATATTAGGGACATAATTATTCTATAGCTGAGGTGGGTATTGAGGATATTGAGGAAATTGAGGGTATGGAGGAGAATATGGTGACTGTTGAGGTGGAGGTGGTTGAGGAAACTGGTTCCCAGGATGGAAGTTCCTCCATCCAGGAGACCACGACGTAGGTTGATGTGGTGGCTGTGTCCAGGGACTCCATGAGTTATAATTTTGCATTGCAGGTTGGGAAGGATTCCACTGAGCATAATTTGAAGGGAATTGTGTGTTCACATTTTGCATGTTATTATTCCAATTGCTCATATTATTCAAAAATGGAAACGAGTCCAGAGGCATACCTTGATTTCGAGGCTGCCAAGGTTTCTTCTGTGCAATGAAATAGGATGATTCCACTTCTGGAGTTGATGCCTGCAGAACAGCCTTCACTTGGGGAAGTGAGGGACATTCTTTCATGTCATGGTTCAGCTCACACAGTTGACATACTACTACTTTGTCAAGCGGGTATTATTTCAGCGGATGATTCTTTCTACATCGGGGACAGAACACACCTAGTGTGAGATCCTCCACTACCTGTTTTTGCTTTGCCTTCAGGACATCAATCTCCGAAGAGATGAAGCTCATCATTTCTGTTTTAAAATTTTCAAGGAGATTTCCTATCTCTGCACAGGTAGCGCCTCCGTTGGACGACTTCTGAGTTCTGTCGAAGACATCATGTTCCATCTTGTCTCGTCTATCTCGCTTATTGTTCCTGGAAGACCCCCTGGAGTATCTCTTACATAATTCCACAATCTTCTCAAAAGGTTCCTTGGAGATATCTCCCTTTCCTAGCAGATTTAACATGTCTAAACAATCATCCCTGATCCCACGAAGCAAGATTATCTTGAGCACGTCCAGCCCCATGTTCGTCTGCCCGGCTCTCTGCACATTGTACAACAACCTTTCTACAAAATCCTCCAGACTTTTGTCCTCCTTCTGTACCATTTTGAATAATTCTTCTCTTTTGTTCTTGGTGTTGCAATATTCTTGGTATTTCTCCAGGAACACTTGCTTCATCTTATCCCAATTAGCAACAGTTCCTCCCCCAAGGCTCATGAACCATCGTAATGCGTTGTCCTTCAGGGTGGCAGGGAAAAGTTTTAGCTTTTGGGCATCGGTGACATAATCATAGCTGTGACAGACGATATCGAATTCAAAAAGGAATTCGTCTGGATCTTCTGCCGCCCTACCATGGAAGCGAGGCAACACTGATGGTGAGATGTTTTTCATAGGGGCTGTCCCTTCTGGCTGCCGAATAGGAAATTGCAATGTAGCCTTCGTTCCCCCAGGCAGGGAGTGATTTTCATGATGATAGTTTTCCACCATCGCCTCTTCCTCGTCGGACTCATGTTTGTTACTCATCTCCTCTTCTGTTTTCTCCTCTTCATTCGTTCCTGCGTTCTTTTCCTCATTTATTCCTTCGACCTTGTTTTGTTCATGATCAGCAAACTTCTGGTGGAACTGCGTCCACTCTTCTTCAGTTACAGCCTTCCCGTAAATGTGGTAGATCGGACCTCTATCAGCAGATCCAGCTGTAACAGCTGTGTCTTCCTCAATTGTAGCAGCAGGTCCAGTTGTAACAGTTGCATCTTCTTCAGTTGCAGCAAGTTCAGCTGTAACAGCCGCGTCTTCTTCAGTTGCAGCAGGTCCAGTTGTAACAGCTGTGACAGCTGTGGCTTCCTTAGCAGGGATATATGAGGGAGTCATGGCTGCTTGTGTATTTTCCACCGTGGATCCTGACGCTGGCGCCCCAAGATCAGCAGGGTTTCTTC
Organism: Larix kaempferi; assembly: GCA_027924585.1. Taxonomy (NCBI): domain Eukaryota; kingdom Viridiplantae; phylum Streptophyta; class Pinopsida; order Pinales; family Pinaceae; genus Larix; species Larix kaempferi. Next base: position 61,273,536 of record BSBM01000361.1, on the reverse strand, counting down.
TGATAGGAGTTTCTTAATGATGAGCCCTAGTGGATGAATCAGTTCTGTCAACAAGATCGTCAATGAATGTTCTTCTGCCCAATGGTGGTCCTCGACCACGACCCGAGCCACCTGCACTGTTAGTATTTTGGGTGGTTTTGCGAGTTGGGAGGTGATCGCATTTTACCCTCCTTGTATTCATGCGAACCCAATCATTTCAGCAAAAAAAAAAAAAAAAAGACTGACTAGAAACAATTACCAAATGCAACTAATGATTAGTGTTTAATTTTTATCCTTCCCCGGCAACGGCGCCAAAATGTCGAGCACCCTATATGCAGATAGATTATTCCAACATACAGAGCAGACGAGATTTATTGTCAACCTGAGAAAGTATTTTATTTCAAAGGATAGATGCACAGTCTATGCTTAAACACCAAATCACTACAATTGAATACTTTTATCCTCTAACAACTATGTCCATCCCAAAGATCTGTGTAATCCCAATTGCTTTCTAGATACTATAATTTCAATTCGTTTCTACCATGCATCAACAAGAAATAATATAAGATTCAAAGACAATTGCAAATAAAAAGAAATCCTATTCACATCCTAGAACGAGTAACTCACTTCTTCAATCTGATCACTCTTGAAAACCATAAGCATAAACTAAATATTAATCTAGAAATTCAATTGCAAAGGATTGAGTTCAGCTGCTCTAAGAGATTGAATTACAGGAATGAAAATCAACAATCATAATAGGAAAGATAAATTGCAAGGGCTCATGGGATCACAACTTAACTGCAAGATGAACAAGGCTGTGTACAACTGTCACACGAATTGCATAAAGTTTCTTACTCAGTCGACTGTCACTCTGTACTACTTGCCAATCTCAAAGAAATATAATCTTAATTATACTAGAAATCCACACCACACTTACTACTGCTGCGTATAAAGGAGATATCATCAACAAAACATCACACAACAATAAATTGAAAAGTCCTAATTTAACTTAGCAATCTCTGTGCAAGACGGGCCCAGCCTTCACACAGAGATGCTGGCTGAACAACATAAAGTTCCTTTAACTCAGAGGTAACTCCTTATATTAACAGAGGAATGATTACATAGTTGCTTTTACTGCTAATACAATGAATAAATTCTCCGTTGTTCAACCCCCTTGGTCGAGGCAGCTCCCCATATTTATACCTACAGATCATAACATCCAATCCTAATAACGGGAAGCCATGAAGATCTCTGATCTTCAGGTGCCCTAAATAACACTAGCTGTTACAATACGTGGCAAAGTAGAGACATAAAAAATGTGAGAAAGCTGTTGACTGGCCCAGGAGTGGCGATCTTTCCAGATCACAACTATACTCGAGCAGCGACATACTAAAGATCTCCAATTATAGCGCATTCTGTTACAGCTGCCCTGTCACAGCTCCACCTAGGATGTTATATTGGAACCATATGCCTTAATTGATGATCCGAGCCCCGAGGATCCTTTTTAAGCAGGGAACACCCCTCCTTTCAAGACTTGTTCAGCCGCATCTTCTTGCAGTCCACTTATCTCAAACTACCTTCATAAATCATAACATGTTAGCACAATTGAGAGATAAACAGCCTTAATTATCACAATCATAAGCATTAATAAGATAGAGCAATGATCAGTCATACCTTGGCAGCTTGGGGGAATAAAGGGAGGACAACAGGTCTAATTAGCATGCTAAATGGTGTAGGAAATGGGAAGAAAAGGTGATCGAGGATGATAAAAAGGGTCAATTCTGGGCTCAACATGTTGTACAAGTATTTGTCTAGAACACAGAATCTCCGAGCAAGTGTCTGGACAAGATCTCTTGAATATTCCAATTGATAATTCCTGAAATGCAATATTGTCAATGATATGTGATTTGCAGGTTAACAATGGTTCAAAGTGACTAGCAAAAGGTATATGATCATGGAACAAAATGTTATCCGTATCCAGAAAGAGTAGAATTGAAGTGGAGATATCTTCTTTTCATTGACAAAGACCACATGGCGACAAACGCATTCAACCAATTCGCAAACCATTTTAGACAGAATATATCACCCCATAAGCCACAACCATTGTTATTATCTAAATGATAAGTTGATTGAGACATCCATTCTAGATAAAGATTCTTGTCTTGTAAACCATGTAGCTCAAACAAATAATCAGGTAAAAGTTCCAAGTTCGATGAAGATATTGCAGAAGGATCTCCTTGAGCCAGTCGATGGGAGAAATGGTTAAATATTGCTCCTCTTATCTCTATTGATGTGTGTCACAAATGAAAAAGAATGGCAAACGAATCGAACAAGCAATATCTGTTTTGGAAATGCAAAGCTTCCAACCATAGCAAATGATTTCTTGACAATGCAATATCAATTTCATCATCAACTCCGTATTTTGTTGAGAATAATTTTGAAACACCGAGTTGCAAGTGCATGGATCTTAGTGACTAATCAAGTAGATTGAGTCGATCCAACTACAAGTAAGAATAGGCAATAGAAGGGGAAAAAGAAATCAGATAAAGTCTTTGAAATCGAAAATGAAAAATATGCCATTTAGTAACATTAACAATTTAAGGGGAGACATGGGCTAGTGCATAGAATTGTTAATCTTCACAAGTTCATGAATGCATTTAGCTATTGCATAAAATATCTCTTCACATGAGATTGAAAATTTCAAAAAGCCATTAGAAATGATGAAATGCAATTGCACTAGAAGGTTGCAACTGACATTGGCATCTATTGCAATGAAGCGAAGGGTTCAAAAACCACGTCTTTAAATATGTGTGCAATTGACAATAACAGTTTTTTTTACAATGATGTAAACTATATATATATCTATCTATCTATATATATATATATATATATATATATATATATATATATATATATATATATATATATACATATATATATATATGTTTCATGTATACATAATAAAGAATTTTAATGGCAATAGAAAACAATGCAAACACAAATTCCAAAATAATGAAAGCACAACTAAAATCAATGCAAACATGGAAAAACACTATGTTATAAAAATGCAAAGATGATGCATTGGAAACACAATCGATCATAGCAATGATGACACAACAATGATCAAGTCATGAAACAAGGATATAGACACATGAAAATATAAAAGAACTTGAAGAAGGCTTCAAGCTCTATAACTATGCTATAAGCATCTATTCTAGTAGTTGAATACTGCAAAATTGTAACTATATTCAATGTCTTATGGCGATGCAAACCGCCACTAAGCAAATATAATGGAATGGAAAAGAAAAAAATTTCCAAAATACATTCCAAATTCAAGATCATAACATTATTTACATCAATTTTTATGAGTATCAATATCCATAAAGAACTGTTGTCAACTCACTTGGAGTGTATTTTTTAATATTATTATTTTTATAAGTAAAAAAATTATGTATGACTTATACACAAAATATTCCAAACACTATACATGCTACAGGCATAATTTTCAATGCAACAATGGATAGGGCACAGTGACAAAATCTACGCATGAGGAAATTAAAAATGGCTGGAAAGAATAAATAGATGAAGGGAATAACATCGAATATGGCTAGTCATAACTCAATTTTATAAGATATCAAATATGGGAAGCCATAACACATGCAACAATTGCTATAGTCATAGCCAATAACAAGCTTTGTTAAAAAATCACAACCAATAATAATGGCTTACGAAAAAAATATTTACTATCTTCATATGCCTTATAATTCTATAGTAAACAATTGTTGACACACAAAATCCATTTGCATAGTGTTTATCAATAGCAAAATGCATTTATATGTAACTCTACCTCGAGACATGTAGTGACTTGACACACTAATTATAATTCCATGTATGGATATCCTTCAACATGTATGGGTATCTTTCAACAGATGTAATGCACTAATAAGCCAACAGCCTAAAACCTAACCATCACTTTAGACATGAATATGTAATATCAAATTTTATAAGCATGCTTGCAATGGATCTATAACGGCATGGAAGTGATCGACAACAAAATGGATCGGCAACGGCTCTAGATCTGCAACGTATCTAGATCTGGATCTGGATTTGCAACGAAGCTGGATCTAGATTTGGATATGGATATGGATTTGGATCTGGATAGATGTAATCTACTATTTAGCAGTCGAAAACATATATGAAACCCAGGTATGTTCAGATTCCTAACGGTTCAGGGGATTCACTTGGCTAGCAATGCAGTCTGACGGCTTGCGTATTGGGGAAGCACCCCTCACTCCACTACTCAGGTAAAATTGATAACCGCATTTCTACAAACAACAACTCCTCTTGGTTTACCTCACGGGTGGGGACTAGTCAATCAGGTAGGGGTCGTTGCCCTTTTCGCTGGCAGGTCCTGTCAATGGGCCAGCTACTCCGGGGTTCCTATGGTACTCCTCACAATAATTTTTAGGGCTATTCCCAAGTACTCCCCACAGTTAAACAGATAGGGACTATTCCCGGATCCGAATTTGCAATTAAAACAAACAATATAGATGCGACAAAAAAAATTGCAAAAAATTACACCGAATGAGCCCAAGAAAGTGTTATGACACCAGGAGTGAGGAACCTTGAACAATGAATTAGTTAAATGCATAAATAGCAGAACACAAAGCACTTAATTGAACCATGTTTTGTAAACTTGAAAAAAAAATCAGTGTTTCTGAAATGTTTTATAACTAAAGGCACAATTTAAATCATAGTTTTATATAGAGCTAAGTTCAAGTTTCTTGATGTTACTCTCTTCTTAAGGCATTGAAATTCAATTGATGAGGGAAGAAATAGGCATCAAAAGATGCTATACATTTAATTTGCATTAAGCCACCACCACTACTAGGTCGGCAACTGCGAGCCCTTAGCCCAAGAATGTTGTGTCAGATTTGAGGCAGATAACTCCCTACAAATGCAAAGACTGCATAAGAGACTAAGAAAAGCAAAATAAGCTACTTAAGGAGAAACTCTATCTTCTAATGTGCCATCATGGTCATCTCTTAGCCTTAAGCTAATTGATTTATCAGTCATCTAAAAGCTTAGTCTTAAACTACGTGATTTGTCATAATCATTTAAAAATAAAATCTAGTAGTCTAAGGTGAATAATGGCTTTCATGATTGTTAGTTACAAGGTCCATATAGAAGGAATTCATGTATAAAGGGTATCAATTCAATATTGCATGTAGAAAATTACTTTCTCAATTGAAGAGGATATGGCGAGGATGGTCTAAAATCTTATTATATTATTATCTTGTTCAATTATTGCAAAGAGAAGTGAGGTGCTCTTTAGCCTTGGTGGGGAAGATGATTATCTATAGCTTAAAAATAACTCCTCTTATTAATTATCTATCTTAATATATTTAAACAACTGTAAATAAACTTGTATAGATCCATCTTAACTATAAATCTATTATGCATAAAAAATGGTGAAGCACAAACCTCAATGTTTATTAAATAGTATCTGTCTATTAATTATCTATCTTATTATATTTAAATTATTATAAATAAATTAGCATAGATCTTTCTTAAACATGGATCTATTATGCATCAAAAGAGATCAAGTATGGTGATGCACAAACCTTGGTGTTTATTAAATAGTACCTGAAAGTGCAAAAACATTAAGGCTTGCAGTTCCAGTCTTTTAGTCCCTCTCAATCCTTGATAGATACAAAGTTAAGATGGGCCTATGCTACTTGTAATAACTATTTTGAAGATGAGAAAACATGGCAAATGAATTATTTTGAAGATGAGAAAACATGGCACAACAACTATGTGCTCCTCTGTGACATAAATAACAATAAAATCTTTTGGTTTTTATGCATCTTCCTCCCATGTACCTATAGGTCTACAATAAAGCAACTACTACATCTACTTTATCTCAAACGTCCTTAATGGAACTTACTTTCACACTCTTACATCTTGTACAAGTACATTTCTTTTAAGTGCTTAAATTAAATATGTTCAAAATCTAAAGTTGATCCACATTAATTTAGATCCCCAGAAATAAGTTCATCCATAGTGTGATCCAAAATTCAAACACAAAAACAAGTTGTTGTCTATAAAGCTCAAATGTCAAACATAAAGTGACATGAGCAATTCGAGTTCTAAGTGAAGAGTAAATCAACAAGTCAACATATTGCAACCAGTAGACTCCTTCTGCAATTACCCAGGTAAAGCACCTTTGAGGCAAAAAGTGCGTGCATATCTACACCTTCAATGCATTGAAGATGGCCTTTATTTCATATGATTTTCTTCCTTATTAGTTTTCTTCATTAGAGCATTGGAAGAATGCTTACAATAATAGCATATGAAATTTGTTTTCAATTCCCAAGGTACAATAGATTTTATCATAATACTTAATACAAGACAACAAAAATGATAAAATGAAATCATTTTCAACTCAATGCAATAAAAAACAACGCACACCCAAACTAGAGGAATAGAACCTACCTCAAGCTACAAAATTATCTTCAGTAGAGATCGTCAATCTTCCACATGCAACAAATTTCTAAAAACATAAGTAAACTGTCTGCCCAGAAAATAGAATATTATACTAGCCACAATGATGTGGGTCTTGAACAATACTAATACTGCAAACAAGAAATGGACGGCATTATAATGGTGAACTGCAAATTCAAAGGGATGGCTAGTTCAAAGCATTTAGTTTACAATTACATTGTCCATATTGGGGATGGCATCCTCACAGCTATTAAGCTTTTATCTAGAATAGTCAGGCTAATGCCTCTCAAAATTACACTCCTATTGGCCTCTGTTTACCTATTGTTTTATGCACCATATCAGAGAACAAGGAGCATAAACAGCAACACAAAATTAGATAGGGATTAATCAATTTAAAATACCTCTTAGACCACTAGACCTACTATAAAAAGAAAATCCTTTCAGTTCCAAGCTAATTTTGTGCCAACATTGACTACATGTGTGAAAGACCAATGATAATTAATAGAAACACTCAAGGATCCCAATTGATGAGACAAGTAACAACACAGATAAGAAAGTTGGAAACTGTTTTCAGGATCCAGAGGCCATAGGCTTAATAAAAACACAAGGAAGTTGAAGGAACCTTAAAGACTATCCATCCACTCTCTAATCATGAATAGCTGGTTGACCTAGATTTTTCTTGAAAGCATATTTACAGTTCCAGAAGTAATAAAGCAAAGGAATTGTATAACTACTAATGGGCATAAATCAAAGGAATTATGTAATTACTAATAAGCACAAACCTATTTCAAGTAGGATGGTCATCGTTTACCGAGATAGCTTTTTGGATTGTAAGTCATCTTTTTGCAATATTGGATACATGATTTCCTCCAAAAACATGTCTCTCCAAAAAGAAAAAATTGATGTTAAATTCCAAAAACCAAAACAGAAAAGGGCATTTAATTGTATCTATATCTACTCCAATAGGCTGCCAAAACTTAGCATATATTTGAAATGGATATTTGAAACTTTGACACTTCCCTTCTCTGAAATGCAACCGTTTAGTTTGGATTTGAATTTGGACAAAAATTCAGAGTCTTCAAGTGATACGAAAGACAAATTTAAGGCGTTCCATGATCCCTGCTATTAACCTTACTTACACATGCCTACATTCCAACCTACCCAATCGCTTTTGTATTTTAGTCATGCTTAATCTGCATGCATATAAGGGCAGGTTCTGCTATTCAAATTGAGCAATGAAAGCTTTTATGAGTCAAACGTTCGGACGGAAATCAATACACAAACAAATAGGATAATAAAAATACAATCAGTCTCATGCTTTGATCACAACGATAATTTAGTATAACCAAAAAATCAAAAGAATTTGAGACCTTCCTAAACATAATAAGACCTCCAATGAAGGTGGCCCACAAAGCTGATCCAAAATCCATGGCAAAGATCATCAAGTGAGCTAACCTCAAAACTAAAGATGTAGACCCTCCAATTCTAGCTGACCCTTCTGTTGTTTTTCCTCCAAATTTTGATTCAGTTATCTCTGGAGATACCAAAATGTCAAGGGATAGAATTGATATCATCACCACAAAACGAGTAATCCAAGCCATTTTATGATATGAATTTGCCCAAAATCCATTACCCGCTGAGATGAAATTTAGCCAGAATCGAATACTCACTTCAACCAAACAAGCAGGATGAGGTAGGGAAAAGAAGCAAAATATTACATTCAGGCCCTTGGAATTTTGAAGATAATTTTACAGATGGAGGCAGTGGGTAGCGAGGGACTTGAGGGATGAGGAAATTTCTATGGAATCATTAAGTTCAATGACAACATAAAAGTGTCAGACAATTCTCCCCCAGTTTTAAAAATCCAAAGGGAATAAATCAGAAAATACCCTTCGGCTTAAAGCTAAATTATTGGATATTCTTACAATATTTTAGGACTTCTAGAGAAGCATCACACAAATTCCTTAAATTCTTGACAGTTAGATAGTTGGGCCTGTTGTAAATATGAGACATGGCATCAATTCTACAATTCAACAAACTGGATATCGAGGAGAAGACAACTTGTTCGAACAGAGTATAATATTTCACAAACCCTGCAAACCTTAAATTTGATTTGCATTCCTCGGGTTTCTCAAGGTTCCCTATTGTTTCACAACCCAGCATTGGGCGATACTTCAGTGTTTAACGTGTTTAAGGAGGGAAAGGGAGCCATATCCATTTTCAAACCAAGGCCTGAGTAACCAAACAACAATAAAGCATAGAAGAAAAGTGTAGACTTCCATATGCTCAGAAATTTATATTTAGAAAACTCCTCATATCTATCGGATTTTGAACAACCAAATTATGTTTCCCATAACTATAAACAAATATTAGAATTAAGCGATCTGGGATCGAAATTTCTTACCTTACTAGTGAAACTGTGATGCCGGAATATACATCCATTAAGGAGTTAGGGATAGGATGAATGCATAATTCAAAAATCATTATGAGAAAAAACAAAACAGAACCAATTCAAGACGTATGTAAGCAAATGAAAACTATGGAAATAGTTGGCATAAACCCAATTAATTCAGGACAAATACACAGAACTCACCCGATAAAATGTCATCCCGCGAATGCTCCAGTCAAAAGAAACGAAAGAGGAAGTTACCAAGGGTAACACAGCAACGCGTCGACGAGAACACAACAAACAGAAGAATGCGATCACAGCAACGGCCAACATGAACAAGTAACAGGAAAGGAAAAACATTAGCCGCATAAAAAATGCATTGGCATACGACCACGATGAATGTACCTCCACAACTGAAGTGCTGCACTCCTCCACAAGAAAAAATTAAATGAAATGGACACAACAGTGAAGGCCATACCCTGCCAACACTCTTTGTCCACCCAGAACCTGGAAACCTAGAAATTGGGATGCTCCTTACAGACCACGTTCACATTATCAACTAATTGCATGCCCACCAAAGGAAAAACTATTACAGTAGCACGCGCATTACACACGCCATGAGATCATTAAAAAAACATATAGTTTGTATTTCAATAGTTCTATATTGTAAAACAGAATGCAACCAAATAGACACTATATTTCAATAATTGGGCCCTGCATGACATCACATTTTGCAATCTTCTGGTACAGAAAATGCTTTTAGAATTTTATAGATATTAACACAGCAAATCCGCAGACCGTCCCATGAAAACAGCTGCATGCTTTGTCTTACTGCACCATTAAAATAGCTCCATGCTCTACCATACCGCCAGACACCCGCCCATTCAAATGCAATAAAAACGTTACCAGGTTTTAACAACTGCACCTTGCACCATACCGCTCACCATTACATAGCTTGTTGTGACATAACATGGCATTAACGCACCTCAATGTCCTTCCCTGCCATACCGCAGACACCATGAGCAATAAAAATGATATGACCTGCATTTAAACCTTACTGACAAAAGATTGCCTTCGGGTCTTCAGGCACATAGCCCCAGGACAACATAAGCCGAAAACCAACCAATCACCAACCAGATAAAACCTTGGCCAAATAAAAAAAAAAAAATACACAAAAAATAAAACCTGTTAAAACCTATGTTAATGCCCTCCCTTCCCTCCTCCCACAAACCAACTAAGACCCCCGACGCAAAAATAAATGTCGGGGAAATAACTTCATCAAGCAAGAGCACTTGAAGTTGATCAAAGTATTTTGCAACAAGATCTATTGTATTTGAACTTAATGCAAACAACTTTACAAAATTTAGCGGAAGCTTAAAAGAAGAATGAACAGTGATGCCATCAACATTGTATGCTACTTTTCCAGTAAGTGCTGCAATGAGACATTTCCTTTTCAATGGGTCACTTCCAAGTGATTTATCACAGAACAGGACAAGAGCATTGAAAAGAGCTTTTGTAGTGTGTGTTTTCCCTGTACCAGCACTTCCTGTGAGAAATAGGTGTATTTAATTGGAAGGATTGTTTTTTTTTCTAGTAACAATCTCTTTTACTATAGACTGTTGTTCGTTGTTTAGCTTCCTTCTTGTTGCAATATTCTTCCATGTTAGGGAGAAAAGGTTTTTCTTTGAAATTGCAAAGGTTTAGTTCTTGTTGCAAACTAGTTTTTTTTTATGAACAAGATCATTGTGGATATCAATTTTTTCAGAATCCATGGAATCACACATGGCCTCCGATGCCGCTGTTGAGGAATTAGCAACTTCTAGTTGTGTTTCAACAATATCCTTTTCAATGTCAAGATCACCCCATCTGGTTGTTGCTTTGGGGAAGAATATTTGCTCAACAATTGATATTTGTGACTTGTATTGCTCATATTCTTTTGTCCAAGTTTGAAGCGAATGAGTTAGAAAGTTTCACAGGTCTCTAAAATGGAAAAATAGCAATAGCTTCTCCCTTGCAAATTTTTCTTGAGCTTTTTCCTATCTATATTGAATGTATCGAATAATGCATGGCCTATTTCTTTTGATTGTCTTTCCATCTATGAAGCAATAGAAGGAAGCATGTTCAACACGACTAATAGTTTCAAGTTCGTTAGGACGTTCGATGTATCTATCTATTATTGAAGGACAAAGTATGTCTTAAGATTCATCTGACTCTTTTTTCAACAAAGAAGGTTTTTTCAAGGCAACAATTCGTTTATCATTAGGGGTAGTGTTGATGAAAATTGTTTTCCTTGATGATGAATGCAAAGGAAAAGAGAGGATAATATGGGCTGCTTGTCTAATCGACATTTGTTGCATGTTCAAGAGCATGTTGCAAAGTCTGCGTATTGTTTCAAGCTGTCCATATTTGTTTGCAATTGACTCTTCCTTGATCTTCTTTACTGCCATTGACATAGGCCTGTTTACTTTCGTTATATATGAAGTTACATATGTTGCAGTAGCATAAGCATCTAAAATGAATTGAGCATCTGTATTTGCTTGCCACAAATTTGGAATGTCCTTTGCAAATGGATTTATCCATATATCCGATGGATCTCTTTTTAGCAGTAGGGTGGGTTGCTTAATCAAAGAACATAGTAGTATAATGTAATTGTCTTTGTCAAAATTCAACTCTTCTATAAATGATTCAAAGCACATGTTTTTTCATATTGTTTAGATTCAAGAGCAGAAGTAAGGAGTTTTGTTTTTTCATCAAGATTGTTCAATTCATTGTCAATGGGTTCCAAATTTGTTGTACAATCAATCGGGAACATAGGAAACCGAAATATACAGTTAGAATGTCGATGTTTTCTACATGCACGTGTTTGCTGATGGGTTTGAATCTTTTTTACTTCTTCAGAAAGCAAAGAAGAATATGTTGAAATATATTTGTCAACAAAAAATGTTATTTTCTGGTTACTATTTTTACCATATACTGATGCATCCTCAATCCAAAGAAGACCATGTTCATGTTCATTTCCTCTTTGTTGAAATTCAGTTGTGAAAAGTAATCATTCACATTTTCAAAGAGAGAGTTGTTTTTCAATATCAACGACTTGAGCAAGTTCAATTTGTGTCTATAATAGCGACTGCAAATGACAGTATGGTTTCTAATCAAAGTGTCAATATTAGTACTTGAGGGAAATAATGTGCAATTGGAATCGTTTTTTATTTAAAGATGTTGTAAAGCATTGCACAATGGATTCCATATATGTTCTACAAAAGTGAAGCTAACAAAGAAAGTTGGTGGGCCTAGTTGCCTAACCATTGAAAAATATCTTTTCTCATGTTTTCAAAATAGTCCAGAGATGTTCGAATAGCTTTGAATGTACGAAATGCAATTCGAGACTTTACGATGTTTTCAAGATTGCTTTGTGACTTGACATCTTTTGATTTTAGTTTTTTCCCTTTCAATTCACCTATGCGAATAGATATCCATGCAGTATTAGAAATTTGGCGTATCAATACTTTGACCATATTAAAGAACAAGTTTGTAGGATGAGCTTCAAATACCATACTTTAATGTTGTAGCTCCCATTGGAATATTTACTGATGTCGATACCAGTTGTAGATGTCATCTAGTCTACAACATCCATAGAAAAGTGTTGGGAAATTAAGCTCTTAAGAGAAATTGTCTTGGAAAATGCCTAAAGGCTTGTTATTTTTAACAGGCGCAATTTCTAGAAGCTTTGTAGACAAATCATCAATAAGATGTGTTTCGCCATAACCATGGACCAATGTTTCAGTTGCTGGTTCGAATTCTGTTTCGGAAATGTTGTTGTTGATGTTCTCCGAACTTGTGGAACTGTTCTCGTCGTCATTGGAATTGTCAATTGGAAAGTCAATGACCTCTTTCCTTGCTAGCTCTGTGAACTTTGTTTCCTAATTAGGAATGATACAAACTTTTTCTAATTTGTAAAGATCTCTAGTACAAAGAATTTTCAATGCAACCATGACAATATTCGGATGCACATTTCCAAAGATGTAAGCATTTTTGTATTCCAGTTTTCGTTTTAACATAATTCCAATAGTCATGTCATCATCAAGGTTTCTTGGAAAAACTATCTGCATCTTGTCCAAAGATGAGGGGATGTTATAATTGCGCCAGTCAAGCCTAGTTGAGCTTGTTTGTAACCTAGTTGACGCATTTGGGAAAATGCAATTCTTGGAGAGAGAAGGCGTTCTTCCAATGGCGTTAACATATCTACAGATGACAATGAAGTGTTACGTCAAATATTCAATGCAACTGCGAATACAAGAATCTCTGAATTAGAGACATTTTTTTTGCAAAATTTGCAAATGTATAGGTCAATTGCAAAAGAGGGTGGCATATCCATCCATTGTAATGAGTTCAATGAAAAAAACGTTTTCTCATTGATACGATGTATGTCTTTTTTAAAATGCAATTGTTTGCATATGCAACATGAATGGGTAGGTGTATCGTCAATTTCTTTTAAATATTGAATAGTGGCTTTTTTTCCTTTTGGTTTTGTTTTTGTTTTTTGGAAGCTTCCATTGCTGCAAAACGCATATCACTTTTTGTTGAGCGAAGGTTCTTGAATGGTCGCTTTGCATTATGACCAAGTATGTTGATATTTCCATTGGACCAGTATGCATTGACAGCAGGTGCAACCTTTTTGTGTCCAATCTATTTGTATTCTCTATCATTTGTTTTTCCATTTGACAATGTTTTTGTATATTCTCATTTTTGTTTCTTTTCAGTTGTCTTTGTGGATCTATTGGATATGTTCTATTGACATTACAAGTGGAAGAAAATTTTGATTGGTTGATCTTGTTTTTTTTATTTGCATCAATGTGCAAGTCATTTGACATCATTGTTTCCATGTTGGAAGAACCTATGTCAAAGTTTTTTTTAACTAGTGGATGGAAATGAAAATGACCTTTGCATGTTTCATGTTGCAATAGGAAAATGTCTTTTGTAGAGCTTTTTGTTGAGTGATATTGGTCCTCAATGTTACAAGAACATGTGTCCCAAATGAAAATATTTATTTCCAACATCTCACACATCCATTGAATTGCAAATTTACAACCTTCTATATGTCCAATGCTAAAAGGATCAGCCAAATTCAGGACAAATGTTTGCGAACTAGAAACATGACAAGTTTCATGTTCCATAGACAATGGCAGATATGTGGATAGACATTGCAATGCTCTGTTGTCATTGGATTGTATGCAATTGAAGAAGGTTTGGGCTATTGTCTTTCAAAGACTACTCATGTCAAAGATGTTAGACAACTTTGAAACCAATTGAAAGAGAGAGTCAAAACAATGGCCTTGAATGATTGAGAAGATGTCAAAACCTTGTTGTACAAGTTTTTGTCTAGAACACAGAATCTCCGAGCAAGTGTCTGGACAAGATCTCTTGAATGTGGCAATTGATAATTCATGAAATGCAATATTGTCAATGACACGTGATTTGCAGGTTAACAATGGTTCAAAGTGACCAGTAGAAGGTATATGATAATGGAACAAAATGTTATAGCAGTAGCCAGAAAGAGTAGAATTGAAGTGGAGATATCTTATTTTCGTTGACAAAGACCAAATGGAGACAGGCGCATTCAACCAATTTGCAAACCATTTTATATAGAATATATCACCCCATAAGCCACAACCACTGTTATTATCTGAATGATAAGCTGATTGAGACATCCGTTCTAGATAAAGATTCTTGTCTTGTAAACCATGTAGCTCAAACAAATAATCAGGTGAAAGTTCCAAGTTCGATGAAGATATTGCAGAAGGATCTCCTTGAGCCAGTTGATAGGAGAAATGGTTAACAATCACATCTCTTAGCTCTATTGGTGTGTATTGAAAATACAAAAGAATGACAAATGAATCGAACAAGCAATCTCCATTTTGGAAATGGAAAGCTTCCAACCGTAGCAAATGATTTATTGACAATGCAATATCAATTTCATCATCAACTCCATCTTTTGTTGAGAAGAATTTTGAAACACCGGGTTGCAAGTGCATGGATCTTAGCATATCGACTAATCAAGTAGATTGAGTCAATCCAATTGCACGTAAGAACATGCACATTTGGTAACAATAACAATTTAAAGGGAGACATGGGCTAGTGTATAGAATTGTTAATCTTCACAATTTCATGAATGCATTTTGCTATTGCATAAAATATCTCTTCACATGAGATTGAAAATTTCAAAAAGCCACTAGCAATGATGAAATGCAATTGCACTAGAAGGTTGCAACTGACATTGGCGTCTATTGCAATGAAGGTAAGGGTTCAAAAACCACGTCTTTAAATATGTGTGCAATTAACAAAAGTAGTTTTCTTTACAATGATGTAAACTATATATATATATATATATATTCTTGTTTCATGTATACAGAATAAATAATTTTAATGGCAATAGAAAACAATACAAACACAAATTCCAAAATATTGAAAGCACAACTAAAATCAATGCAGACATGGAAAAACACTGTGTGAGAACAATGCAAAGACGATGCGTTGGAAACACAATCGATCATAGCAATGATGACACAACAGAGATCAAATAATGAAACAAGGATATAGACACATGAAAATAAAAAAGAACTTGAAGAAGGCTTCAAGCTCTATAATAATGCTATAAGCATCTATTCTAGTAGTTGAATACTGCAAAATTGTAACTATATTCAATGTCCTATGGTGATGCAAAATGCCGCTAAGCAAATGTAATGGAATGGAAAAGAAAAAAATCCAAAATGCTTTCCAAATTGAAGATCATAACATTGTTTACATCAATTGTTATGAGTATCAATATCAATCAAGAACTGTTGTCAACTCACTTGGAGTGTATTTTTTAATATTATTATTTTTAAAAGTAAAAAAATTATATATGACTTATACATAAAATATTCTTAACAATATACATGCTACAGGCATACGTTTCAATGCAACAATGGATAGGCCACAGTGACAAAATCTGTGCATGAGGAAATTAAAAATGGTTGGAAAGAATAAATAGATGAAGGGAATAACATCAAATATGGCTAGTCATAACTCAATTTTATAAGATATCAAATATGGGCAGCCATAACACATGCAACTATTGCTATAGTCATAGCCAATAACGGGCTTTGTTAAAAAATCACAGCCAATAATAATGGCTTACGACAAAAATATTTACTATCTTCATATGCCTTATAATTCTATAGTAAACAATTGTTGACACACAAAATCCATTTGCATAGTGTTTATCAATAGCACAATGCATTTATATGTAACTCTACATCGAGACATGTAGTGACTTGACACACTAATTATAATTCCATGTATGGCTATCCTTCAACATGTATGGGTATCCTTCAACATATGTAACGCACTAATAACCCAACAACCTAAAAACTTACCATCACTTCAGACATGAATATGTAATATCAAATCTGATTAGCATGCTTGCAATGGATCTATAACAGTGTGGAAGTGATCGGCAACGGCTCTAGATCTGCAACGTATCTATATATGGATTTGGATTTGCAACGGAGTTGGATCTAGATTTGGATATGGATATGGATCTAGATATGGATAGATGTAATCTGTTATTTAGTAGTCGGCAACAGATATGGACCCCAGGTATGTTCAGCTTCCTAAAGGTTCAAGGGATTCAGTCGGCCACCAATGTTGTCTGACGGCTTGCGTATTGGGGAACACCCCTCACTCCACGGCTCAGGTAAAACTGATAACCGCTTTGCCACAAACGACAGCTCTTGGTTTACCTTAGGGGTGGGAACTAGTTAATGAGCTAGGGGTTGTTTCCCTTTTCATTGGCAAGTCCTCTCAATGGGCCAACTACTTGGGAGTTCATGTGGTACTCCTCACAATGATTTTTAGGGCTATGCCCAAGTACTTCCCACAGTTAAGCAGATAGGGACTATTCTTGGATCTGAATTTGCAATTAAAACAAACAATACATATGTGACAAAATAATTTGCAAGAAATTCCACCGAATGAGCCCAAGAAATTTTTATGACACTAGGAGTGAGGAACCTCGAATAATTAATTAATTAAATGTAGAAATAACAGAACATAGAACACTTAATTGAGCCATGTTTTGTAAACTTAAAAAAAATCAATGTTTCTGAAATGTTTTATAATTAAAGGCACAATTTAAATCATAGTTTTATATATAGCTAATTTCAAGTTTCTTGATGTTACTCTCTTCTTAAGCCATTGAAATTCAACTCATGAGGGAAGAAATTGGCATCGAAAGATGCTAGACATTTAATTTGCATTAAGCCACCACTACTACTAGGTCGGCAACTGTGAGCCCTTAGCCCAAGAATGTTGTGTCGGATTCGAGGGAGATAACTCCCTACAAATGCAAAGACGACATAAGAGACTAAGCAAAGGAAGATAAGCTGCTTAAGGAGAAACTCTATCTTCTAATGTGCCATCATGGTCATCTCTTAGCCTTAAGCTAACTGATTTATTAGTCATCTAAAAGCTTAGTCTTAAACTACGTGATTTGTCATAATCATTTAAAAATAAAATCTAGTAGTCTAAAGTGAATAATGGCTTTCATGATTGTTAATTACAAGGTCCATCTAGAAGGAATTCATGTATAAAGGGTATCAAGTCCATATTGCATGTAGAAAATTGCTTTCTCAATTGAAGAAATATGGTGAGGATGGTATAAAATCTTATTATATTATTATCTTGTTCAATTATTGCAAAGAGAAGTGAGGTGCTCTTTAGTCTTGGTGGGGAAGATGATTATCTATAGATTAAAAATAACTCCACTTATTAATTATCTATCTTAATATATTTAAACAACTGTAAATAAACTTGTGTAGATCCATCTTAACTATAAATCTATTATGCATAAAAAATGGTGAAGCACAAACCTCAATGTTTATTAAATAGCATTTGCCTATTAATTATCTATCTTATTATAGTTAAATTATTATAAATAAACTAGCACAGATCTTTCTTAACCATGGTTCTATTATGCATCAAAAGAGATCAAGTATGGTGATGCACAAACCTTGGTGTTTATTAAATAATACCTGGAAGTGCAAAAACATTAAGTCTTGTACTTCCAGTCTTTTAGACCCTCTCAATGCTTGATAGATACAAAGTTAAGATGGGCCTATGCTACTTCTAACAACTATTTTAAAGACGAGAAAACATGGCACAGAAATTATTTTGAAAATGAGAAAACATGTCACAACAACTGTGTGCTCCTCTATGACATAAATGAGAATAAAATCCTTGGGTTTTTATGCATCTTCCTCCCATGTACCTATAGGTCTGCAATAAAGCAACTACATCTACTTTATCTCAAACGTCCTTAATGGAACTTACTTTCACACTCTTACATCTTGTACAAGTACATTGCTTTCAAGTAATTAAACATGTTCAAAATCTAAAGCTGATCCACATTAATTTAGATCCTAAGAAATAAGTTCCTCCATAGTGTGATCCAAACTTCAAACACAGAAACAAGTTGTTGTCTATAAAGCTCAAATGTCAAACATAAAGTGACATGAGCAATTCGAGTTCTAAGTGAAGAGTAAATCAACAAGTCAGCATCTTGCAACCAGTAGACCCCTTCTCCAATTACCCGGGTAAAGCACCTTTGAGCCAAAAAGTGCGTGCATATCTACACCTTCAATGCATTCAAGCTGGCCTTTATTTCATATGATTTTCTTCCTTATTAGTTTTCTTCATTAGAGCATTGAAATAATGCTTACAATAATAGCATATGAAATTTGTTTTCAATTCCCTAAGGTACAACAGATTTTATCATAATACTTAATACAAGACAACAGAAATGATAAAATGAAATCATTTTCAACTCAATGCAATAAAAAACAATGCACACCCAAACTAGAGGAATACAACCTACCTCAAGCTACCAAACTATCTTCAATAGAGATCGTCAATCTTCCACCTGCAACATATTGCTAAAAACATAAGTAAACTCTCTGCCGAGAAAAGAGAATATTATACTGGTCACAATGATGTGGGTCTTAAACAATACTAATATTGCAAACAAGAAATGGATGGCATTATAATGGCTAAGTGCTAATTCAAAGTATTTGTCTTCTTTCTTACAATAACATTGACCATATCCGAGATGACATCCTCACAGCTGTTAAGTTTTTCTCAAGCATAAAAGGATTAATGCCTCTCAAACTTAGACTCCTATTGGCCTTTGTTTAGCATATTTACAAGAAATGGATGGCATTATAATGGCAAAGGGATGGCTAGTTCAAAGCATTTAGTTTACAATTACATTGTCCATATTGGGGATGGCATCCTCACAGCTGTTAATTTTTTCTCTAGAATAGCCGGGCTAATGCCTCTCAAAATTACACTCCTATTGGCCTCTGTTTACCTATTGTTTTATGCAGAATATCATCAGAGAGAACAGTTTTATGCAGAATATCATCAGAGAGAACAGGGAGTATAAACAACAACACAAAATTAGATAGGGATTAATCAATTTAAAATACCTCTTAGACCGCTTGAACCTACTAACAAAAGAAAAACCTTTCATTTCCAAGTTAATTTTGTGCCAACACTGACTACTTGTGTGAAAGACCAATGATAATTAACAGAAACACTAGAAGCTCCCAATTGCTGAGACAAGTAACAGCATAGATAAGAAAGTTGGCAACTGTTTTCAGGATCTAGAGGCCATAGGCTTAATAAAAACAGAAGGAAGTTGAAGGAACATTAAAGATTATCCATCCACTCTCTAATCATGAACATCTGGTTGACCTAGATTTTTCTAGGAAGCATCTTAAGAGTTCCAGAAGAGGAATTGTATAACTACTAATGGGCATAAATCAAAGAAATTATGTAGTTACTAATAAGCACAAACCTATTTCAAGTAGCATGGTCATCATTTGCCGATATAGCTTTTCGGATTGTAAGTCATCTTTTTGCAATATTGGATTAATGATTTCCTCCAAAAACATGTCTCTCAAAAAAAATTTCAATCGATGTTAAATTCCAAAAACCAAAACAGAAAATAGGCATTTAATTTTATCTATATCTACTGCAATAAGCTGCCAGAACTTAGCATATATTTAAAAATGACATTTGAAAGTTTGACACTTCCCTTCTCTGAAATGCAACTGTTTAGTTTGGATTTGACTTTGGACCAAAATTCAGAGTCTTCAACTGACAAGAAAAACGGCTTTAAGGCGTTCCATGATCCCTGCTAGTAACCTTACTTGTTACGCATGCCTACATTCCAACCTACCCAATCGCTTTTGTATTTTAGTCATGCTTAATCTGCATGCATATAAGGGCAGGTTCTGCTATTCAAATTGAGCATTGAAATTTGTGATGTGTCAAACGTTTGGACGGAAATCAATACACAAACAAATAGGATAACAAAAACAAAATCAGTCACATGCTTTGATCACAACGATAATTTAGTATAACCAAAAAATCAAAAGAATTTGAGACCTGCCTGAACATAATAAGACCTCCAATGAAAGTGGCCCACAAAGCTGATCCAAAAGCCACGGCAAAGATCATCAAGTGAGCTAACCTCGAAACTCAATATTGCGACCCTCCAATTCTAGCCGACCTTTCCGTTGTTTTTCCTCCAAATTTTGATTCAGTTATCTCTGGAGATACCAAAATGCCAAGGGATAGAATTGATATCATCACCACAAAACGAGTAATCCAAGCCATTTTATGAGATGAATTTGCCCAAAATCCATTACCGTCTGAGATGAAATTTAGCCAGAATCGAATACTCACTTCAACCAAGCAAGCAGGACGAGGCAGGGAAAAGAAGCAAAATATTACATTCAGGCCCTTGGAATTTCGAAGATAATTTTACAGATGGAGGCAGTGGGTAGCGAGGGACTTGAGGGCTGAGGTAATGTCTATGGAATCATTAAGTTCAATGACAACATAAAAGTGTCAGACAATTCTCCCCAGTTTTGAAAACGCAAAGGGAATAAATCAGAAAATACCCTTCGGCTTCAAGCTAAATTATTGGATATTTTTACAATATTTTAGGACTTCCAGGGCAGCATCACACAAATTCCCTAAATTCTCGACAGTGAGATACTTGGGCCTCTTGTAAATCCGAGACATGGCGTCAATTCTACAATTCAACAAACTGGGTATCGAGGAGAAGACAACCTGTTCGAACAGAGTATAATATTTCACAAAACCTGCAAACCTTAAATTCGATTTGCATTCCTGGGGTTGGTTATACTAAATTATCGTATGTAAGCAAATGTCGGGGACATAATAGCCTCCTCCCACAAACCAACTAATACCCCCGACGCAAAAATAAATGTCGTGGACATAATAAATGTAATATTTTTTTAAAATATATCGATTAATTTGTTATACATTTCCATAAATCAAAGTTCTGCAAGCATTCGTGAGAATGCTACCGTATTAAATATTATACAAATAACTATTTTCGGATAGGATAGTATACACTAATGCTAACCCTAGTTTGTTGAACCATCAGTGGAAGGCGTTGCAGAAGGATGATTGGGCATTCCCTCGATTGGAGCACCCGACCTGAGCATAAAGCCTGCTACGGCTACAGCCAGAGCTGCAGTGAAGTGCGGATATGCCTTGAAGCCACAGAATCTGTGTGATTGATGACTGACCCAATTCATTCTTATTATCCATTTCCTGACCCGTATTGTCAGACAATGGAGTCCAGTGCTGGAAGCTGCCTGCCGCTAAATGTGCAGGATGCAAATTGAATTATGGATTCAGCCGGTTATCTGTGAGGTCGAGAGTGATTGTGGGAAGCGAGCTCCAGTCCGTGGGTTCGTTGATCGAGGCGTGTATGACAGTGATATCCAGAGGACTCAGAGAATGAATATGTTCGCCTTTATAGGTTGTTATTACAATCGTCGGGTTTTCGGCGCATCTCTGAACCTGCTCAAAATCCGCCATACTTTTAACATATTTAAAATAGCAGACGAGTTTGTTTGTAAATCTACCATACTTATAACATATTTAAAATAGCCGGCGAGTTTGTATGTATTTTATAGTCAACAACAGTATCAGTAAAATATTTCTTACGAGGTCGAACCTGTTTTTTAACTGGGCAACCCGGTAACATGGCACATTTTTAATAAGATCTTGGACGTGTATTTTTTGTCATCTTTTTCCCATATTTTCGCCACGTAGCCATCGCTCATCTGATTAGAATACATTAGGTCAGATTCTTTATACATGGCCAGAGAGCAAGAATATATGTAGTTCTAAAATGATTTTGGCAGCAGCTACATACGAACTTACAAACTTGGAAATCAAACAATCTAAACTGATCCCTCCTCGACTTCTATATTCACTGAGCTCTTGGATTGGAGGTGATTCGTTTCTTAGTTTTCTATATAACATCCCATTGAATATAGATACTGGTCCATTTAACTGATGTTTGAATATCAAGCCTGCGATCTGATCTGTATTATTATGTAGATTGGAGTTTATATTTTCCACGGGGTGGAGGATGAAGGTTATGGAACAAGTTAATGTTAAGCCAAGTGCATTGTACAGATTTATTTTATTAATTTAATTAGTTATATTTAAGTTACACTTAATTTATGGTTTATGTAAATGTTCACATCTCATAAATTAAAAATTGTAGTGAACACAATTCATCACACTTAACTTGTGGTTTATCCAAATAGCTGTGTTAGTTATACTAACCCAAAGAGATAGATGATAGATGAGTTTGGGCTATCACATAAATTATATCTATGCAGGATTTGAGCTATCACATAGACCAACTTTATAAAAAATTAAACATCAGTCAAAGCAATTTAAGCAATTTAACTTAGGAAGGAAAAGTATTTCCCTTCCTAGGCAGGGATAATAATAAACTTAAAATAAAAATATTGTTTTCTAAATAAAACTATAAAGAAACATCAAATAAAATAATGTAAATTAAAAATATTATAAAGTACTACATTACTTAGTAATTTTCTCTCTTTAGTAATAAGAGGGGAAACATTATGCTAGCCACCTACAAGTTATGCTAGACATGTAATGTATTAGGTCTTATATTCAAACCGTTGATATAATTAAATTTGTGAAAATCAATGAGATGGCATAAGATTTGTTTCTAAATCTTTTATTACAAAAATAATATATTAAAATAAAATAACTATTTTAATATTTAAAATAATGTTTAAGTTATTTATTTTTGTTTGATTATATTTGAAGTGGATGCTCACATAGATATTTTTTTTAATGAGAAAAATTGTTTTGAGATGAAGGAATCTCCGTTGGTA
The DNA here is from genome assembly GCA_027924585.1 of Larix kaempferi. Classification (NCBI taxonomy): domain Eukaryota; kingdom Viridiplantae; phylum Streptophyta; class Pinopsida; order Pinales; family Pinaceae; genus Larix; species Larix kaempferi. The sequence continues at coordinate 61,250,364 of BSBM01000361.1, read as the reverse complement.
TGGGTTCAAAATAGTAAAAATGAACATTCAAATGGTTAGTAGTTTATTTGATTTTATTTATAAATAAAATGTTGTCTTTCATCTATGTGATTATTATAATAGTTAATTACTTTACATAAACAAATATTTAAATTCCAAAAATTTGAAAAATATTCTTTTTATTATAATAAAAAAAGTGTAAAAAAGAAATTTCTATTAAAAAATTAAATATAATATCTTGTTAATGTAAATGAAGTGTAAATCCTAAAATTATTGATAAAATAAAAGAAATATTTTATATAATTAAAAATTTAAAATAGTTAATGATGATAAAGATGATGATGTTTATTAATATAGATGAACTTTGGTCTAAAAACCAGTAAAGAATGGCTTGGTGTTCTTTATAAATTTATTTTTGTTCTAAAAAATATTTAAGAGAAGCATTATTTGATCAAAATATAATTGTGATGAGTTAAAATTGTTAGGAAGGCCAATATGATAGCAAATATTTTGAAATTGTTCTTTAATGTGGGTGTATAGGATATCCTACGAAAAAGTTATACTCATCTTCAATCCTCTTAGCATCACAAAGATGACCAATTACGTCATCTTACAATGTGTTAGGAATTGTCCATTGTCTTTTTTCATTATGGATCTTGTGAGATTTTCTTTTTATTTTAGTGATGTTGATTTTCCTCAACTCCCCAATGATTTAACAAAGACATGGCATCTTTAGGAAAACTTCACTTATGACAAAAGTGGTTTTGACTAGAGTATGAAGTAGTATTAGAAAGTCTCTTCTCTCCCATGTTGTTAATCATTTTCTTGAACAGTAGCTACCTACTCATTGCATTGCATTCAATGGGATAGAGTGTTTCTTCTATGAGGTGGATAGGATATTATCCATTGCGTTTCTTTTTTAGATTATATGTTATAAAGGACTTTTGGATTTTCTCTATCCTTTTTCACGATTCTCTAGAGATGTTGCAATCCCAAAATTTACATCCATATAAGATAATAAGAGTGATAAGAGTCTCAAAGAGGACTTACTTCTTATCCCAAAGCCAAATGTTTGCTAATTTACAATTGTTTTCAAGTCCATAATAAACTTTTCACCCTCCATTAATCATTTTCTCAATGCTATAGTTCCAATTAAGCTTTTGATGAAAAGGTGTTTTCATGATCTCGCTTACTCCAAGTTGTTTTTGTCGTACATGAATTTCACTTAAAAGATCTTATGGTATTTTATTATCATAACCTTTGTTTTGTCAATAATAATAGTCATATACCTAATAAAGCAAAAATATTTGAGAATGTATAGTTTCTTATTGAACATAAAAAAACATCATTAATATAGAGAAGAATGATGATGACTATGCTTAAAAAGACCAAACAATCATCTAAGTTGTCAATAGATACACCAAAAATAATAAGGAACAGAGAAAAATCTTACTTAACTCTTATATTATTACAGTTAATTTCAAAGATGAATTCTGGAGACACTTTGTAATTTAATGTTTCTCTAAGATCAACAACAAACAACAAAACATAGTCTAGAAATTGGACGAGGACGAGTTAGTCTGCTTATGTCGTCTTTTTTGGTGTGATTTGAATCTTCGTCGGCGACAAGATTGCCATATCTCTAAAGCAAAACTTGATTCTATTGTTGCGGCTGGAAATAACTGGATTCAAATTAACGTCGGCCGTAATGTCCGCTGTCAGGGTCGGATGGCTGTAACAATGTCGTGTCGGATGATCCGATCACACTTCGAGTTCCATTCTTTACTGAAGTCAATTGAAAATAATGTCCCGCGTAATGTCGCATGTCAGCGTAGGTTGGCTGCAATGTCTGCCCGAATGATTGATAGTTCCATAGCTATCCCATCTCTTTTCTTTCGTGGAGTCATGTCGAAATCGCTGGATTCAAAATAAGGTTGGCCGTAATGTCGGCTGTCAGTGTTGGTTAGCTGCAAAGTCGGCCCGAATGACATAGTTCCATCATTCCATATCCCATAAGATCTTTTCTTTCTTGAAGTCATCTAGGGTTTTTTATTTATTTATTTTATGAGGCCGTGAGGGTTAATTTTAACCAACAATTATCATCAATTTTAAAAATTATTAACGTTAAAAACGGTAAAAAATAGTTTAAAAATTATTAACCAACAACAATGATTTCTTCATTGGTTATAGTTTAAAAACGGTGAAAATCATTCATCTTAGTATTCTATCACACTTGATTGTTGATCCTATCACCTTCTTCATGTATATGAGTTGTTACGATGTGCCTAGAGTCATAGTGGAGCAAAAACTCTAGTGGAGCAAAAAAGACACACACTGTTTACCCCATAAGAACAAGTAGGGGAAAGCTGACCATACAAGTAGTTGTTGCAACCTTAGTTTTTGAATGAGATCATTTGTTATAGTCTTGGTTAGGAGGGAACCTTTACCATCACCCCGACTCATGAACGAGCTTCGACAAACTTAGAAAAGTGATCGACTACATGATGGATCAAGCATCCCATCGAGGAGATTGGGAATGCAATATCCATAGCCCTTGGTTGAACACCCATTGCAAAGTGGGCAATAGGGACTTAGCAAAAGAAGTCAATGAAGTGGTAAATAAGCATAACTCGAAAGGAACCTAACTTGGGATCCCAAGGGCTTTCCGATCGGCAAGTGGACTTGGGAAGTGGGCATGTGGTGAGACATTAACCTTGAGTGACAGAACATCTAAGCACGTTGGTGGGCATGTGGACCCGATTGAACAACGAGGGAATGCGACAAGAGTGCAATGAAGAGGGCATGCAAACACTCCATGGGAAATGCACCCGACAGAGCGAGATGGATGCATCATTTAGAGAATCACGGAGGCATGACAACTCGCAAGATATGCACACACACACACGTTTGCAAGGGTGTTGAGTCTTGGGCATGACAGCATAAGGAGGATCCCCTACCAGCAACCCCAAAGTAAAGCGCCTAAGCAAATGGAAGTTGTCCTGAGGGGTGACCCTTGGGTGCACCTTAGCATGACCTGTGAGACTATAAAGGTGTAGTGGTGTTGGAGCTTGAGGCATCATCCAAGAACTATGAATAAGTTTGAGCAAACAAGGGAAATCGGCACACCAAGCATGGAAACCGGGCGTAGGTCAAGCAGAAGACAGTTTGGGCACATCTCAAGTGCAAGGTGGTATGAGTGAGATAACAGTCAGGTGTTGTAGGAGGCGAACTTGTAGGAGTTACAGGGGAAGCCACCGACAGGATTTCATCACCAAGAAGTGGTGAGGATAAATTCTCGGGGTTCCTTGTAAAGGGAGAAGATGTTGTACATGCAGGAAGAAGCAACTTGCAGGTGCTCTCCCGATATTCTACTCTCTTGTATATGTATATTGATATTTTGGATGCACCCCATTAAAGTGTTGTCGAGCACATCTGTGTTCTTGCGTCTGAGTCATTTGTGTTAGTAGGGTGTTCCACAACAGTAGCTACGGTTTACGCACCTTTTTCTATGGGGAGGTGAGGTCCATAGGAAACATATACAAATAAATTACCGCAATTTTCCTATGATTGAGCTTACTTTCATGGAGTTTGAGAAGGGGAGGCAGAAAGAGAACTACCTCTTGTAGCCTTGAAGGTGGATGAAGTTCCTTGATAGCTGATATCGACAACTCCTTTAGATCTTATTCACACCTGCAAATCTAACCACAAAACATCATTCCTACCCTTCTACTAACAATTTAAATTCAAGCTAGATCTACTTGCTTATTGATTCAAATTCAAAATCATATTTGGAGGGAAATATTTGAACAAGAATTGGGGGGGGAAACTTAATTGATTCATATTAGATGCAATTAGAGAAATACTTGCAATCCTTTAGTATGCCTTCCTTCTCCTTTACCTTTGATCCACTCCTCTACCTTCATGCCCTTGATCACCAATTATCTTTTGAAGCAAAGTAGATCCTTGCCTCCAATTCTTTAACATTCTTTTTCTCTTTCTCATGTCTCTTACTTCACCCCAAACGTCTTCTTTTATAGCTATGGGACTTGCATAATCATAAACAAAACTTGAATGCGGGACTAAACATTTTTCCCAAATTTTGATTTATTTTCTAAGAAACACACTTTCCATAGTTTTTTCAGGCTTTTGTGTCACTAATCTAGAATTTCAGACACAATTAATGCATATGCCATGCATTTCTTTTTACTTTCTATTGGTGGAGATTGGATCTGGGCTTTTAAGTGGGTAATTCAATCATTGAATCTTGCCTCTTTAGACTACCTGTGTCTTCACTTAGATATTCCATTTGTGGAAGTGGTGGTTAGATAAGAGAGGATTGTCTCTCATTGTACTTGATTTTTGTCTTCATGTTGCAGGTGAACAATGAATGGTGCTTCTAAACTTCACTTATTAAGGGTGTTAATTTGATTGTTAACAGATGCCTCCCAATGTGTGAGGTCTGAAGTGATGTAGAGGGATGAAATACATTATGTATGATATTTTTATACTCTTTAGTGATCAAGGATGAAGGGAAAAGGAGTAGGATCATGGACGTGAGAGTTGGAAAAACACCTGCTAAACAAGACAATTCCCAAAACATACAATATCTTTATGAGGTAGGTATACCCATGCTCAGTAGTAAAAAAGCATGGCCACACAATATACATAGTGGATCCATTTCAAAAGAAAATTTTCAGAAATGTAAACATGCACTTTGATGAGTGTGAGATAACAAGGTCTCCATGGTACTTCTAATATGGTAGTTTAATCTTGTGCAACTCGAGCAGTGCATTGATGAGTGATGCAATTGTTTTTCCCAATGTATTCAATGCAAAATGACGAGAGTATGAGTTTATATCATGCGAATAGATGAGATGATGTCAAGCATAATAAAAACCATTTGATTATAGGTCATTGATGTATACCGTTAATAGATGCGAGGAGGTCCAGCGATAATGATGATGGAATCCAAAGTACTGAGTACAATCTAGCAAGTGTGACTGTCATTTACGAGGAAACTTGCGATTAATGATTGCAAGATACAAGGTACTCTAGTGTTCCTATATTCACTTCCTAAATGATGATTTGTCATCAATAGGAATAGATCCATTGGAAGGAGGGAATTAACGTATCCCACATCAACTAATACGAAACATATATCAATAGTCTGATATAATTTGGTAGAGATGTGAGATTCAACACTATATATTGACACAAGAAAGGCCGATATGATTGGTCTAGAATATTTGAGGAATGGTCCATGTTGTTTTGACTTCCTTTGAACATATCACACAATGCATAGTAACACTTGGCAACATAGGACTTTAGTAATCAACCATTATGAAATCCTCCAATGCCAGATGCATCAACAGAAGCTTCATATATGATGGGAAGGATAACCCATCGGTGGAAATTTGTTCAAATTAATGGTACAATTTCCTAAGGAAAATGTAGATGGTGTACTTATAAATTATGAAAGAATGCGTGCCATGTTCAAGGGCGACAAAGACTAACTACTTCCATTTTCTCCATGACGAAATATGAATTAGTAACCCCATTGCTTTTTGGTTTTTGTATTTTTTTTAATTTTTAGTACTTTTTCATTTATTACTTTGAAAAAGAATAAAGAATGTATAGTACACTAGAGGGAATGAATGTTGTAAGGGAATGCACCTATATTCCAAGGGTTACAGGTTAGGCCAAGGAAAAGAAACATATTGCTAACAAGGGTTGATCTAGTTGTGTACACTCTTACAGATGTTCCCTCCATGGGTAGGTCTATTTGAAGCAATATTATGTGTCAACGAAAGAATAAATAATACCAAATGAATTCTTAATTTCAATTAGGTGAATTAGCCAACTAGAAAAGAGGCAGTAATATTTAAATCATAATAAATCTTGGTCAAAATGCCAAATGCATTCATCATCATGGATTTCGGTCTATCATCACTTACCTGAATCAAATAATTTGAATTGTCAATGTATCTAAGTCATTTGATCACACTTAGTTCATTTACCCAACTATTAGTTATAAAATAAAATTCAATGTATGAATATAATGTTAAAAATGAAATCATTTAAGAGACACTCTTTTATCCAATGGGTAAAACTCAACATATGAAAGTAAAAGTTAAGTTAAAAACACATTTTTACGTTTTTCTCTTGTAGGTGAAGCCATTGGAGGAGAAGCAACTTATTCAATATTGATTCTTAAGAGCATTGAGCCTTCATTTGGTGATCTTTTAGTTGGAGGTGAGCTACCATGGCCTGATCCTTGTTTTGGGTGTCTTTTTCTTCAATTTTTGAGCAAAAAATGGGAGTTTTTGGGTATTTTTTTTACCAATTTAATGAGGAGTCGCACTTGTTTGGTTGATAACAATGACTTTGGTCCTTATTCGCACTTATTTGGATTTTAAGAGCAACTAAGTCCCAATTTTTAGGTTAAAAAAGGGTACTCCCTCATATTTTGGGGTTTTGAAGGCTCCAACTCTTCCCAAATATTGTTTTTTCTCTCAAATTTTGGCATGAAGATGCATTACCTCATTGCATATTGTTGTATGTGTAGACACATGGTGATTGAGTGGAGGGAATGGATGCACAAATCTGCAGAGTGTTTTCGTTCATGACCTAACTACATTGGATGCTCTTCGGAATTGTGACCTTCTTAAATTCTTCTATTGCGAAAGCATGCATAGTGAAACTACATTACTCCAGTGGATCATACAAAAGTGGGATGCTACTTGGGAATTATTCCGAGTTGGAAACATATTTCTTCATATCAAATAGAGATATCTATTTTGTGACTGGTTTATCTTACCATAGTTCAATGGTACTATTGAAGGGAGCTAATTTAGTGCAAGTGACAAGTACGGTACATGAGATGATTGCTACTCATTTTCATCCAAGGACCAAAAAGCACAGTGGTTATATTCCTATCAAGGATATTTGTGACTTACCTTTCCGCACCATAGTTTTTACCATTGCTCGAGCAGTGGGTTCAACCTTGCCACACTAAGCTACCCAAGCCTACTTGTAGTATGCATTAGTTTGCATGGAGCCATGTGTGTTTGACTAGAGCCTAGGTGTTCTACTCAATCTAAAGGATCAATTGAACAAGTATTGGATTGGTGAGTAGAAACAGTTTGGGTATGGTTCTATCTTGTGTAGCTTCTTCTTGGAGCATCTTTGAATGCTTCATGTCAAGTTGTGAACACCATGGGGAGAGATGCAAATGCACCACATGCATCATTGGACTGAGATGATGGTTCATCATTAGGGGGTTACCATTGAGTACCTTTGGGCCGGATCTTATAGAGTGGTTGGAGGATCGACCTCTCAGGATAGAGGAACGGTCCTATTCTGGTCTAGATTTATGTTTTGACCCAGAATTAGCGCTCCCTCCTAACTTCCATAGGGGTACTATGGGTAAGAAGCTTTACTTGTTTGAACCATTTTGTAATTTTGGTGTTTTCCAAATATTTCAATTTTCTATGAGTTTTTTTAATGTGTATCCCGAATAAAAAGTAAAAAAAGAAAAGAAAAGACTATGCTATTTCTTTTTTGTGTGCCAGGTTATTGACAAAAGTATTTTATGTGATGTAGATATTGGACTAGTCCATCCTGCAGACATGAGGACTTAAATATGAGTATCACGATGATGAGCAAGATGATGTGGCTACTCAGGGTCTTTAGAAGGTCGAGGCTAACCTACAATTTTTAACCAGGGATGTGCCCCAACTAGGATGAGTAGGGTTCCACCATGCATGCAGCGTGAATAAGTGGGGGTGCCATCATAGATATCCTACTGTCCCACTTGCTACACCTTGTGGCAACAACAATCACATGATATCATGAGTGTCATTAGCCATGAGACTAATCTAAGGATTCTCTGTGATTCTGCTCATACTACTATTTATTTTTTTACATCGGACATTATGTATATCTACTTAGATGAACTGTGTATGCATCATTCTACAGCTTTGAATAAAAAAATTTGTATTTGGGACCTTAACAGACTTTTTGGGTTATGATGTAAAACATTTTTATTTATACAATATATAGTTATTTCGACTTTTACTTATGTCTTTAAATGGTTTTTTCAATTAAATTGCCATGAATAATTTATATGATTTATTTTATTGGAATGATGTTAATGAATTAGACACCAATCAAGTACATAGTTAGCTAAGGAATCAACCAAACTATTTAGAATTCTGGGAACAAGAATGTATTCAATGAATTCAAGCTAATGTTCTAGAAGATGTACTCATCAAAACTTTATAAATAGTATAGGATTGCAAACCAGATATTGGTCGTTTAACTGAGATATGACCAATTGTGAGTCTAGTTTGTCGGTTATTCGTCGAATGTCAAGGGTGATAGCCTCAAAAAATATTTCAATGACTACTCTATATTTTGCAACATTATTGGTTGCAGATCTGAGAAAAGTGCCTCCTGAACTTAGAAATTGCTTGTTAGGTGTGTATATCACCCATGTGGTAGAGGCAATGTTCTAAGAACTATGACTAGAACCATCTGCATATTCCAAATAGGTGAATGTTTCTTGGACCATCTAAGAAAGCAAAAATGCTAAGAAAGATAAGTGTGTGCACAAAACAACTAATGTACAAAATTATATCCAGAAAATACAACATAATACAACAAGTGTTGTGAGGCATCAATGCCTACATAAAGTATTTCTTCAGATAGAGACCTTTTTTTATATCTGACAAAGGTTACCCATCATAATTGACTAGCTCATATCCTCCTCATTTTAACATGATTTCAACAAAAAGTGGGCCAAACCATTTCAATACAAACTTTGTTTCCCTATTTTGTCATGGTCTTGGTCATAAAAAATTTCTTTCAAAAAATACTTGGGGATGGGAATATTTGTCATATTGGGCCTTGACCATTTTCTTATGTTATTCTACATTTAAAGAGGCCTCCCTTCTAGTTTCATCAAGGAAATGAAAATGGGGAGTCTCTCTATTTTGTAGAGGTGTTAGGTAGGAGTTCAATCGCTAGTTTTAATGGTGGGATTTCACATTCAATCAACAACACAACTTCTTCCTTATAAACCAAATAGAAAGGAGTGAAACGAATCATAGTTTTAGATGAAGATAGGTATGCCTAGAGAGTGGAAAACAACATCAAGTGCAAATAAGTTTTGTTCATATTCATCGTTTATTGTTACATGGTATTATAGACCTTGTTGATGTCTTCTACTTGACCATTACATTGAGGGTAATATGTTGAGGACAAATCCTTCCACAATCCTAACCTGGTTGTGAGTTCATCCATGAAGAAATTGCTAAAATGAGAACCATTATTAGTAATTATCTCTTTTGGTATGCCGAACCTAGCTATTAAATGATTGAACATAAAGTATGCTACAATTTTACCCAAGTTGTTGAATGTAGGCATTGCTTCATCCCACTTGGTGAAGTAGTCAATCGCCACTATGATGTAGTGGTGACCATCGGCTGAAGGAGGATTACATGTCATAAAATCAATGGCCCATTTTGAAAATGGACCCATGGATACTACAAAGTGTAATGAAGTGGGATGAGTGTTGGACCATCGAATTGTCATCATTTCACAGTATCTTTTCCCTACTTTTAATCCCTTCTTGCTCGTCCATAACCTTGTATTAATGCTTATTAATCCATTTTATGCTTGTGTGTGGGATTTAGACCTAAGGTGTTTTCCATTGCATATATTTAGTATTTTCATGTGAACTATGATCAAACATTGGAAAAATAGCACATTTTGCATTTATCTTTGAAATTTGGATGAGTTTGTTGACTTTTGCAAAAACATGCATTGTGTTGTTACTTGTGGAAACTTGCCGCTACTTCCACATCAAAAGATCCATGAAGTGGGTAATTGATATTTCTTGTATGAGGAATCATTGAGTCAATATTAGTCTATCCTCAAAGTATCTAAAAGACCCAGTTCATACTTTGTGAAAAAATGACATTTTACTATTTGTTGTTACTTGTGTTGTTGTTACTTCTACAAGTAACCACAATCTGTGAACAATTTTGAAAGTCCCTAAAATCCATTTTTCAAATATGGATGATTCATCTTTGATTGAGATCTTGGATGAGAAGAGAATTTGGAAACAAGAGATGGAGATTAATTTGATTAGTTTTGGATAATTAGCAAGTATTTTGGCATTATATTTGGATTGATTTTGAGATCCAAATTATTAGTAATTTGTGACTTACCTTCTACAATCTGCATTGCGGGTTGCGGGATTGCGGATGTGCAAATTGAATGTTGGGAAGTTTATCATTTCCAAAATCCGCAACCCAAAGTCGGAAATGCAAGGCAGGAAAAATATGGGAAAAATTCGATCTTCCCGCCTAAGAAATTTAGGTATCCGCAATCGAAAATATATTTGTGAGTTTGGAAAAGGCGATGAAATTTTATTTTTTAAGTTTGGTTTCTGCTTTCCACAATCCACATTGCGGAATGCGAAAATGCAGAATCCAAAATATGATTTTTATTGATCAAACGCTTTCTGACTTCCGAAATCCGTATTGTGGATTGCAGAATGCGGAAGCAAGAAATTCAAACTCTTAAAAAAATGGGATTCTCGCAATCCGCATTGTAGATTGCAGGATTGCGGAAACGATGGATTTCCAAGAAAAACATGGCCTCCCGCAAATCATGAAAATACATAAAAACAAGCATTATTTAATTTTTTTTTTTGAGATCAAAGCTTGCAAAGGTGAGAATAAAAAAGATCAATCATAAAACCCCCATAATAAAGAATAAATAATTTTAGATTACCTTAATCAAATTAAAAGTGATGCTCCCATTTTTATCTTATAAAAATGGGATCTGTTGTGCCTACAACACAGCTGGAACCAGAAAAGGGGGTTGGATATTTTTTTTTATTGAAACAACATACGGTGAAAAGGATTTACGGATTTGTGAAGGAGCAATAAGTTCTACCATCCTTTTTTACTTTGAGAATATTTGCTTTAGAATTTATCACACAGAAGTTGACTGTTGAAAATGACCATTTTTTATCCTTTAAAAAAGCTTCAGATATAAAATTTCCTTTGAAAATTGGTCCTTTCATCATAAAAAATAGGAATGCTCTTTGCTTTGTAAAAAAATAATTGGAGATATTGAATTTTAAGAAGGCCTTTGTTGTCAATTATGATCCATGTCATCGAGGAAAAAAATTATGATCCATGTCATATCATTTCCTAGAGGAGACAACAAAATAAAATCAATGCATTTGATCATTAGGAGGTTGAAGGGTTAGCAAGGAGGGATAATCTATTACAATATGAATATGATGTAGAAGTATCAACATGTTCACAATCCAATCCTTCTGCCCCAACAAAATTTTCAGCTAAATTGATACCTAGCCCTGGTAAAATAGAAATTGCTAGCAAGAGGAGTTTCCAGGAAATTACTGATACAGAGGTGGAAGAAAACGAAGGGAGTAATAAATTCAAATCAGATCCATAGAATGAATTGATTATATTAGACAGTGAGAAAGGGAAAAATAAAGAAAAATATCAAGGCCCAGAGGTTTAAATCTATGAATATAAATTTGATGAAGCAAAATCTGCAGGAGACACTGAAAGGTTTCAGTCAAGAGCCGAGTTTTATGTTAAGTATGGTCAGGACAAGAAAACAACATTAGAAAAATTCCATAAATTGTTTCCTAAAGTTAGAAGTGTAGTAGATTCAGAAATTACTTTGATGACCACTAGCGATCTTGTAAAAAAATACCTTGAATATGGTTGTATCATCTGATGAGAAGGTCACAAATATGAGACTATATTTACAAAAGGTATCAGTCCCAGATAAGATTTGCTTTCATAGGCAGATAGGAGAGGTCATTTACACAGATTTGATCAAACCTACCCTGAAAATTGAAAAGCTATAGAATAGAGTGAACGGGTTAGAAATCCAGTTAAGACAGGAGAAAACAAAGAATAAAGCTCATCAACAGCAGATAAAAAAATTACAAGTTGATTTAGTGGAGAATAATGATGAGACAAGTAAAGGAGAGGGAAGCAAGAATCTCTTAATTGAGAAAGGAAACACCATTCAGTTGCTTAAGAAAAATCTCAAAATCCCAACAACTCAGTTAATTCAAGCATCTGAGTTGATTGTTTTGGAACAAGAAAATGAATCACTATCACAAGAATTAGGTGATTATAAAGCTAAATTACTTAAGCTTGAAGAAAAGGAAGTGAATTGGGAGAAATAGAGATTGAGTCTCAAGACACAAATTGAAGATTTGAATGATAAAATTAGCAGGTATGGTGCAAGAGAAGCAAGGAACCAATCAAAGCAGTAAAGAAGCAAGTACAGAAGGTCTAATCCAAGCTATGTCCGAATTTAGCTTGAAAGAAGTGGAAATAAAAGAGTTGAAAGAAGAAAAATAGAGGTTAGAGGAAGAAAACCAGAAAAAGGAAGTTGAAAAAAAAGAATTGGAAAACAAGAATAAGGAGCTGCTGGATAGAAATCAGAATTTAATATCCCAAGTGATTGGGCAACTTCCCTTGCAGGGTGCCAAACATTTGATTTGGGATTCTATAATAAATAAGGATGCAAAATTTAGGCCTTATCTAAGTTTTATGAAGACAAAGGAAACATTAGCCAGTGATAGTATACAAAGTTGTACAGCAATGGAGGAGGTTTTGGATAAAAAGCCGAAAGAGACAACCCATAATACTGTAAACTTTTTAAATACCTTGACAAAAGATGATTTGAAAGAAATGGTCATTAAAAATAGAATAGCCGTTATAACTTGGGCTAGGAGCATCCTTGGAAAATATTCTCATTTTGAGAATGTGCAGGCTAAAGCAGAACAAATGAAGAAACAAGTGGAAGCTTTCAAAAAAGCATTTAAAAAGCCAATGCAGAAGGGATTTCCCTCTTTTTGGGATGAAAATGATAAATTAATTTCCCAAAATGAGTATAAGGATTTATTATTTGACATTAGAATTAACCATGAAAAATTTGAAGACATGACTCATGTATTGATAGGGAAGATTGTCCTAGAAATAATTTTAGACGATTTTGAAATTATGAGCTAGTTGGGGATGATAGGTACAAAGATACCCTTGATATCAATTGCAGAACACGTGGAGATGAAATTTATTGTCAAAGAAATGACTAGTTATGAAATACCTTCTACAGAGCTGTGGAAGATAACGGAGAAATATGGAAAGATGAAGTATAGTTTGCACACATGAAGACTCTTGTTAGGGAAGGAAGTTTCGTTAGCAACTGCAGCCAATAGAAGACACTAAATATTATATTTTAGGAAATTATAAATTATGCAAATTTTGACATAAATAGAATGTACTAAGTAGTTTTGATTTTACTATTTCTAGAAGTAAAGCGGTTAGGTTTTTCCTCAAGAGGATTTTCTATGTATAAAGACAAATTTTGACTATGTAATGTGGGTTGGAACCCGTGAAAGGAATACACATTTTGTATTGAGCTTTTCCTATTTTAATAAAGATGATTGAGCAGAGTTGAACACCTTTCTCATGAGAAAATATTCTTGTGTTGTTGATTTATAGTCTGTAATTTCCTTCTCCTTACGTGATTTGTTATTCCAGTAAATTTCTTTCCATTATGTTTCTCTTTCATACTTAGATGAGAGTTTAATTGAATCAGAATTCATGTAACTATGCTATGATTTATTGGGTCTGAGTATTAACAAAATTTTCCTCCAAATTTAATATTGGACTCATTTATAATCGATGTCCAATGTTGATGGATTGTCTCTTTTTCTTCCATTATCGCCTGCAAATAAGAACTTGACTGTGAAATGAAAAATACCTTGACTTTGCAAAAATCTTCATTGTTAAAATTTTGCTGGTTCTTGAAGATTCAAATTTGACTCCATGCCCAATATTACCCATGAGTTTCATCCTTTTACAAATTCAAAACAAAATCACTCTGAAATATCTCTAGCCATTGTATTTATTTTTTGAGAGAGCCGTCTATGGTAGGAAAAAAGCTAGTTTTCCTGCTAAATATTGGTTTGAAATAGTTACCTTAGATCTATCCTTCGACAACCAAGGGATAAATTATGAGTGCCAACATTTTTTCACCATTGTCGGGGAACGAAGGTTCAAAAATTTCCCTAGGAAGAACGACAGTTAGGTCAGATTTCTGTGGACAAAGGAGGTTTGATAATTGTGTTGGTTGTATTTTGTCCTAGCAATTCCAGTTTGAAAATTCAGTTTAAAAATGAGACTCCAAAAAGGAATGTGGCTTCTAGAAAATTTCATATGAGAATCAATCCAGATCCCCATTCATTAGAAGGGGTAGAAATTCCTGAAAAGATCCTCAGAAGAAACAAAGGGAAAGATCAAGAAGGCACATCTCAGTCAAAAAATTTGTTTCCTTCGTTTCAAGAAGAATTGTTGTATATTGAAGACATTGGTTTAAATGTAAAGTTTGAACAATCTTTATTTAGGTCAAAGTCTGAAACAAATTTAAAAGAAATAGTTATTGATCCAAAAAGATTTCAGTCATATTTGTTACACCCTGTTTGGGAAAATTTAGAAAGATCTGGAAAAGTTGAGTTGAGGGAACAAAAAATTCAGAATCCACCACCTCAAACTCATAATATTGTTCAAAGCCTCCAGTAGTTATGGATTCTAGGTTCTCCCCACTTGCCTTACCTATTGTTTTGCATGACCTTCCTCAAAATTATGCCCAAATAATAACACTATATGATGGAGAAGGAAATTATACATCTCAGCAACACCTTGATAAGTTTAATGATTTTATTGATCTTGAAGAAGTAGATTATGATGATGCAAAAATGAGGTTGTTGGCTCAAATTTTATCTGGGGAGGTTAAAAAATGGTTTAGAACTCTTGTTGCAAGGTCTTTTCCTTCATATGATGAGTTCATAAATCGTTTTCTTGAAAGATAGGAAGAAAAAAAACCCTTTATAGATATTGACACAATATAATAATTTGAAAAAGGGGAATTTTGAGTCCGTTCAAGAATTTTCTAGAAGGTTTATGAGAGTCTATAATTCAATCCTTATTGATATTCAACCCCCAGTAGCAGCTGCCAAGTTACATTATGCATATGATTTTGATTGTGATTTTTCCTGCATGATAAGAGAAAGAAAATCACCCACTTTACCAAATATGTTAAAAGATGTAATAGAAGTTGAAGAAAATTTGATGGCTTCTCAAAAAATGAAACAGAAAATAGAAATAGATGAAAGAAAATAAGAGAAGAAAACCAAGCTTCAAATTCTTCTTCCATTGATGCTAAATTTGATATTATGATGAAGACTATGGAAATACTCATGGATAGATTAGCCTTGGAAAACAAACCTCAAAATAGGGATCAACAAGTGCCACAAATTAGAAATCCAAATTTTAGAAGACCAATTCCTCCATAGATAAGATAGAGAGATAAGAGAAATCAAAGAAATACAGAATATCAGCAAGTCAGACCCCCATTTCTTGCAAATTTTGTTGATGAAAAGGGAGAAACTGGACCTGTGGATAGTGAGATACATCATTTCGATGATCATGACTCTGAAGTTTATTTGACTAAAATGGAACATGACATGTTTTATCAAGAAGAGGAACGTAATACTTTCGAATTAGAAATAGAGCAATATCCAATTGGATATCAAAATGTTGTGAATGATCTTTAGAGAAAAAACAACCTCAGAAATAGTGATGTAGTTGTGAAGAAAGGAAAAGGTCCTATTGATAAACCTTCAACCAGTCAGCATAAGAAAGAAAAACAAAAAGAGGATATGGTGAATAAAGTTCCAGAAATTAAAAGAGATTTCATCAAAGAAAATGATAAAACACTTACTTCTTTCAACTTGCAAAGTGATATTTCAAAGATTAAGATCTCCATCCCTTTTAATGAGATATTGAAAAATAGTGAGTACAAACAACAGATTGAAAAAATGGTTAAAGGTGAAGGAAAAATGGAACCCGATACATTAGAAATAAATGATGATGCTCCAACTATTATTTTTGGTTCCAAAATAGAATATAGTAGTTCAGAAGATGTTCCACCTTTCTATGTGAGTTTGAATATTCATGACATGATTCTCCAAAATTGCATGTTTGATTCAGGAGCTTCACATAATTTAATGCCAAAATTTGTGGTAGATAGTTTGCGTTTGGAAATCACAAGACCTTACAAAGATTTGTTTTGCTTTGATTCAAGAAAGGTCATATGTTTGGGATTGATCAAATACTTGGTGGTTAGCCTCACTAAAATTCCAGCTAAAAGTATTGTCATGGATGTAGTTGTTCCAGATATCCCTCCAAAATTTGGTATGTCGTTATCTAGGTCATGGGCTTCAAAACCCAAAGGAACCTTACAGATGGATATGTCTTTCGCTACAATTCCAATTTTTGGTGAACACAGGAGGTTATATAGAGAGAAGAGACTTGCATATGTGGTAAGCAGTAAAGACGAACCAGATAATCATCCAATTTATGTGGTAGATACTGATTTATGGTCTTCTATTTTTTACAATGATTTTCATCTTGAGGAAGAAATAGATTTTAACAAACAAAAAGAAGAAAGTGACTTGGTTATAGAATAAGAAGTTCTTAAGAAGAAACAGAGAGCTGAAGGGATTTGGACTATGAATTTTGATGGTTCAATAAGTAGAGAAGGTGATGGTGTAGGTGTGTGGATAATATCCCCATATCAAGAATTCCTGGTTTATTCCTTTAAGTTGACCTTTGAATGTACAAATAATGTTGCGGAATATGAAGCTTTGATTGTGTGACTCAATGTGTTAAAAGATTTGAAAGAAAAAATAATTGATGTATATGGAGATTCTGAATTGGTGATTATTCAAGTAAATGGCAGTTTTCAAACTAAACATTCAAGGATGAGGGCATACAGAAATGAAGTTTGGGATTTAGTTGGAAACTTGTTTTATGAGCATAAAATGGTGGCCATACCCAGAATAAAAAATTCAGTGGCAGGTTCCTTGGCAACTAGTGCTGGAGCTTTTAAAGTTCCTAGTTTTTCAAACAAGAAATATGAGATTGAAATTGTGAATATGCCTTCAATCCCTGATAATTTGAAATATTGGCAAGTTTTTGAAGATGGTATGCAAATTAAAATATTTTTAGAGATGTGAGATGAGTTTTCCAATACATTTATTGATAATGAAGATCATAATATGGAGGAAGTTGTTGATAATAAAGAATTTTCAAAAGAACAATGAAAGCTCAAAAGGGCTATTGGAGGAAAATAAATTATTCAAGTAAAAAAAAATGTCATTCCAAAGGGACTTATACCCTTGGAAAAGTTGTTTGATATAAATGATGTAGCCAAGAATCCAAAAGTAGTGCCTCATGAAAGTGAGATTAAAGATTGCAATATTGGGATAGAAGAAAAACCTAAAATAGTGAAAATTTCAAAAAAAATTCCACCAAATGAAGAATGAAAGTATGTTGAGTTGATGAGGGGATTTTAAGATGTATTTGCATGGAGTTATGAAGATTTGAAAGAATATGATACTTCCATTATCCAACATACAATCCCCATCAAACTAAATGAGAAGCCTTTTAAACAAAAAATCAGAAGAATAAATCCTTTGTTGCTTCTAGTGATTGAAAAATATGTCAAAAAATTATTTGATGACAAGATTATTGTGTCCCTTAGATTTTCAAGATCGGTAGCAAATCTGGTCCATATTAGGAAGAACAATGGAGAAATAATACTTTGTGTATATTTCAAAAATTTAAACAAGGTATCTTTGAAATATAATTATCCTTTACCTAAGATGGATCATATTTTGCAAAAGGTTGTAGGAGCAGAAAGGATATCTATGTTGGATGGTTTTTTAGGATATAATTAGAGAAAATTTCTTCCTAAAGATCAAGAGAAAACAACGTTTACAATACCTTGGGGAAATTTCATGTATGCCAAAATTCCATTTGGATTGATGAAGGCAGGGGCAACGTTTCAAAGATCCATGGACATTGCATTTGTTGAAGAAAAGGACAAATTTGTATTGGTATATATGGACAATATAACTGTTTATTCAAAATCAGATTCAGATCACTTGAAGCATTTGGAGAAAGTATTTTTGAAGTGCGGAAAATTTGGTATATCTTTAAATCCTAAAAAATCTATTTTTTCCATGAAAGAAGGAAAATTATTATGACATATTATATCAAACGATGGTATTAAAATTGATCATGAAAGAGTAGCAGCCATTCAGAAGATTGGGATACCAAGATGTAAGAAAGAAATTCAGTCTTTCATTGGGAGAGTAAATTTTTTGCGAAGGTTTATTCCAAGCTTTGTAGAGATTTTGAGGAATATTACCAATATGCTAAAAAAGAATAATGATGTCAAATGGACTATAGAAGTTAAAAAATATTTCACAGATATCAAAACAGCTCTCATAGAAGCTCATGTTTTGATTAGTCCAGATTTTTCAAAAGAATTCATCATATTTTCTTTTGCCTCACAACATACCATAGCTGGTGTATTATTGCACAAAAATCAGGAGACTATGGAGTAGCCTATTGCCTTTTTCAGTAAGATTTTGAGAGATGGAGAGTTGAAGTATGATATAATGGAGAAACAAGCTTATGCATTCATCAAATCTTTGAAATATTTTAGAGTTTACATATTGCATTCACACATAATTGCCTATGTTCCAACTACTGTTGTTAAAGAAATTCTTACTCAACCAGATTCTGAAGGGAAAAGAGCCAACTAGATTGCAATATTGTTGGAATATGATTTGGAAATCAAACCCACAAAACTGATTAAAGGGCAAGGTTTGGTAATGACATAAACAAATTATGATTCTCTAAATATAAATTTTATTTCTGATCTTTCAATTGAAATAGTTCCATACCTCCCAGTGGTTAAAGATTTGTATTTATCTCCCTAGTACAGTGATATTGTTTGTGTTTTACAAAATTTACAAGCACCTCCTGAAATGAACAAAACTAGATCAAGATCTATGAAATTAAAAGAAGCAAAACTTTGCATTTTGAATGAATATCTATATTGGAAATATCCAGGAAGGATTTTGTTAATTTTTTTAATGGAGAATGAAGCACAACACGTTATGAAGGAGTTTCATCAAGGGGTATGTGGAGGACACCATTCATAGAAAGCAACAGTCAACAAAATCCTTAGGGCATGTTTTTATTGGCCCACTATTTTGTCTGATGTGTATAAAGAGATTTCAATTTGTCATGAGTGTCAAATTTTTTATGGAAAGAACAAAATTTTACCTCTACCTTTAAAGCCAATTTCAGTTGAAGCACCCTTTCAGCAGTGGCGATTGGATTTTATTGGAGAAATTAATCCAAATTCTTCTGGTCAACACAAATGGATTTTAACTGCAACAGATTATTTCACTAAATGGATTGAAGCCATACCAACCAGGAATGCCATAGAAACAATGATTATTAATTTCTTCGAAGAAAATATTCTTTCAAGGTTTGGATGTCCTAGGAGAATAGTAGCATACAATGCTCAGGATTTTAGATTGAAGAAGGTGATTAATTTTTGTTGCAAGTATCATATTCATCTGAATCATTCAACTGCATATTATCCTCATGGAAATGGATTGGCAGAACCCTCAAATACAAGTTTGGTAAGAATTATAAAGAAGTTGCTGGAAGAGAACAAAAGACAATGGCATACCAAACTCAAATATGCATTGTGGGCATATAGGATTAGCACAAAAAGAGCTATTGGTACATAACCATTTCAGTTGGTTTATGGAACAAAAGCGATTTTCCCAATCTCATTAGGTTTTCTAGTCATGAAGTTGCCACAAGAGGTTGCAAAAGAGCCAAATCACATGCAAAGAAGGTTGAATCAAATGATAGAATTGCATCATATGAGAGAAAAACCATATAACAAAAATCAATACATCAAGACAAAATGAGAAGGACATTTGATAGGAAAATCAAAGAAATAAATTTCCAGATTGATGATTTAGTTTTGAAATGGGATGCCAGAAATGAAGACAAACATGGGAAATTTGAGCATTTATGGAAGGGACCATATGTGATTACTACTTATCAAGGAGAAAATTATTTCATTCTACAGGATCAAAATGGAGAATTCATTATAGGAAGTTGTCATGTCCCAAATTTGGTATTGGGTCAAAATGGCCTAATCACATTGGCCCTATTCATTAAAGTTTGTCAAATTGATGCTAAAGGTCAAATAATTGCCAAGGAGGAAAATTACTAGTTTCCTAGGTTTGGGGTGGAAGCTTTGGGATTTGGCATAATGGGGATAATAAATGATGTTTGAACATTAGAATGGCATAAATATTTAATAAAAGAGATAAATAAATATATACAAGTGAAAATCAAAGTGGCATTTCATCATGAAGACACATGGAGGAAGTGGGACCCACATATGGCTAGATTTCCCCACTACACTTGGCATCATTCTCTCACCAATTCGAATTCAAGGTGAATGGTAACATACTTGGGGGAGTCCAAAAGGTATTATTCATTGCATTACTCATCCAAGGTCGAAATATAGAGGAAGAGTAACTCCCACGGAAGAGGAAGAGGCAAATTGGAGCTAGTGAGACACTTGGGCTAGATTCCCTAGCTCTATGACAACAATGATGAAGATGCTATGACACCTATGACACAAATCAGACCTGAAGGCTGACATATGACATATATGACATGTCAGGGCTAAAAATAGACTCCAAGAGGGCGCTCAAGGGTGTTAGGGCAGCTAAGATGCTTCCACATGTGATTTGGTGGAAGTGGGAGAC
The DNA here is from genome assembly GCA_027924585.1 of Larix kaempferi. NCBI lineage: Eukaryota > Viridiplantae > Streptophyta > Pinopsida > Pinales > Pinaceae > Larix > Larix kaempferi. Next base: position 61,229,600 of record BSBM01000361.1, on the reverse strand, counting down.
TAGGAATTGTTGTACAAGTGGCGTTCTTTGGAATCTCTTCCCAACTTGAGTTGGCATGAGTCTCTTGGAAGGAATTCGACCCATGGAGGACATTAGAAGTTTATAAATGTCAATAACAAAGAATGAAACCAGCTTTTGATCATTTGTAGAATTTGAAATTGCATTTGTGAAGAGGGAGAGCTAGTGGATGACTAGTTTCTTGCCTTAGCCAATTTCGAGGGTGAAAGATTCCCATCCAAGTTGGCAATTGGAAAGGCCATTCAGACCTTTCATTTGGAGCTTTAATGGAGTCTTTATTTGCAGGTGTAAGCTACAGGGAATCTCATGGTTTCTTCTATTGCAGCTCGCTCCTTCAACCATTTCCAGTTTTGATGGCATATTCTTGATCCTTGAGGGAGGGCGTTTTTGGTGAGCTATTGTACTCTTTGGGGGAGCTTTTAATGCCCCATTTCTTTTGTAATATGAAGTAAATACTCTGTTCTTCATCTCCAGAAATTTTCAGGTCGAAATTCCAAGTAGAAATGTATAAATCTCATTTTTAATGGAAGAACAATGCCATTTCCCCACTACCTTGTTGTGAACCAATGTATTGATGATGATTTCGAATGAATGGATGATTCTCTGATATATTTGTGATCAATATACTTCCATGGATGTCTTCTACAATTTTCATGTACTGTACTTGAGCATTTGAAGCATTTTTACTCAGTTTAGTTGTATTGGGAGGTGAAATAGTGCCATTTCCCCAAGGGTCGAATTGGGGATTTTTGCAGTTGAATGGGAGAGGGTGAGAACAGTTGTAATAAACCATTAATGGTGCATATGAGACCTTAATAACATACTTAACACATTACATACCTCTGTTCATAAATTTGAGTGGGTTTGGAGGCATTTGGGAAGCCATTTTCAGTACTTACCTCAAGGGGATTTGAACCCCAAATTACTAGTAAAATTGCATACTTGGTCCAGAATCTTAAGAGAGTTTGCAGAGGTCTTTTGGTGGCCATATGTTATCCCTGAACATCATATTCAATTCCTAATATCATTCATAAAACTTCCTTGAAGATTTGAAGGCATTTGGAGTCAATTTGAGACCTAGAGACCAATACTAGTCAAAGGGAAATCACTAGTAAAGTTACCTACATTGACCAGAATTGAAAGAGTATTTGCAGAAGTGTTTTAAAGGTACAAAGGCATCTCTGAAACACATATTTATGTTCTAATATCATTCATATACCTTCTCAGAAGATTTGGGATCATTTGGGGCAAATTTGGGACCTAGAGATCGAAACTAGTCCAAGGTCGAACCAAGGAAAAAAGTGGAAAATTGCAATTTTAATAAAATTCCTAACAAGGGACATTACAGTGGTATCAGAGCATGATCTTGGCACCTGATGTGGTATAATATCTATGATGAAAAGAATTTAGGTACCACCATTACATATTGAAACCAAAAGTGCTTTTGTTGAAGAGGAAAAAAAAAAGTAGGAGAAGAAGAGCAAATTTTTTGAGGGAACTATGACTAGGGATGAAAAGGGAGCCTCATATGATGGTGAGGAGCATATAAAAATTATGAAAACAATATTTGAAGATATGACCAAGCAAATTAAGGAAGGATTCGAATTGTTTTCTATCGAACTTGTGGAAAAAATTATTGATTTTAAGGAAACCAAGGGGCAAAATGCAACAGCTTGCTTGAAGGAGCAAAAGGAAGAGACATCACAAGATAGTGAAGAATATTCTATTGAAAATATGGAAGATCATTTCGAGACACCTTCTAGCTTAGACATGAACCAAAGAGCATCTACTGATGGATGCATAAACTATGAAGGAGTACCTATTGATGGGTGCTCACACCTCTATGTTGGTGACATAGAGATCACTTTTGAAAATGTTGCTGCAAGCCCAAGTTCCATTAAGCATGATATTGAAGACCTTGCAGCAGTTGAAGAAGAACCAAGATCAACTTCCCCATCACCACTTGAGCTTCATGAAGTTGGTCCAAGAAAAAATGAAGAAGATGAGGAGGTTCATTTGCAAGAGCCTCATTTTCTTGAAGGGTCCTTAAAGATGAATGAAAAGAAGATCCAAGAGTCCCTCAACATTCTCCATGACACTCAAGCATTGGTGTCAAATTCTTGTTGGAGAGCTACTTCATTGGAGGAAACATCCTTCCTTGAAGACATGGAGAAGATTCAAAGAGCAATGTGCCACATCAAAGGTAATTTCATGTCTTTGCTTTTTGATAGAAACCATTTGTTTGAGCTTAATGAATTGTTACATGATGCATACTTGAAGAATAATGAGGATATTCATAAGCTCACAATTCAAAATGAGCAACTTCTTGAAAAGTTGCAAGATACTTGTTTTTCCTCCAATATTTCAGATTGTCAAATGGTAGATTGTTTGGAGGATTCTCATGACATGGTGGATCATGAGAAATGTGAAAATTTGAATGTTCTTGATGTGTTTGAAGATGAACTTGAAGAGATCCAAACACTTGATGTGGTGGAAGAGGAATTTGAATTGCCTCTTGATGAAGGTTATGCAATTTTTAAAGAAGAGCATGATTCCTCTACATTGGAACCAAACTATGACAAAGAGTTCACACTTTTGAAGGAGCTGCATGATACTACCCATATGGATCCTTCCCATGATGAAACTTCTGCACTTTTTGATCATTTGGGTGAGTTAGTTCATTCTCCTACTTCCTACAATTCCATGTTTTGCAACATTAGTCTCAATGAAGTATGGGTGAAAGGGTTCTTTTTGATGGTGCCACATGAGGAGCATGGAACTCCTAGATTTAACTTTTATGATGACATGGTTGGAGCACATTCTTATTCAGATTTGCAGCAGCATCATTTGTCACTTTATGATGATTCACATCTACATGGATGTACCTATGATATGGATTTGAGTCACTTGAAGACTCATGGTTTTTCTTGCTCAACACTGGGTTCATTTTATGTTAGAGGAACTTCATCCAACACTTGGGTGAATAGATTTATGATGGGAGAACATTTTTGTTGGCAGCCACATACTTTGTTACATCTTTATGATTCTCACATTCATGGATGTATGGGTGAGACTTCTTTGAGTCATTTGAAGTCTCCTTGTTTTTTCTGCTCATTATTTGGTTCAGATTTTAGTGGAGATTCTTCATTCACTTCTTGGATGAAAGAATACATGGTTGAATATTTTGATGCATATCACATCCTTTTGGAGCAGCATTATAGGACATGGGATCCTCACCTATGTCATTGGAGCAGATTTGATTGGTCACTTGAAGCTTGTATGCACTTGAAAAATGGTGGTCTACTTGCTTGGAGGTATAAGCACCTTCATGACTCTTTGATTAAGCATATCCTTGATGTACATTTTCATTATGTTGTTATGTACTTTGATGATATATATTTGGTACTCATGATGTTTGGAAGGATGCATACAAGAAAATGGGATCCAGGAATCCTCTTAACTAATGGTGTGGGTTGGAGAGCACTCTTAATTATTGGGGTGCAATACAAGCAATGGGACCCTGGAATAATTTTTATCTCATTGGTTTCAAATTTTTTGGGGAAACAAGCAGTATGGGATATGGATTTCCCCACTTAATAAAGTGATTTTTATCAGAGTAGTGCAGCAGCAAGCATGGTGGTTCCTCTCTAAATCTTCATGGAAACTCAAAGACTCAAGGTTGGGCAATTCAATGGCAACTTCAAGAATTATACAGAAAGCAGGTTCTTCAACACCCATGTTTAAAATTGCTTGAGGACAAGCAATATTGGGAAGGGAGGATTTGTCATGTCCCAAATTTGGTATTGGGTCAAAATGGCCTAATCACATTGGCCCTATTCATTAGAGTTTGTCAAATTGATGCTAAAGGTCAAATAATTGCCAAGGAGGAAAATTACTAGTTTCCTAGGTTTGGGGTGGAAGCTTTGGGATTTGGCATAATGGGGATAATAAATGATGTTTGAACATTAGAATGGCATAAATATTTAATAAAAGAGATAAATAAATATATACAAGTGAAAATCAAAGTGGTATTTCATCATGAAGACACATGGAGGAAGTGGGACCCACATATGGCTAGATTTCCCCACTACACTTGGCATCATTCTCTCACCAATTCGAATTCAAGGTGAATGGTAACATACTTGGGGGAGTCCAAAAGGTATTATTCATTGAATTACTCATCCAAGGTCGAAATATAGAGGAAGAGTAACTCCCATGGAAGAGGAAGAGGCAAATTGGAGCTAGTGAGACACTTGGGCTAGATTCCCTAGCTCTATGACAACAATGATGAAGATGCTATGACACCTATGACACAAATCAGACCTGAAGGCTGACATATGACATATATGACATGTCAGGGCTAAAAATAGACTCCAAGAGGGCGCTCAAGGGTGTTAGGGCAGCTAAGATGCTTCCACATGTGATTTGGTGGAAGTGGGAGACTAGGAATTGTTGTACAAGTGGCGTTCTTTGGAATCTCTTACCAACTTGAGTTGGCATGAGTCTCTTGGAAGGAATTCGACCCATGGAGGACATTAGAAGTTTATAAATGTCAATAACAAAGAATGAAACCAGCTTTTGATCATATGTAGAATTTGCAATTGCATTTGTGAAGAGGGAGAGCTAGTGGATGACTAGTTTCTTGCCTTAGCCAATTTCGAGGGTGAAAGATTCCCATCCAAGTTGGCAATTGGAAAGGCCATTCAGACCTTTCATTTGGAGCTTTAATGGAGTCTTTATTTGCAGGTGTAAGCTACAGGGAATCTCATGGTTTCTTCTATTGCAGCTCGCTCCTTCAACCATTTCCAGTTTTGATGGCATATTCTTGATCCTTGAGGGAGGGCGTTTTTGGTGAGCTATTGTACTCTTTGGGGGAGCTTTTAATGCCCCATTTCTTTTTTAATATGAAGTAAATACTCTTTTCTTCATCTCCAGAAAGTTTCAGGTCGAAATTCCAAGTAGAAATGTATAAATCTCATTTTTAATGGAAGAACAATGCCATTTCCCCACTACCTTGTTGTGAACCAATGTATTGATGATGATTTCGAATGAATGGATGATTCTCTGATATATTTGTGATCAATATAATTCCATGGATGTCTTCTACAATTTTCATGTACTGTACTTGAGCATTTGAAGCATTTTTACTCAGTTTAGTTGTATTGGGAGGTGAAATAGTGCCATTTCCCCAAGGGTCGAATTGGGGATTTTTGCAGTTGAATGGGAGAGGGTGAGAACAGTTGTAATAAACCATTAATGGTGCATATGAGACCTTAATAACATACTTAACACATTACATACCTCTGTTCATAAATTTGAGTGGGTTTGGAGGCATTTGGGAAGCCATTTTCAGTACTTACCTCAAGGGGATTTGAACCCCAAATTACTAGTAAAATTGCATACTTGGTCCAGAATCTTAAGAGAGTTTGCAGAGGTATTTTGGTGGCCATATTTTATCCCTGAACATCATATTCAATTCCTAATATCATTCATAAACCTTCCTTGAAGATTTGAAGGCATTTGGAGTCAATTTGAGACCTAGAGACCAATACTAGTCAAAGGGAAATCACTAGTAAAGTTACCTACATTGACCAGAATTGAAAGAGTATTTGCAGAAGTGTTTTAAAGGTACAAAGGCATCCCTGAAACACATATTTATGTTCTAATATCATTCATATACCTTCTCAGAAGATTTGGGATCATTTGGGGCAAATTTGGGACCTAGAGATCGAAACTAGTCCAAGGTCGAACCAAGGAAAAAAGTGGAAAATTGCAATTTTAATAAAATTCCTAACAAGGGACATTACAGAAGTCCAGTGAATGGAAGGTTCCTCAAACACTATCTTTCTTAAGCAAGGAAAATGAAGATAATTATGTACATAAATTGTATATATGTTACTGATTTTCAAAATAATTTTGTATATATACAGAAGTTTGAAACAGAACATTGAAAAATATAAAGGAATGAGGAACTGGTCTATGAGGTTCTTTGCTACCTCTCTGGAAGGATAACATCCCTAGTTGGAGCCAGTTGTTGGCACATTATTTTTCAAATTTAAATGAATAACAAAAAAATATTTCAATATAACCCAAAGCATTGGGAAGGAAGTTCCCGTTCCTAAAAGAATGTACCACATGACCATGGCTAAAGTTAAAAGGAGCTAAAGGATTGATGAAGCAGGCTTTGGGAAATCATGTAATAGAATTGACAGTTTTGATTGCATAGGAAAAGATTGATGGTGGAAATGAGGTTCCACTGCAGAAGAAGCAAGGTGAATAGGGGAAGTAAAGTTCATCAAAATGACAAGTGGAAGGACGTTAAAAAGCATGTAAGTTTAATCACCGTTTGATCGGGCGGTGGATAGATTAACGGTCTACATTCATTTCGCACAGCCAACATGCACGTTGGAGTGAGACCTTCGACGGTTTCTAAATACCATAGCACTCTCCATGTGTCGGCATTCTATAATTTTGCAATCCGGGAGGGAGGTAAGGAAAACCACTTCTCCACATTGAGAAACATTTTTTGGGGTAAATAAAATCCAAAGGCACATGGAATGGTTGACATTTGTCTCCTGGATGTCAGATGATTGGGATGTGTGCATGCAACAGGAAAGCAACAGAGCAGACTTTTTTTGACTTGTCAGTGCCAAGTAGGTCCTTCAAAACTCATGCAAGTAGTTAGAAGTTTCTATATGATGGAAGAATGTAGTGAAATAGTACCTATGAATGTTGAAAATGTGAGAATATAAGAGACCCTGGAAGACACAGACAATGATATTTATGACCCTATTATGATTACGTTTCCGATCTCAGAGATTAAAAGTAGGCTAGATGGGTTGCACAAGCATAATTTAGACGTACACAAGGTTTATGAGTCCATTTTAATTTATTTTTGTTTAGAACAAACCCTAGGGTTTCCAGATTTAATTTCATGGTGCGCAAGGAACTATTCTCAGAAAGAAAAAGTGATTATGAATTCTTCCAAAACAAAAATCCTTTTCCCTGTTAGTTTCTCTACTTTTAGGAAATCCTTATAAGTACCCCTATATTTCTCTCGTGACCAAGAAGACTTCGTCGAAGAATCCCTAGTTAGCCAATACAGACAGTCATCTTCTGGAACCAAGCAAGGCTTCTTGACCAGTTGCCTAAAACCAGACGTTGCAATTGACAATACCCCTTATCCACTGGACAAAAAATTATTTGATGAAAATTCATAGTTAGTTTTGTGACTAATTTCATAGTTTTTAGGGCTTGATAATGATTCAATGGTCACAAGAGTTCAATTATGTTTACTTTTCAGACTGAGTGTTAGTATACTAGAGATAAAGTACAGTCAGGTCCCTTGCCTTAAATTTGATGAATTCTTGGCTGAGAGTATTCACTCTCAGCTAATGAATTTCCATAGTACCAGGCATACCTAATGAATATGATTTTATTTTCAAGTGAAAAGGATTTACGTTTCCCACAAGCAGTATTTCCAGACACATTGGAAAAAAATATGTTCAACTTTATGAATCTCATCTTATCAGAAGTGTATAGACTAATTTTTGAAGAAAATTTACCAAGAGTGCTACCAGATATGAAGACCCTGATGCAGCTGAAACCAGAAAAGGGGGTTGGAGATTGGTTTTTATTGAAACAACATATGGTGATCATGCTTTACGGAATTGGGTAAATCCATAAATGTGCTTCACGGTTTTTGGCAAGCGAGGTGGGAAAAATACATGTAGCAATTCCTCAATCGAGGTATTTTAAAACCCTCGATCAAGATTTAAATCCTCGATCGAGGCTTAAACATACCTCGATCAAGGGTTTAAAAATACCTCGATCGAGGGATATGAAACTTAAACAGGAAAAAATGGAGCCCACGGCTGGACCATGCTCATTTGAAATGGGAAGAGTGGCTCATAGAAGAGCTCGACATTAGGTTGGACCACATTGGAGGATATTCCACCATGTGAAGCTTATAGTAAATTAGAGCAATGATTTTAGAAAACAAGTGTAATTATTGCTCTAATTTAGCATAAGTTTCACAATCTTGGAATCCTTGTTTGTGATTAAAAATCAAATGATCATTATCTCCATTTGCCATCACCATCAATTAATTTATGTGTTGAAATCATCATGATTCAATTTCAGTGTTCAATTTCATAGTGATCATCATATAAATAGTGATTATTTTTTGTATATTTTCTTTACTTGTGTTGTATTAAATATTACCCTTAGTGAAATCATGGTAGTGTTTTCTTATATGAGATCACCCAAAACTAACACTTATTTATTTATAAAATCCAAAATATTTTTTCTTATTAAATTTGAATAGTTTAAAAGCAGTTTTGTTTACAGGTTAAGAGTATTATTGCATTAAAATACCATCCATAGGTCATGTTCACATATTTCATTTTTTAAAATTATTACTTTAACATTAAATTATTTTTCACATACACTAGCCACTTGTTAATTTCTCTTCAAATTTTTAAGGACACACGTTTGATTAAATGAAACCTTGACACGATAAATGACATTGGTATATTTTAAAAAAAATATCATTGGAAATCCAACATAATTCTCTACATTTTGTTTTTTAACCACATGTTGAAATTCATATGGAAAATATGAGTTTCGAGGGCTTCAATTAAATATATGGGTAAAATTTCCATTTTTCATCGTCATATTTGGCCAAAAATAGTTACCCATCTTCATGGAATCACCCATTTCTGAAGGAGCCATACATTCTACCAACCTTTTGACTTTGAGAATATTTCCTTTAGAATTTATCAGACAAAAGTTGACTGTTGAAAATGACCTTTTTTTGCCTTTAAAAAAGATTCAGATATAAATTTTCCTTTGAAAATTGGTCCTTTCATCACCAAAAATAGGAATGCTCTTTCCTTTGTAGAAACAAATTAGAGATATTGAATTTTAAGAATGCCTTTGATGTCAATTATGATCCATGTCATATCATTTCCTAGAGGAGACAACAAAATAAAAGCAAGGAATTTAATCATTAGGAGGTTGAAAGGTTAGAAAGGATGGATAATCTATTACAATATGAATTTGATGTAGAAGCCTCAGCATGTTCACAATCCAATCCTTCTTCACTAGCAAAATTTTCAGTTGAATTGATACCTACCCTAGGTAAAATAGAAATTGCTAGCAAGAGGATTTTCCATGAAATTACTGATATAGAGGTGGAAGAATAGGAAGGGAGTAAGAAATCCAAATCAAATCCACATAATGAATTGATTATATTAGACAATGAGAAAGGGAAAAAGAAAGAAAAATATCGAGGCCCAGAAATTCAAATGTATGAATATAAATTTGATGAAGCAAAAGCTATAGGAGACACTAAAAAGTTTCATTCAAGAGCCGAGTTGTATGTTAAGTATGGTCAGGACAGGCAAACAGAATCAGAAAAAGTCCATAAATTGTTTCTTAAAGTCAGAAGTGTAGTAGATTTAGAAATTACTTTGATGACTAGCAGGGATCTTGCAAAAAATACCTTGAATCTGGTTGTATCATATGATGAGAAGGTCACAGAGATGAGACTAAATTTACAAAATTTATCAATCCCAGATAAGATTCACTTGCATAGGCAGACGGGAGAGGTCATTTACACAGATTTGATGAAAGCTACCATGAAAATTGAAAAGCTACATAAAACAATGAACAAGTAAGAAATCCAGTTAAGACAGGAGAAAATGGAGAATAAAGCTCATCAACAACAAATTAAAAAATTAAAAGTTGATTTAGTGGAGAATAATGATGAGCCAAGTAAAGGAGAGGAATGTAAGAAGCTATTAATTGAGAAAGAAAACACCATTCAGTTGCTTAAGAAAAAGCTTAAAATCCCAGCAACTAAGGTAATTCAAGCATCTGAGTTGACTATTTTGGAACAATAAAATGAATCACTATCACAATAATTAGATGATTATAGAGCTAAGTTTCTTAAGCTTGAAGAAAAGGAAGTGAATTGGGAGAAAGACATATTGAGTCTCATGATTCAAATTAAAGATTTGAAAATAAAATTAGCTTGTGTGGTGCAAGAGAAACAGTATAGATGATCTAATCCAAGCTATGTCCCAAGTTAGCTTGAAAGAAGTGGAAATAATAGAGTTTAAAGAAGAAAAACAGAGGTTAGAGGAAGAAAACCAAAAAAAGGGAGCTGAAAGAAAAAAACTGGAAAACAAGAATAAGGAGTTGATGGATAGAAATCACAAATTAATGTCCCAAGTGACTGGGCAACTTCCCTTGCAGGGTGCCAGACATTTGATTTGGGATTCTGTAATAAATAAGGCTGCAAAATTCATGCCTTATCTAAATTTTATGAAGACAAAGGGAACAATAGCCAATGATAGTATACAATGTTGTACATCAATGAAGGAGGTTTCGGATAAAAATCCGAACGAGACAGCCCAGAATACCGTAAACTTTTTAAATACCTTGACAGAAGATGATTTAAAAGAAATGGCCATTAAAAATAGAATAGCAGTTATAACTTGGGCTAGGAGAGTCCTTGGAAAATATTATCATGTTGAGAATGTGCAGGCTAATGCAGAACAAATGAATAAACAAGTGGAAGATTTCAAAAAAGCATTTGAAAAGCTAATTCAGAAAGGATTTCCCTCTTTTTGGGATGAAAATGATAAATTAATTTCCCAAAATGAGTATAAGGATTTTTTATTTCAAATTAGAATGAACCATGAAAAATTTGAAGACATTACTCATGTATTGATAGGGAAGATTGTCCTGGAAAAACTTTCGAATGATTTTGAAATTCTGAACCAGTTGGATATGATAGGTACAAAGATACCCTCGATATCAATTGCAGAACACATGATATGAAAGTTCTTGTCAAAGAAATGACTAGTTATGAAATACCTTCTACATATCAGTGGAACATAGTGGAGAAATATGGCAAGATGAAGTATAGTTTGCACACATGAAGACTCTTGTCAGGGAAGGAAGTTTCATTAGCAACTGCAACCAATAGAAGACACTAAATATTATATTTTAGGAAATTATAAATTATGCAAGTTTTGACAGAAATAGAATGTAATAGGTAGTTTTGAGTTTATTATTTATAGAAGTAAAGCAGTTAGGTTTTTCCTCAAGAGGCTTTTCTATGTATAAAAACAAATTTTGACAATGTAATGTGGGTTGGAACCCATGAAAGGAATACACTATTTGTATTCAGATTTTCTGGTTTTAATAAAGTTGATCAAGTAAAGTTGAACACATTTATCATGAGCAAAGATTCCTGTGTTGTTGATTTATGGTCTGTAATTTTCTTTTCCTTATGTGATTTGTTATTCCAATAATTTTTTTTCCATAATTTTTTTCTTTCATACTTAAATGAGAGTTTAATTAAATCAGAATTCATGTAACTATGCTCTGATTTATTAGGTATGAGTATTCACAAAATTTTCCTCCAAATTTAATATTGGATTCATCTATAATCGGTGCTCAATGTTGATGGATTGTTTCTTTTTCTTCCATTATCGCCTGCAAATAAGAACTTGACTATGAAATGACAACTACCTTGCCTTTGCAAAAATCCTCATTGTTAAAATTATGTTGGTTCTTGAACATTCAAATTTGAATCCATGCCCAATGTTACCCATGAGTTTCAGCCTTTTATAAATTTAAAACAAAATCTCTGAAATATCTCTAGCCATTGTATTTATTTTTTAAGAGATCCCTCTTTGGTAGGAAAAAAGCTAGGTTTCTTCCTAAAGATTGGTTTGAAATAGTTACCTTAGAACTATCCTTCCATAACTAACGGAGAAATTCTGAGTGCCAACAGGGTTCATTTCAGCCACTATGGTCATTTGTCATGGAAGTATATAATGTCTAATTCTTTGGACACCATGTACTACTGCTAAGTCCAACTTCTCTACCTACGAAGATCTGAATTCAAGACCAGGGGGGAGGCTTAATAAGATAGTAAATAACATGTTCCTTAAATCAATCATCTTCTTGTACTAATACCATTCCTAAATTGGAGTTGGTTGATGCCAAATACAACAAAGTCTCTTCTATAGTCCGAAGGAATAAGTACTAGGAGTGACATCAAAGATTTCTTCAATGCATCAAATGAGTGTTGAGCTTGGTCATCCCATATGAATGGTCCATTGTTTTTGAGGATACACATGAAACCTTTAGCAATTTTGGCATAATTAATGATAAATATTCTAAGGAAGTTTGCTTTCCCTTGTAGGCTTTGAAGTTGTTGAATTGTTTTCGAGGGAGGTAATTGTAATATTGCCTCAACCTTGACAGGATCCACCATAATCCCATGCTCAGATACTATGAAACCAAGTAATCTCCCATAGTCCAAACAAAATATGCATCTATGTGGGTTCAACCTAATGTTTACTTATGGCATATGATGAATACAACACGTAAATGTGCACAATGTTCGACTCTTCTCTTAGAATTAGCTATCAAGTAATTCAGATAAACCTCAACAAATTTCTTAATATCATGGAATGCATATGGCATCGATTTATGGAAAGTAGCCCCAACAATTTTAAGGTCGAATGGACTTTTCTAATAGGAAAAAGTTCGCCAAGGGAAACTGAAAGTTCTTTCTTGTTGGTCTTCTTTTTAAATATGAATTTGGGTGTAACCAAAGAATCCATCCATAAATGAAAAATTTTCGTTACCAATATGCTCATCTATAATCTAATCGATCAAGCGTGTGGGATAATTATATTTGGGACAAGCCAAATTGAGATCCTTAAAGTCAATACAGACATTGATTGTTTCTTTCTTCTTATCAATAGGAATGAGATTGGATACCCATTGAGTTAAAGGAACAATATATATGAAACCAAATTTTAAGAGCTTTTCAACTTCTGCTTTTATGGTAGCCGATTTTTTATGATTACCGAGACGTAAATTTTTTTGCACAGGTTTAACTTTTTCATAGGTCTTAATCTCATGCTTGAATATATTAGGATCAAGGCCCAACATTTCTTCATATGACCATTCAAACACATCACAAAAATATTTGAATAGATTTGTATATTAGACGATTTTCTTTGGAGAACAATCGACACCTATATTGACATTTTCAAAGATACCAACTTGATGGATATATCAATAGGAATGGTTTTCAAAATGTTTTGCAAATTTCCTTCTGAAAGCACATTGTGCATTTGGACAGTGCATTGGTACCTTTCCATATCATCATAAAGGTAAAACAATTTAGGTTTAACCTCTAAGGGATATGTATTAGGAAGAAATGATGGTTGATGATGCATATATTCCCAAGTTCATTCATAGATGTTCACGATGTCAAGGATAGCTTTAAATGATTAAAAATTTTGATACAAGAGGTCATGAGTACTAGGAGTATTGATGGCCCATATGGGTGATGCGCATGGATCATATTCCTCCTGTGGGGAAGGATTTTGATCCAATTCTACCGAAGCCATTTGGATAGCTTGGTATGATACTTCTACGGTAGATAGGGGTGTACTAATCTTAGTTTCATCATGTTCCATAGAATTGGGTAACTTTCCATCATCATTTTGGACTAAGGTGTCCTCCTTAGAGACCCCTTTAGATGAAGTAGAGCCATGCATTGGAATGGACATAGAGAAAACTGTTAACGGAAAGTAGAATTTTGATGTGATGGTGAAAATTGGAGCAACTTGAGGGGTAGAGACTGGTGGTGGGAGTGTGAAAATTCCCATGAGGGATAAATCTTTGAACATTCCTACCCCAATATATAGAATCACCATTTTCAAATCCTTAAGAAAAGCTACATTCGAGTGGATACTAGTTTCACGTGTGGAGTAATCTAATTGATTTATTGTAACAATCTTCCCTTGGTGGGGGTACCGAATTACTTAGAGTAGCGAAGATACTACTGCAATCATTACATGTATCCAACTACATCCCAATATAAAATTGTAATGTATCCTCCCAATTCAATTAGGAAAGCCATGATAAGTCTATGGGGAGGGAAAGAATGTCCATCAAATTCTTTCAGTATTTCATGGGATGATACTAAGGTGCGTGATCCCAATGCTTTCAAGCATGCTAATGACATGACACGAGTGGAGGTTCCTTCATCTACATCGGTTCAAAAAGTGTTTTTATGGTGAGAGGCCACTTTAACCTTAAATGAAATCAATGATCGAATCTGTAGTGCCCCTAGACTTGTGTAGACATTGAGGGCACCTGCTGAGTGACCCGGCTGATTGAAACATTAATTAAATAACCTTTTGACCTTATTTTTGAGTATGTGTATCTGAACTGTTGAGGTAAATGAATAATTGCATATGTTAAACGATTAGCTATGACTATGGAAAATTATGTTGATGGATAATGCTTAAAGACTAGCTGTATGGTGATTATGTATTTGGCGACAAAATGTATACTTAATAAGATGAATGAGCAGTTTGAATAAATCATAAATGTTTAACAATGCTAGAGTTAGAAACCAGATGATGATTGTTGAGAACAGTGCTACTAATAATTTGTTGTGAAAAGTGTGTGTAGAAACAAGTGAGACGGTTCACCAACGGACACACAAAGGAACATGGAGGGTCGTAGAGTACGGGTAAATCACACACAAGGGAAGCGACGACGATGTCGACTTCCGACAAGAATACCACGCATGAGCAGATAAGCATTGATCCGCTTGCTCAAGAGGAATGCGTGAGGGCGTACGAGGTGGGCCACGACGGAGCTGGTCACGTACGAGTTGAGGGGCGCGCAGTGAGAACGGACTCACTCCTCAGCTCCATTAGTCCCTAGATAGCATGTAGACGGAGGATGGATGGTAACGATTCCTAAAATCCCTACAAGAGTTCCCGCAAGTCAAAACGGAAAGATGGTGGCAGAAGGGCCCAATGATGCGGTACCCTGTCAAGAACGGAAAGAATGGACGCAAGGACCCAACGAGGTGGTACCATGCCAAGGAATGGAAACCATGGATGATTGGACCCGACGGAGTGGTGCCATGTCAGGGGATAAAAAAATTAAGGAACCAGGAGCCCAACGACGCGGCACCGTGATCCTAGTGAGTTTGATTGTTAAATTAAACTGCATAAAAACTTAGGAGAATAACTCTAGATTATTACTTAGCAAATGCATAACAATAGATTAGACATTTGCACATGAATAGTTATTTTGTTGAGCATTTAAAATAATAGAAATTATTATTTAGGAGCAAAATAGATTAGACACCTAGTCAACTAAAAGCTAGGAGTTGATTAAAATATCTAGGGGGACAAACTAGAGCAAACTTAGGGATGTAGGTGCACTTCCCAGAGAAACTGACACTTGGATGGGTGAGTATTTTAATTAATTAAATAACTAAAAATATTTAATTATGCATGAAGCGACATGTGTCGCAAGAGATTTCCCTTTATAAGGAAGGCTTAAGGAATGGGTAAAGGACCCATAATTTGGACGATTGTCGTAATTTTTGAATGCCTCAAAGACTTGCTGCTATCTAAGGGTTTGGCTTAGAAATCCTGGTGGGAAGGGAAGCCCAAGCTGAATTTCTAAAATACTTGTGTGAGCTCTACGACCCAAAGCTCGGGGGAGGCCATGCGACTGAAAGCATGAGCCTATGGTTGGGTGGCGAAGCTAACGGTTGCTTCGCCTATGGTTAAACGAGCTTTGCTGGAGGGATCCTACGGAAGACGCAGACAACAATGGACCAGCTGGATCGGGTTGACAGGTTAAGGTTTGCTTATTTTTGTTAAGTTATTCACTCTTTTATTTTATTTTTCCAATAACTATAATGGCTAATTTGTTTGTATGAAGTTATTAAAGCTTCAGGTTCAGTTCAAGGGGACCCTAAAGGAGGGGTCCTACATTTGGTATCAGAGCCGGTCGAGCCTTGAGGGCACCGGACTCATATATTTTTGCAGGTGTTCATTGGTGACTGTGGTGATCATCAGCGGGATTGGAGCAGTGATCTTCGAGGAGTTTCACCTTCGACTGGAGCAGCCGTTCCTACAGGTTCTTTATTGCTTGAATATTTCATATTTGTTTCAATTTTATTTCAGGAGTTATAGATCTGGAATATCGTGTGAGAATGTGAGTTTGTGATTATGCATTCCTGTACATTTCAGTATTTTAATTGATGTGTATTGGAAGAATTTAAACTGGGAAATTACTGTGTTTTCTTTTAGATTTTAAAACACTATGTAATGAAGTGATCCGTGATTAGAAAATCGCTGTACTTGGAAGAACCGAATTTAGGGATTCGCTGTGTATTTGATTATTTTAATTGAGGGGTTCTTCGCCATGACCCTGTCCCACCACTCTTGAGCTTGGTGGCTGATCGATGCATACGATGCATACACCAGACTGTGGCAATCATTTAAGCCTCTCTTTAATCTTGATGCGACCGCTATGGTATATCCACTAGTATAACCCTGACCACTTTGTTGATTAAATTATCCCCAAATCTGAAGCTTAATGCTGCCTCTGAGATGCTGTAATTTCTTTAAAAATCAAAACGCAAGGGTGCGGTGACTCCCGTTCTGTTTAGTCGCTTGAATGTATTTTTTCTGTTGGATATATTAAATCCTCTGTTTTGGATCACTACCTTCAAATCCCGGTCGTATAGATCTCTGCATTATTGTGTCTCCAATTGTGCAAATCTCTGCATTATTTGTTTCCTTTTACATCTCTAGATCGAATATTTAAAACTCTGTGTTTAATTATAGTTTTAGTTATTCCTATTAAATCTCTGTTATTGAAGACGATTATCAGCTGAATGAAGAGCTTATTTACAAGGTCGATCATTTCCAATCTCTGTGTTTAATTCAGTTTTAAATTCTTTTTATTTAAACCTCTGCGTCCTTGCCTAATCAATAGCATTATGTGTAAATTTAATTAACGATCTCAGCCGATGAGATCGTATCCCTGTGTAACAAAGGTAGACCTATGCGTGCTTACTTGAATCAATTGATTTCTGTCTGTAACCTTTATTTCATGATTCAGTGGACTGTTTGATTCTAAATAGAATTGAATCCTGGAAATCGAACATTCTGTTATGTGATGTGTGTTTCTGAATTAAAAATCCGGAAATAGTTTACCTTTGTATACGAACTACAAGTATTGATGTGAATGTTTCTCCATTAAAAATAAAAAAAAATCTGGAAATCGTTTAGCCTTTTCATACGAATGATCTGAAAGTTTTTACTTCAAATTATTGGATAGATCGAATATTTCAAAAATTCCAAAATTTCATTTATATCTTTGTACGATTTTTCGTGGTTCGATCTGAAAGATCAGCAATTAAATTATGTCCTTGCTTTAAGTTCGTATCGATCTGAGAATTCACCCCGATTCAAATGTTGTCCCGCTTAAACGTTTGTATGAATTCTGTCTATGCTTGAAGGTTGTATGAATCCTGCCCTGTACCTTTATTTTTAATAAAGATCTCTGGGCATTTACGTTAGCAAATTGTCTGAACCCAAATTGCATTACTTGAAGCTTTATCTGCACGAAATCGCCTTACTTTCATGTTGAATAATTCCCTTAGATCACCGATTTATGTCAAGAGGGACCCTACATAAGTGATCCCATTGCGCAAATGATCCTTGTTTTCATTCTCTGCGTCGAGGTATTAAACGCCCCATCTAAACTGAGGTATATTCTTGGATCCAAGAATTTGATTTGCATATCATATGTATTGTCCCCTGTTGCCACAGGAATGTGCATATGATCTCTGGCTGCTATTTATGAATGTGCAAATAATTTTGTTTTCTGTATATGCTACTTGTAGATTCCTACAATGAAATTGCATGATCCACTAGGGTCTACACCATCATTATATTTTCTCGGTTTATTGCTTATACCAATTGATGCCTTCCTATTTTGATAATTGCTTATAGATCACAACGATCGGATCACTATCTTAGTGCTATGCAACGATGGTTCTTTTGTTTTAAATCTCTGTTTATTATTTGTTGTTTGATTGAGTTATGAACCCTTCTCTGCCATCGAGATTCCACTGAGAGATCTCCATACTCTATATGCTGCAACCTTTGGGCTAGCCTCTGTCCTCGTGGGCGTTGTTGTTCATAGGTTATACTGAACGCTGTTATCATAGATGTTTTATGTATTTCTGATGCTGCTCTTGATTTGGAAGGAATGGTAGTATTATATATATACTGGTAAACAGAGAAACCTCTGTCCATCATGGACGATAAGGATCACTGTGTTTGATTAATTATTGCATTGAATTTAGTCGGATCGTTGTATTATATATTATGTACTGGTCATTTTCTACAGAGTTATAGTGCCCCAGTTTTGTATTGTCTGTATGCTGGATTCCAAATCTTGATTTCAGCCTGTTAGATTTGTTCCCATTGCCAAAACAGAATCCCTGTAGAGTTATTGAAAATGCAGCTAAGCTGTGTATGTTTTACTGTTCATTAATTATTTCGGATTCATCTTCTTTTGTATTTGGTGAATATAAATTTAAACCTGCAATCTGGCCTCTGTAATCTGATTTGAACTTATTGATAGATCTTAAGTTTTTAAGACTCTGTCATGTAAACTTTGTAACCGACTACAGAGAACCCCAGTCGTCTCTAAGAATTTGGTACGTCGAGATAATCACGGGAGAGTGATTGGCTTGATCGGCGTCCTCTCCTTTCGTCCGCGCAGATTCCAGCACCAATGCGTGTAAAACGTTTGAGTTTTAATTGCTTGGTGGTGATGCATGGCGTGTTAGGTATTTAATGAATTGAAGTTGTCTTTATTTACGCCACTTCTAGTTTGCCAACCCAATCCTTGAGGTTTTCTGTGTTAAACTCGCCACGGGTAAATGCCCATCAATCGATCCATCGAATATCTCTTCGAGTCGGTTATTATCTTGTCTCCAATCTCATGATCTTTTGTTACTACTTATGTGCTTGCTGGATTTAATTTAATGGACATTGGATGCATAAGGCATGCGCTGAACTCCATACCATTTCTTGACATAATAAAAGACTATCACTCTTAAAATCCACTCCTAAAAGAGATTATTTTTACAGAATTACTAAAAATAGAAGATTGCATCATGCAAGACCGCCGTTGTATTGGTCAATGTGCAAGATTGTGTTATAAAATTGCATCATTACATTATAATCTCGCCTCATAAAGAGCATACATAATATTGCATTTCATAAGATTGTATTGTAGAATTGTATCGCAAGATCACAAGTTCATGTATAGATACGGCTGACATACCGCGTGGGGCGTGGAGAATGATTTCAATATTTTATTGACTGAAAGTTATATTTATATTATCTTTACTAAAACATAGGAGTATAATATCGATGGGATAGCTACCTTCAGAGTTGCGTTAAGTAGTGATAAACACATGTTAAAATTTCCAGTGAGACGGTTAACGGGATTTCACTCCATTCAAATCTCAGAAAGTTGTGTCATTATCCAAGGTACCCGAACTGTGTAATCATCATTAACTGATGAATTAAAATCTATACATGAGAATCATCGTGGCAATCCTATATATATGCATGAATATATATATTATATAAATGTACTTTAAGAAAGTTTAAATTATTTTTGTATACATGTGAAGAAAGGAATTCTATATACGCACGAATATACATATCATATGAATATACTTTTGAAAGTTTAAATACATATGGATAGAATACTATATCTACACGTTTCGATATTTTATTTGAAATGAAGAATGTGGTAGTATATGAGGTAAGAAGGAATATTACAATAAGATATGTAATATGTAATTAAGTAGACTCAAAGGCACAAATATCTAGTAGTTTGTATATTAATGCATTAGGAGAAAAATACATGTTAGAGTTTTAGTATTTTATTTATTTATAGATTTTCGACTAATACTTGAAATTTAGTTTATATGGTCTTTATATTGAAGTGAAATAATTAAAGAATAAACTGAAACGAATTTTTAAGTTCAATTCCTTATATGGAAAGTGTAGTTATTTTTATTATATCTAAAGTGATATATTTAATAGAATAAATTGAATTGAATTCTAGGAAGTGGAAAATAAAAAGGAATGTACTAAACATTTGTAGTTAGGACGGAATATTAAAGTTTAATATGTAAGTAAACATTGTTAAAGTAGCTAATTTTTTTTAGAATATATATAAAATAAAATTGTTACATGTCACCATAGAAATTGATGAAATTATTTAGATGTTGAGAAAAAGGTATTTATATATAATGGAATTATTATAAAATTACATTTAAATACTTGAAGGGAATAAGTATATTTCATAACACATTTACTTTAAGATAGTGAAGGAAAAGTATTTATATATGCAGTAGAACCATTATAGAGCTATATTCAAATACTTTAAAAGAATTATATATATGAATGATGGAACTTTAGATAGTATTAATACATCTATGGCATTTGAAAATAAGTTTTTATGTGTAATATTGAAATCATGAACTGTTATGATTTTAAAACAATTACAATTTAAGGTTGAAGAAGAGAACGTATATATATATATATATATATATATATATATATATCGACGAGGCCTTAATAACGAAAGGATGGAAGGACAGATTCTAACTTGATGAGTAAGATTGAGGAGTATGACACCTCACAAGAATGATCCGTAGAAAACAAACTAATGAGGAATTCAATTTGAAAATTGAGAATAAGGAAATTGAAGAAAGTTTTAATGGGAATTAGAAGCATTGGAAAGCTTTTGAATTAATTGAAAAGGGATATCTTAATCATGTATAGGAGGAAATTGAAGTAGGTGATGTATAATGGCATGGTAATGATGAAGTGTAACTTGGAAGACCTACCCATGGGACCTACAAACTAAACTCAAATGAAGCTAATCTTAGGTCATGGTCAAACGTTGATGAAAAGGACAACTAACCCTCGATATGGAAACTCGATGAGGTTAAGAAAGCACACTTAGTACAATTTGATGAGATTATTGAAGTAGTCCTATGACAAAAGAAATGATGAAATGAAGTAAAGATATGATAAGCTCATTGATCTGGACATGATATTACTGAAGAAAAGGACTGAGAGTTAAATTTTAAATGTTCATCTAAGTCACTAAGTTTTGAGGCCTCAAATCCTATCAATTTAAGAACCAACATTTAGGGGTTTTGGGAAGTAACCTTATGGAAATTGGTTTTGAAATATTTGAGGGTCTCTCTCTCTCTTGATTTGTTAAAAACGTGACCATGTCTTACTCATCTTTGATTAATGGAATATGTTATGATAATTACCTTCTCGTCTTGGAGGGAAGGATGTCCAAATATATTTGGAGTCTTTCTTGATGGTGATTTGCTAACTAATGGGTGGCTATTGATGTTGTATAATTAATTTTGGATATCGTAGACCTTTGCAGATCTAGGTTGGTATTGACAATTATGAAGGCATTATTGGATTTACAGTACGCATGTTACGATTGATTTCATGAGGATGTATTGGAAGCACGTTGGATGAAAAAGAAAACTTACGATTGGAACCACTAGTGCTTAGAGACTTCATCGTTGGAGAAAAATAGAAGAGAATGACAAGAAGATGAGAATAGGAAATTAGAAAGTTAAGCCTAGTGTTGGAAGTACGAGAACAAATTTAACTTCGGGACGAAGTTCTATATAAGAAGGGGTACATGTAATGCCCCTAGAATGACTGTGGACCTCAAGGGCACCTATCAATTGACCCGGCTGAAAAACTTCGATATAGTGGTCTTATGAGCCTTGTTATGTCTTAAACGATTGAGGAAAACTTGAAGATGTGAATGACGACAATAATTGATAAATGAATTAAGGAATTAAAGTATATGTGTGGAGTGGGATATTTGATTGATTACTTCTTGCTTAATGATTAGCCTTGATTGATCAAGTCAAAGTGCAGTGGGATAATTATATTTCTAGATCTGCGATTTGGGAGGATGCAACTGAGATGCGTCATAGATTTCTACATTTATTCTGAACTTCGGGACGAAGTTCTAAATAAGTAGGGGTGTATGTAGTGCCCCTAGACTTGTGTAGACATTGAGGGCACCTGCTGAGTGACCCGGCTGATTGAAACATTAATTAAATAACCTTTTGACCTTATTTTTGAGTATGTGTATCTGAACTGTTGAGGTAAATGAATAATTGCATATGTTAAACGATTAGCTATGACTATGGAAAATTATGTTGATGGATAATGCTTAACGACTAGCTGTATGGTGATTATGTATTTGGCGACAAAATGTATACTTAATAAGATGAATGAGCAGTTTGAATAAATCATAAATGTTTAACAATGCTAGAGTTAGAAACCAGATGATGATTGTTGAGAACAGTGCTACTAATAATTTGTTGTGAAAAGTGTGTGTAGAAACAAGTGAGACGGTTCACCAACGGACACACAAAGGAACATGGAGGGTCGTAGAGTACGGGTAAATCACACACAAGGGAAGCGACGATGATGTCGACTTCCGACAAGAATACCACGCATGAGCAGATAAGCATTGATCCGCTTGCTCAAGAGGAATGCGTGAGGGCGTACGAGGTGGGCCACGACGGAGCTGGTCACGTACGAGTTGAGGGGCGCGCAGTGAGAACGGACTCACTCCTCAGCTCCATTAGTCCCTAGATAGCATGTAGACGGAGGATGGATGGTAACGATTCCTAAAATCCCTACAAGAGTTCCCGCAAGTCAAAACGGAAAGATGGTGGCAGAAGGGCCCAATGATGCGGTACCCTGTCAAGAACGGAAAGAATGGACGCAAGGACCCAACGAGGTGGTACCATGCCAAGGAATGGAAACCATGGATGATTGGACCCGACGGAGTGGTGCCATGTCAGGGGATAAAAAAATTAAGGAACCAGGAGCCCAACGACGCGGCACCGTGATCCTAGTGAGTTTGATTGTTAAATTAAACTGCATAAAAACTTAGGACAATAACTCTAGATTATTACTTAGCAAATGCATAACAATATTTTAGACATTTGCACATGAATAGTTATTTTGTTGAGCATTTAAAATAATAGAAATTATTATTTAGGAGCAAAATAGATTAGACACCTAGTCAACTAAAAGCTAGGAGTTGATTAAAATATCTAGGGGGACAAACTAGAGCAAACTTAGGGATGTAGGTGCACTTCCCAGAGAAACTGACACTTGGATGGGTGAGTATTTTAATTAATTAAATAACTAAAAATATTTAATTATGCATGAAGCGACATGTGTCGCAAGAGATTTCCCTTTATAAGGAAGGCTTAAGGAATGGGTAAAGGACCCATAATTTGGACGATTGTCGTAATTTTTGAATGCCTCAAAGACTTGCTTCTATCTAAGGGTTTGGCTTAGAAATCCTGGTGGGAAGGGAAGCCCAAGCTGAATTTCTAAAATACTTGTGTGAGCTCTACGACCCAAAGCTCGGGGGAGGCCATGCGACTGAAAGCATGAGCCTATGGTTGGGTGGCGAAGCTAACGGTTGCTTCGCCTATGGTTAAACGAGCTTTGCTGGAGGGATCCTACGGAAGACGCAGACAACAATGGACCAGCTGGATCGGGTTGACAGGTTAAGGTTTGCTTATTTTTGTTAAGTTATTCACTCTTTTATTTTATTTTTCCAATAACTATAATGGCTAATTTGTTTGTATGAAGTTATTAAAACTTCAGGTTCAGTTCAAGGGGATCCTAAAGGAGGGGTCCTACAGAATCCTAAATGTTGATTGTTCTAAGTTGAATGTGATCAAATTTGTGCCAGCCAGATCAATTGCGTCGATAGAAGACAATAGTGCCTTCCTTTGAGTAGGACAACTTTGCAAAAATTCTAAGGCTGGCATGGCACAAGGTGCTTGAGCTAAATCTTCAACATGATCCATACAAATCCCCCATACATGGATCGTCCCCTAGGTTGCTTCTACAGGAAGGGTTGAGTAAGGATGGTAGGTTGTTGTTTCCCTTTGCATTGAGCCAACATGTAACGAATGTCTTCCATATGAGGGAATTGGTGAGTAGGATGGTCTCCTTGGAAAGTTTTGTAAGGGTACTTCTTTTTCCATTTCTCTTGACTCCCCCCACCAGGCTTGTTCACCACGAGTGCATCTCCTATCCTAGGATTATCATTTTGATTCTTTTTTTTTTTCTTCTTTCTTTTGGGTCTATAGTTTGGATTGTAGGACTTCCAAATTAGTTTGGGTGGGAGTTTTAGATTGTTGTTTTTCCTGGCTAGTTCTAGGTTGTGAAGTATGAACATACATTTGTCCCATTTCCTAGGTAATTTGTTCATGTTGGTTGATGGAACTAATCACACCATGGGCATGAGGTCCTTGTGGTGGCCTAGTTGTATCGAACGCATGTCTTGTAGCATGGGAAATTAAATCATAAAGTGTGACTGATTGGGAAATCTAAAAGGATTGTTGTTTAGTCATGGATCCTAACATGGATACATATTTGGAAAGAGTAGAGATAATGATTTTACGAACCAATATGCTAGGAATTGATTTGGTATTTCCACTTTAATGTACCTTCAATGCCTCCTCTACTCATGGATATATGAGTAGAAGTGGAATGCCTAAGCGAATTCAATAATTTTGTAGCCATCTCATAATAGATAGGTAATCGAAAGTGTGTCAAAAATACCATGGATAAAGATGAAAATTTTGTGAATGTGTTGCAAGGAAAATGAATGTACCATTTTGCAATAGTCCACATGAGGGTCCACTGAAACAACCATAACCTAACACTATCATCAACTAGGGAATTGGATCAACACCATAAATGGAATGTAATCACATGATTTGATGTATCATCCCCTGGTTGTCCATCAAATTTGGGTACATGTCCAAATGTAGTTGGGATGGTATTGTTGGGCACCTATTCAAATGTTGAATGTGGTCATTGGTCAACTGGGATAAATCTGGTAGATTCAATGTGGCTAGAAATGGTGATTTAATTGTTTCGATTGCGAATGATTGATAAATGGGTGAATCCTATTAGCTCCACTATTGTTTTCCTTGGGTTTGAAAAATGATTCCATGATAGATTTCCCCCTTGCGGAGGTTGATCCAAAAAAAATGGGTTACTTATTGGAAATTGCCCATTCCATTGCTTAATAGAATTAATGGGTGGATTTATCCCTTGCGGAGGTGGGCCCCAAGAAGATTCGTTACTTCCTAGAATGTGACACTCCATTGATTTTTCCCTCGGTTTATATTAGATTTCCAAGGTGGATTGCCTCTTGAGATGCTATTTGTTGGGGGTATGGGATTTCCCCAAGGAACTATGTTAGGATAAGTTGGAGGATAACCCCCTGAGATGCTTACACCCATCTGTGGATGATAACTACAATTGGAATTTATGTTCCAAGATCCATTATTTTAGCTAGGAATATTAACATTCCTTGGTGAAGGGTTGACCCCAAAAGTAGAACTTGGACAACTACTTGGTAAACCGAGAGGATTTTGATTGACTTCTTATGTGGTTTGAACTTGATTAGCCCAAACATATGGAAAAACCTGTAAATTTTAAACATGTGCAGAGAAGCAAAGAACATAAATTATTTTAAGAAAAATAAATACTACACCACAACATTCATAGATAATACACATATATTTACCCTATAAACCCTTAATCGGGAAAATCGACAAAAAATTAGAGCCATAGCTCTTGCTTTCTCATCATGATTATTAACCACTCATAATACAAATATAAGTACTTTGAAGCATCCAAAACCCTGATCCGTTAACCCATATTAGAAATAGATCCCAATCCCTTAACTGGGATTAAATTACATATTTTTAGAACAAACCCAAAAGCATACCAAAAATAGCCCCAAAAATTACTAGATAGTGGGGATCGTCAGGCACACCATCATCAAACGCACCCCGTTGCCCACACACATGCAAATAATATAACATATACCCAAGGTTCTCCCACTTGTTTTTTTCTTTGCATAAAATGAGTCATTTACACATCGGGTCATAGGGTCAAGGAGAATCTATCTGTCTAATCAGAATTCAATTCTGAGCATTTTCAGATTTGGCCTTAAAAATTAGGGTTTCCTCAAAAATAGGAATTTATGGAATCTGAAGACATAGCTGGAAAATCCTTGCCAAAATTGAAGTTTAGAGCTTTGGATCGAGGTTTTTGGATGGGTATATCTTTGGGAAACTCAAACCCTAATTCAGGGCTCTCCTAAGTGAATCTGGGAAGATAGAAAGGCAGTTTTGAAGGGTGTAGCTTTGCAGATCTCAAATTCTGAATACACCAGGTTGATGAGCTCATCAAGGCGCATCTTTCTATCCTTTCAGAAAGTTGAAATTCACATTTTGAATTTTTAGGGTTTTTCTGACAAACCCTAATCCGGGACTAGATCCAGTTTTCAGCAATTCAAGTGGTAAGACCTAAATCTTTTCTATTTCCATTTGAAGTACTCCTTAAGATGTCTGACCACACCAAGCTTGAGGATAAGCTTGAAGGGGCTGATAACTTCCGAGCCTGGAAGTATAGGATTGGGTTAATCTTGGAAGAGAATGAGTTGGACTCATATGTAAAAGAAGATATCCCTATCCCAAAGGATGAAGAGGCTAAAATATTGCATAAGAAGAACTTGGTCAAGGCAAAGAGAATCATTGCTGATTCTATCAAAGACCATCTCATACCACATGTGTCATCTCTGAAGACACCCAAGGAGATGTTTGACTCTTTGACCAAGCTATTTGAAGGGAAGAACATAAATCGGAAGATGACCCTGCGGAATCAATTGAAAGGGGTCAAGATGTTGAATTGAGAGACCATTCAATCTTACTTCTCCAAGGTCTCTCAGATCAAGGAACAACTTGAAGCTGTGGATGAAGTAGTGGACAATGGTGAAGTTGTTATGACCACTCTGAATGGCCTACCTAGGTCATGGGACTCCTTTATTCAAGGAATCTGTGCAAGAAAGAAATTGATCTCTTTCAGTAAATTGTGGGAGGAATGCTCTCAAGAAGAAGCTAGACTTGTAGCTCATGAAGAAAAGATGGGAGGTGAAGATCAAGCTCTCGCAACTCACACCAAAAGAAGCAAGCCCAAGAAGGAGCACTCTCACTACAAGAAGTCCACTCACTATCACCAAAAGAATAAGAAGGATCCAAGGTGCTTCACATGCAATTAGAAGGGTCACTTTTCTTCAAATTGTCCCAAGAACAAAAGGGATAACAACAACATCTCCAGCAAGAAGAAGAAGGGAAACAAAAGAAAGTTCCATGCTCATGCTGCCGAAGATGATGAACCTCCAAAGAAGAAGGCTAGGGAAGAAAGTGATGATAGTGATGATGACTCATCAAGTGAAGAAGAGTATGTTCTAATCTCTGCTCTCACAGGTACTATCTCCCATGGTTGTAATGATTGGTTAATTGACAGTGGGGCTTCCAAACACATGACTGGGTTTAAGGAATCTTTTGTAAACCTATCTGAACATGAATCACCCCATAAGGTGAAACTTCGGGATGATTATCAATACCCAATCAAAGGAAGTGGTGAAGCCTCCTACAACCTAGATTCTTGAAAATCTTTGAAGATGAAAGAAGTCCTTTATGTACCTGGGCTCAAGAAGAATCTTCTCTCCATCTCTTCATTGGATGCAAAAGGAATGAGGGTTACATTTGTAGATGGCCAAGTCCTAATGTGGCCAAAGGGTAAAACAATCAATGATGCAGTAGTGATTGGAGAGCAAGAGGGAGGATTGTATAAATTGAAGGGTCAACCTGAACATGCCATGGTACATGACTCCAAGGAGCCAAGTGAAATTTGGCATAGAAGACTTGCTCATATGCATTATAGGGCACTTCCAATTGCAAGCAAGACTGTAGAAGGTCTTCCTGAAATCAAGACCAAACATAAAGGTGTTTGCAAAGGATGTGCAAAAGGTAAGAACATTAAGAGGATTTCCCAAGCAGTGAAAGCAAGGCAAAAGGTATCCTGGAAATCATCCACTCATATGTATGTGGTCCTATGTCATCCAGTTCTCTGAGTGGGTATGTTTACTATGTCTCGTTTATTGACGACTTCTCCAGGAAGACTTGGGTATACTTCTTGAAGAACAAAGATGAGGTATTTCATAAGTTCAAGGAATTCAAAACCTTGATGGAGAATCAAACCGACAAGAAGATCAAAACATTCAGATCCGACAATGGTGGAGAATTCACCTCAGGTGACTTCAAGAAGCTTTGCAGTGATTCAGGGATTAAGAGGGAGTTGACTGCTCCCTACAATCCACAACAAAATGGAGTTGCAGAAAGAAAGAAGAGAACAATCATGGAAGCAACAAGGGCAATGCTGCATGACCAGGATCTACCTATGCATCTATGGGAAGAAGCAGCTAGAACAGCTGTATATGTGTAGAACAAAACACCCCACAAGATATTGGACAACAAGACACCATAAGAGGTCTTCTCTGGTAAGAAACCTGAAGTCAGCCATCTCAGAATATTTGGTTGTCCAGTATACACTCATGTCCCAAAGGAAAAGAGGAACAAGCTAGATCTTTCAGGAAAGAAGAGTATCTTTGTGGGTTACAGTGAAAGCTCAAAGGCTTACAGAATATACTTTCCAGGGTCCAAGAAGATTGATGTTAGCAGGGATGTGACATTTGATGAAAACTCAGCATTCATCAAATCAAGAAATACACCTATTGAATTTTATGAAGAACCTAAGGAAACTAGATTTCAAGACATTACCATGACTGAAGCAATTCCAGATGTTGATTGTGAAAATGAAGATCCAAAACAACCTGTAGATCCACCCCGTGAGGATAAATGTCACAAGAGGAAACTTGCATGGGCTAGAGAGCTCATTCAAGATGCAGAAAGATTTGGCATTCTAGAGGAAGAATACAGAGCAAAGAAAAGAACCAGATCACATACCAACTATGTTGCTTTACTCTGTTACATTATGAACAAAGAACCTTCCAGTTATGAAGAAGCAGCGGAAAAGAAAGAATGGAAGGATTCTATGGTTTAGGAATACCAATCAATAATGAAGAATGATGTTTGGGATGTTGTCCCAAGACCTAAAGAGAAGTCTGTTGTGACTTCTAAATGGATCTACAAAATCAAGCATGCTGTAGATGGCAATGTAGAGAAATACAAGGCAAGATTCGTAGCTCGTGGCTTCTCTCAGAAAGAGGGAATAGATTATGAAGAAACTTTTGCACTTGTATCCAGGTATACTTCCATTAGAACAGTAGTTGCCCTGGCTGCAACAATGAAATGGAAAACACACCAGATGGATGTCAAGACTGCTTTCTTGAATGGTGTAGTTGAAGAGGAAGTATATGTCGAGTAGCCACTTGGTTTTGAAACACATGACAAGGAGTCATATGTGTGCAGATTGAAGAAAGCCTTGTATGGCTTGAAGCAAGCTCCCAGAACTTGGTATGGTAGGATGGACAGTTTTCTATCCATCTTGGGCGTTACCAAGAGTAAAGCGGATTCCAACCTTTACTACAAGGTTGAAGAAGGGAATCCTATGATTCTACTCCTGTACGTGGATGACTTATTTGTAACAGGAGATGACAGATTGATTGCAGATACAAAGAGGAAGCTTGCTGCTGAGTTTGATATGAAGGACCTAGGGATGATGCACTATTTCCTAGGTATGGAGGTGTGGCAGAGTACAGATGGGATCTTCCTTGGATAAGGGAAGTATATTGTAGATATCCTGAAGAGGTTTGGGATGATGGATTGCAAGGCCATGGCCACACATATGGCATCGAACCTGAAGCTTCTATGTGATGCTTCATCTGAGCCGGTTGATGTCTCTATGTATCGTCAAATGATTGGGTCCTTGATGTACCTAACGAACACAAGACCAGATATTTACTTTGCGGTGAACACATTGAGCTAGTTCCTAACGGATCCAAGGAGTGTTCACCTGGTTATTGTAAAGCATATTCTGAGGTACCTAAAGGGTACAGTTGATTATGGACTTAGGTATGAAGCGAATAAAAAGTTTAACTTGCAAGGTTATGTTGATTTAGATTGGGAAGGAAGTGCTGCAGATAGGAAGAGCACATCTAGGTGCTACTTCAATATGGGATTAGGTGTGATCTCTTGGTTTAGCAGGAAGCAGTCCTGCATAGCACTGAGTATAGCTGAGGTGGAGCATGTTGCAGCCTGTTTAGCTAGCTGTGAGGCAGTATGGCTTCGGAAGCTATTGTCTGAGTTATTTGATCTCCCGTTGGATGCTATTGGTATTTTCTGTGATAACTAGAGTTGTGTGAAGATATCTGAGAACCCAGTGTTTCACAATAGGTCGAAACACATAGAGATCAAATATCACTATATCAGGGATATGGTGCAGAGAGGAGTAGTGAAGCTTCTGTATGTTGCGACGGACGAGCAGATTGCAGATGTATTGACGAAGCCATTAGTTAGAGTGAATTTTGAGTACTTCAGAGAGAGGCTTGGTGTTCTTCAGATCGATGACACTTCGAGGAAGAAGTGATGGAGACATTTGCTGAAGCCATTCCAAGCATGTTGGAAGGAGGATCCTTCACATGGCTGTGGATGTAAGCACTAAGATGATGTTCTAGTTTCTACTCTATATGATCAGTTGGATCATTTACATTTTTGTATATATGCATCACGATGATGCTGGATATGATCAGTTGGATCATTTATATGTATATGTATGTACGCATCATGTCGGATGCTGGATATGATTAGTTGGATCATTTGTATGTATTTTGTATATGCATCATGTTGGATGCTTGGACCATGTATCTATATTTGAGGTGGATACATTGTATGATTAGGTAGATCATGTATGTTGATATGTATCAGGTATGATCAGATGGATCATGTATTTGTTTGTATAAGGTAGATACATTGTATGATTAGGTGGATCATGTATGATGATATGTATCAGGTAGATACTTGGTATGCATCAGGTGGACGTAGTGTATGATCAGGATGATCATAGATGACGAGCTTCAGGATGTTGCTCCAGATGACATGCAGTAGGATGTTGTAGTGATGATGATTAGGATGATCATGTGTACATCATGATGATGTATGGTGAGTATCAGGATGATACTTTATGGCCGTGGATCAGGTTGTGCAGATGAGCATGTCTGGGAGATCCTATAGGTCAGAGTTGTGTACCAGTAACATCCTAGGATGCTCTTTCGAGACATTGCTATGGGAGGACATGTAATTTGTGCCCTAGGAGATTTCAGGTCAGATTTGTGTACCTGTAACATCCTGAGATGCTCTTGCGAGGCTTTTTCCTATGGCATGTAATTTGTGCCCTGGGACATTTCAGGTCGGAGTTGTGTACCCGTAACATCCTGAGATGCTCTTTCGAGGTTTTTCCATGACCACATGTAATTTTTTCCCTGGGGAGATTTCAGGTCAGAGTTGTGTACCCGTAACATCTTGAGATGCTCTTGCTAGGTTTTGTGGTGACCACATGTAATTTGTGCCCTGGGGAGATTTCCGGTCGGAGTCGTGTACCCGTAACATCCTGAAATGCTCTTGCTAGGTTTTGTGGTGGGGTCACATGTAATAAGTCCTGGAGATCTAGACAGGATGAAAAAGGCCTCAGATGCTCTTTAGGGTTCTTGCTAGGAAAGAGACTCTTTAAAGGTTTTGTGGTGCACGTAATAAGTCCTGAGGATTCCACAGTATGGCCAGTGATGACGAAGACCTGCAAGTGGTGGGCCTACATCCAGTATGAAAAAGGAATGGCTCTGTAGAACTTCCTATGACAAGTAGAGTCAGAGATTGGTTGAGATAGAAGCAGTGACGATGATGATGATGATGCATCGATGACGATGATCCCAAGAAGAAGACTTGTTTAGCAGATCTGTGTTGAGAAATACCTTCTTATTTAAGAGGGAGTATCGATGTATATGTAACTTCGGAATGTATTTCATCTATGTATTTCATATATATTTATTGTACCTTTATAAGAGATGTGTTATTCCTCTATAAGGAAGTGTCGTCATGTGTATTGACAAGTGTCGCAAGTGTGTGTACTTGCCAGTGGGTTATTAGACCACCATGTGTGGGGTTGGCTCTTAAATATATATTATATTGTGGATGTACCTAGCTAGACAAGTCGGCCCCATAGTGTAACTGGGAAAACAGGTTAAGTATAAATAGAGATCGGGAGATCTCTATTTGATCACTCAGAAACTCACACTTCTCTCACTCAGAAAGTGGCGCACCAGTGAGGAGGAGGATCATCTGCTACTAGGAGACTATCTCAGTGTATTTTGGTTGTACTTTGGTTGAGCCATTGCTCTCTCTATCTCTGAGGAAGTTGTGGGGTTTTTCACCTTAGGGTTTTCCCCACGAAAACTCTGTGTCTCTTGTCTCTCATGATTTCAATTCTTGTGATGCTTGTCATGCTTATTATGAATTATTATGCATTGATATACTACACATGTTATTCTCTCAGTAAAGATCCTAGAGTGTTGTGAATTAATGCTCAAAATTTAACATTCTCTTTACATGATTTTGACATATATCTGCTAAAAAATCCCACCACGTGAGTAATGTCCGGTCTGGTATAGGCCAATGCATACATCAAACTACAAACTGTACTAGCATATGGAACTTGTGACATATCTTCTTCCTCTTCTCGTGTCTTGGGATATTGATCTACATATAATTTTACACCTACATGAATAGGGGACCTTGATTGGATTACTTTCTTGAATGTTAAATCTTTGTAGTAATGCCTTGACATATTTTCTTTGATTGAACCATATTTTCTGGTTTGCACTATCTCTTCTAATATCAAATTTGGAGCATAGATGAGACTTCACCTCCTTTATGACATAGTTGTGGTTTCCAATCAGTAATATGTCATCAACATGCAATACTATGTTAATGAAGTGATCACCAACCTGTTTGGAGTATACAAAGTGATAATCCTTGCTTCTCACTAACCCCAATTAGAGTATGTATGTGTAGAACATTTGGTACCATGTCCTTGGATATTAATTTATAACATAAAGAGACTTCCTTAATTTACATATTGTATCTTTCCTTCCCTTTACTGTAAACCCTTCTGGTTGTTTCATATAGAATTCTTCTTCAAGATCCCCATGTAAGAATGTTGTCTTTACATCCATCTACTCTACTTCAAGATCAAACCCTTCAGATTTACTTTGAAGGAAATAAATCCACGCATTCATTGAGAAATCATCTATAAATGAAACATAAAAAATATATCTTCCTAATGATGGAACAAGAATAGGTACAAACACATCATTGTGTATTAACTCTAAATTCCCTTTGCTCTTATAGCACCAGATGCAAATATTACTCGATTTTGTTTTCCATATATACAATGTTCATAGAAATCAAAAGCTAGTGTGCAATAAAACATGCCTTCAACTTTACCTTTACATTGTAATGCTCAAATACCCTTTTCTATGGTATGCCCCCAATCTTTGATGCCATAGTATTGTCTTTCCTCTTGAAGAAGTCAGGGTTTTTTCTTCTTTATCTCCTCCCTCAGGTGCAATAGAACTGTTACATTCATCGATGATGGTTCTTCCCAATAGTCTATAGAGAGTTCCAAACCAAAATCCCCTCGTCAATACCATTGATCGTCAAGCCATTTGCATTTTCCATTTCCACATAGAGCCTGTACACCTGTAGCATCCATGTTTCAAACACATATCAATTTTCTCACTAGATATGGAATGTGTAGTACTCCAGAGAGAGTTCTAATCCTTCCATCATAGAGATTCAACTTAAATCTCCCATGTCCAATGATATTGTCTAGTGAATCAACTGCCAAGAACATATTTCCTCCATTGTACTTTTCATATTCACAAAACCACTCCCTATGAGGGGTCATATGACATGACACACCTAACTCAATCAACCATATATCACAATTACCTATGGAAGCTAGGTATAGATCCCCTCCTTCTTGTGAGGAAGTATTCACCTCTGTGGAAGGGGTATCCTAAGATCCCTTCTCTTTCTCTACATTCTTATATCTACAATCCTTTTTATAGTGCACAACTTTACTACATTTCCAACACTTCCTTATAAATTTTCCTAGAGATTTAGATCTTCCCTTAGAATTAAGTCTCCCCCTAGATCCCTTATTTGTGTTTCTCTTCCGGGGGTGACCTATAATAGAAGATCTAAATCTTCTATTAGGTTATGCCAAAAATCTAGCAAAGAACACTACCTCATCTCTTGACTAGCACTACCTATTGCTACAATTAGGTTATGCCAAAAATCTAGCAAAGAACACAATAATGTAATGCATTTATCTTCTTCAACCATTTTAATGCCAACAAAGGTTATTCAACTT
The DNA here is from genome assembly GCA_027924585.1 of Larix kaempferi. Lineage (NCBI taxonomy): Eukaryota > Viridiplantae > Streptophyta > Pinopsida > Pinales > Pinaceae > Larix > Larix kaempferi. The sequence continues at coordinate 61,195,293 of BSBM01000361.1, read as the reverse complement.
ACTTGGGTATTGTATACATTTAGATTTTCTGTCAACATGTTCTTTGCTTTCTGCCTCATCTCTTGACTAGCACTACCTATTGCTACAATTAGGTTATGCCAAAAATCTAGCAAAGAACACAATAATGTGATGCATTTATCTTCTTCAACCATTTTAATGCCAACAAAGGTTATTCAACTTACTTGGGTATTGTATACATTTAGATTTTCTGTCAACATGTCGTTATCATCCATTCCGAGGTGATACAAAATTTTCTTTTGCAAAAAAACTTGTTTACTAGGGACTTTGATTGATACAAACTCCAGAGCTTCGTCCAAAGCTTTAATGCACTATCTTCTCTAGGAAAATTCAACAAAACAAAGTCTGATAAGCATACTTATATTGTACTCCTCGCCCTTCTTTCTAATTTTTTCCTAATCTACTTTCAACATTCTAGTGGGTTGTGAACTTGGATCCATAGCAACCTACTATTCCCAATCTACAAGAAGATCGTCCATTTTGAGCTTCCGTATCTCAAAGTTCTGGATGTTAAATTTCTCGATCTCAATTCTCGAATTTCTTACAATTTTATTTCAATGCACAAATCAATGCTGCAGAGCTCTCACTAAAACCAGGTTTATCAAAAACCCCTGATCTATAAACCATGTCGAACGCTTAACAACAAAGGCATCCCCCTGAAGCCAATATTCAAGCTTTGATACCACAATTAAGTTTTAAACTTATGCAGAGAAGCAAAATATATAGATTCTTTTAAGCAAAATAAAACTTACAAACCCATGTTTGGTAAGGAACACCCACAAGTAGGGATACCTACAAATGAAGTGGATGTACTTCCGAGATTTGAACCCAGGACTGTACCAACTGGCATTTAAGTTCTAGCTTAACTTATACTGGGGACAAGCTTGTTAACTATTGGGATTGGTATTGTGGTCAATCAGCGAGCATTTCCACCCCCTACAACTATTTCAGGTTGCATTGGTGTGGTCCCTTAAGCCATTGACGAATCAATAGGGTTAAGTGTTGTATTTTGTATGTCATTAAAACTTCTTAAAAGAGGATTAATATTATCCACTGACTAACTATTAGGAAGTACAACTAGGTTTGAAAGACTTGTTAAGGGTGGATTTATGTGAGCAACTATGTGATCTTTTAATGTTTTAGGTTCAAATGGAGCAAGATGTGAGGCACCTGCAACAATTAATTAACAAGAATACGCGAAATAGCAGAAATGGCAGAACTCATAATCACTTTTGTATTGATCACAGGCCACTTCGAGGGGGCAACCTCCTTTGAGCAAGCTCAATACAAATAACTTCACGGTGCCTTCATAGGTCTCAACACACACTTATATACTAATTCTAGGCACCAATACTATGGGTCGAAACCATGGGCCGTTACAAACTATGGATTAACAATACTACGGGCGGCTTACAAAGCATATGCGCCAACAACAATAACACAAACTATTGATTAACAAATACTACGGGACAACTTACAAAGCATATGCGTCCAACAACAACATACTAACAAAGTAAAGACATGGGTTCCTAACATCCCCTCCCCCTTAAAAAAAGCTTTGTCCTCAAAGCTTTAGATGTGGAAATTGTTGCTGAATCTGAAGGAGTGGTTCCCATGTAGCATCCTCTGGTTGCATGCCGTGCCACTGAATTAAGACCTCTGTGATAGAGCGAGAGCGAAGCTGACGCGTGCGCCGATTGAGGATGGCCTCTGGCTCCAAAAGGATGGATCCTTCATTATCCAGTTTGGGTAAAATCGTTTGGGCGCTGATGTTGGTGCTAAGAACTTTCTTCAGACAAGAAACATGAAAGACTGGATGAATGCGGGAAGAAGGAGGAAGTTCCAATTTATAAGCAACGGACCCAATCCTCTTAAGAATCCGATATGGCCCATAGAACTTTGGAGCGAGCTTATGACGCCCTTTGAGTTTCAAGGAGGATTGTTTGTATGGCTGGAGACGAAGAAAAACCATATCGCCGACTTGAAAAGTGCGCTCCGAACGGTGCTGATCAGCTTGTTGCTTCATGCGATTTCTTGCCATGTGAAGATTGTCCCGCAAAATGTGAAGAATTTGATCACAGTTGCGAAGGACCTTGTCAACTTCCTGAACTGGTGAACTGGTGGGGGTGTATGGAAGAAGAGTTGGAGGTGCCTGACCGTAGACTGCTTCATATGGGGTCATTTTAGAGGCAGTATGGTAAGAGGTATTGTACCACCATTCAGCGAGAGGGAGCCACTTTGCCCACTGATGTTGTTGTTCCGAGGTGAAGCAACGAAGATAAGTTTCCAAGCATTTATTGACAATTTCAGTCTGACCATCTATTTGTGGGTGATACCCTGAACTCATCTTCAGTTTGGTGCCAGTGTGGCGAAATAGTTCTGTCCAAAAATGACTAGTGAAAGTCGCATCACGATCCGAGACAATGGAAGAAGGGATGCCATGAAGGCGAAAGATCTGGTCCATAAAAATTTGAGCGACAGAGGAGGCTGTATAGGGATGGCTGAGAGCGCAAAAATGACTATATTTGGAGAGACAATCAACAACAACGAGAATCACTGTCTTCCCACCAGATTTAGGGAGCCCTTCAATGAAATCCATAGAAATATCTGTCCAAATCCATGTAGGTATGGGCAAGGGTTCAAGCAATCCTGGAAGGAGTGTTGTTTCACCCTTATTGCGCTGACAGGTATCACATTTGGCCACCATCTGTTGAATTGTCCTTTTCATTCCCTACCAAAAGAAGTTACGCCGTGCTCGCTCATATGTTTTGAGGAACCCAGAGTGCCCGGCCGATGGAGAAGCATGGAGTTCATAGAAGACAGCCTGTTGAAGATCTGTGCTCTGGGGAAGCACCAGACGACCCTTGTATCGCAGAGAAGCACCATCCCAAGAGTAATGTGGGATAGCAGAAGGATTGTTGGTCAAGCGTTGGATGATCTGAGATAAGGAAGAGTCATTGACATAACCCTGTTGAATAGATTGCAACCAATTTGGAACAGGCATAGAAATAGCTGAAAGAGAACCTTGGGCATCAAATGTGCGAGAAAGAGCATCTGCCACAATATTGTCTTTACCCTTCTTGTAAGTGATCTCATAGTCATAACCCATGAGTTTGCTAACCCATTTCTGTTGTGCTGGGGAGGAGACACACTGGTCCAAGAAATATTTCAGACTCTGGTGATCAGTCTTGATGCAGAAATGATTCCCTAATAGGTATGGATGCCACTTCTGTACTGCATGCAAAATAGCCATCATTTCCTTCTCATAGGTAGAGGCAGCTAAATTCTTACCTGAAAGGGCTTTGCTGGTGAACACGATGGGGTGTTCATCTTGAAGGAGAACAGCACCAAGTCCATTGCTGCAAGCATCACTCTCAATAGTGAAGGGCTTGGAAAAATCGGGCATAGCTAGCACAGGTGTAGTACACATAGCTTTTTTTAGTTTGTCAAATGCACACTGAGCATCAGGTGTCCATGTAAAAGCATCTTTTTTCAATAGAGCAGTTAATGGAGATGCAATCTTCCCATAATCCTTGACAAACTTGCGGTAGTAGCCAGTCAACCCCAAAAAACCACGAAGGCTCTTGAGTGTCTGAGGATGTGGCCAATTGTTCATGGCCTCGATTTTGGTAGGATCCATGCAAACCCCTTGTGCTGAGATAATGTGCCCGAGATACTCAACTTCCTTTTGTCCAAAAACACATTTAGACTGCTTGGCATGGAGATGATGGTCAGAGAAAAGTTGCATGACAAGATCCAGATGCTGGAGATGTTCATCCCATGTTTTACTGTAGATGAGGATATCATCAAAGAATACCAGAATGAATTTCCGCAAGTAGGGTCGAAATATTTTATTCATTAATGCCTGGAATGTGGAAGGAGCATTAGTGAGGCCAAAGGGCATGACCAAAAACTCATAATAGCCATCATGTGTGCGAAAAGCTGTTTTAGGAATATCATCCTCATGAACCCGAATTTGATGATACCCAGAACGAAGATCCAACTTGGAGAAAAAGTGAGCCCCATGAAGCTCATCAAGAAGCTCATCAACAACAGGAATTGGAAACTTATCCTTGATGGTGAGGTGATTAAGTGCTCGGAAGTCAATGCAGAGGCGCCATGACCCATCTTTTTTGCGGACAAGAATAACTGGAGAAGAAAAGGAACTAGTGCTTGGGCGAATAATACCTTGCTTCAATAAGTCCCGAACGAGCATTTCAATCTCCGTTTTTTGGTGAAATGGGTAGCGATAGGGACTGATGTTGGGAGGAATGCTGCCAAGAAGGAGCTGAATACGATGGTCTTTTGGCCTGGAAGGTGGTAATCCCACTGGTTCAGCAAAGACACCTGTATATCGATCCAGAATTTGTTGTAGATCGAAAGGAGTAGTGGAGACCGCTGATGGTTGCATCTGGATGGAATGGATCTGAGCGATGACACCATGTGAACTCTTCTTGAGGAGTTTTTCCATGCGATGTGAACTGATGATGCTGAGAGAACCTGGTTGTAATCCTGTCAATGTGTGTTTGTGTCCATTGAGGGAAACCTGCATCCAAAGTTCGACAAAATCCCATAAGATAGGGCCGAGTGTGCGTAGCCATTGGGCGCCCAAAACCACATCACATCCGCCTAAGGGCAAGGTAAACATGTCAGAGCGCAAGATATAATCTCCCATAGAGATACGCACATTTCGACACTTCCCTTTGCAAGGTAAGGTGCCCCCATTGGTAATCATGACTTCAAAGTTGGAGCAAGGATGGATAAAACAATCAGCTTGTTTGGCGATCCGAGGGTCAATGAAATTATGAGTGCTACCAGAATCAATGAGGATTGTAAGAGGAAGCTTCTTGAAGTAACCCCTGACCCACATTGTTTGAGGGGTGGTGATTCCAGCTAAAGCATGGAGAGATATCTCTGGCTGGTCATCCTGAGACGGAGGGTCAATAGGTGGTTCCTGACTGTCGACCAGCGCATCCAGTGTTTCTGGATCTTCGTCGCCCATTTCAGAGGCAGGCGGAGACTCCACATCCAAGAGATAGAGCTTTTGCTGAACACATCTATGTCCCCGAGTGAATTTCTCATCACAATTATAGCAAAGCCCCTTTTCTCTGCGTGCTTGCATCTCTGTTTCAGACAAACGCTTGATAGGAGTCGGTCGAGGAGCCTGCGGTATAGGTGGTCGCTAAGAACCCATATTTCGGAAGGGAACAAAAGTGGGCTTGGAGCGTTGTTGGGCTGCAAGCTTGTCTTCTACCAACTTTGCCAACCCGAGTGCTTCCATCATTGTGTTGGGACAGAACATTTTGACCTCAGAGCGAATGGCATCCTTTAGACCACTCATAAAACAACTCCGGTAGAATTCATCAGACAATCCTTCGTTGTGGTTGGCTAGATTCTCAAATTCGGTTTGATACTCTCTCACAGTGCCAGTTTGGTGAAGTTTAGTGAGGGATCCTGTGAAGTCATCAAAAGCACTAGCACCAAATCGTTGCAAAAGGAGCTGGCAAAAGTCTGGCCAGTTGGGCTCTGGATGAGCCTTGATGTACCAGCGGTACCATTGAAGAACTTCCTGTTCCAAATGAAAGGATGCCAGCGGAACTTTGTTGACATCAAAAGTATTATGCAGACTGAAATACTGTTCTGCACGATAGATCCATCCAGTTGGATCGGTACCATTGAAGCGAGGAAAATCAAGCTTCAGACCACGGAAATTGCTGGAAGCAGAGAACCCATTGTCTACTGAAGACTCGGACTGCCGTTTGTTGTTCATAGCTGAATGTTTAAGATGGAAATCGAGAAATTTTTCATCCAGATCCTGGATTTTGGCTTGGATGGCTGCAAGTGCTTCCTCCATGGTTTTTGCTCCTGCACGGGTGACAACCATAACCAGGATTTTTTTTTTTTTTTTTCCCTGGCTGGGTAGGAAAACAAAAACAGGAACTACTTCAATAAGGGAAAATTTGGATTTGGGAAAATATATATATATATATATATATTTTCTGACTGGAGCGGCTACGGCTCAAAATAGATCTGGAACAGCGCCGAATGGACTGAAAATGGCTGAATCTGGAACGGCTTGCAAAATAGATCTGAAACGGCGCGGCAGTGATCGACAATAGTTCAGCTGAAAGTAGATATGGACCCCAGGTATGTGCGGCTTCCTAACAGTTTATGGGTTTCACTCGGCCACCAATGCTGTCTGACGGCTTGCGTATTGGGGCAATACCCCTCACTCCACAGCTCAGGTAAAACTGATAACCGCTTTGCCACAAACGACAGCTCTTGGTTTACCTCACGGGTGGGAACTAGTCAATCAGGTAGGGGTCGTTGCCCTTTTTGCTGGCAGGTCCTCTCAATGGGCCAGCTACTTCGGGGTTCCTGTGGTACTCCTCACAATGAGTTTTAGGGCTTATGCCCAAGTACTTCCCACAGTTAAGCGGATGGAGATTATTCCCAAATCCGAACATGCAACAGATGCGAAAAAAAATTTGGCAGAAATTTCACCCAGTGAGCCCAAGAAAGTGCTCTGATACTAGATGTGAGGCACCTACAACAATTAATTAACAAGAATACGCGAAATCACAGAAATGACAGAACTCAGAATCACTTTTGTATTGATCACAGGCCACTTCGAGGGGGCAACCTCCTTTGAGCAAGCTCAATACAAATAACTTCACGGTGCCTTCATAGATCTCAACACACACTTATATACTAATTCTAGGCGCCAATACTATGGGTCGAAACCATGGGCCGTTACAAACTATGGATTAACAATACTACGGGCGGCTTACAAAGCATATGCGCGAACAACAATAACACAAACTATTGATTAACAAATACTACGGGACGACTTACAAAGCATATGCGTCCAACAACAACATACTAACAAAGTAAAGACATGGGTTCCTAACACAAGATCATCAACCGTGTTTGTATTCGGTTCATGATGGAATGATGAATTATCAGGGTTTGTTTTATGTGTTTATTCTCTATTAATATTAATTCAACTTAAAATTAGTTTTGTCTTCAAGTCACTTGGGTGCGGTTTTTGTATTCACCTATATGATTTATCTGGGCCTTCTAGTTCTGGTGACTCACCTCGCTTCCTCCTTGACTGGTGGATCGTGATATTAACCACTTTGAATTTTAGTGTTATGATTTGTTTATTTTGGTATATTAAAAATATAATCAAACAATCCTATAAGCAACTAGACTCAACAAAAAATCAAAGTGTCCACTCAGCTAAAAATGTCCTAAGAAAACTAGCAAGCAAACTACTTTTCGAAAGAACTGAATTTTAGTGAAGAGATATATTAGAAGGGATTCCGAAACTTAGTAGCTCCTAAGGGGTCTCAAGCCTCAACAAATACTAATCATGAAGGTATGAGAAATAGTTAAACTAAAATTTCAATCACCAAAGGAACATGTATTGGATCTATGCCAACACCCTCCCAAGGAGCTAAAGCCTCAATGTCTGTCCTAGGTATCACAAGTCCCCCCCACTCACACTATAGAAACTATGGTTACCACTTCATAATCGGTGACCGAGTGGAATGGTTGTAAGTCTAAGATAAATCACATAGACCAAATTCTCCAAAAACGTGATGTTACCCCCGAGGACTTGTCACTTAAATGGAATACTATAGTGTGCTCATATCCCACCAGATAAGCAAGAGGGGGGGTACCACCCTTACTTATTCAGATTAACCTCATGTTTGATGCATGACGTGCTTTCCTAACAAGCGCTCTTTGCTACTTATGGATTTAATCGCTTATTAATCAATTCTAGTTTCAATATTTTGTGGCCTTGTAGTTTTACCTCTCTAATCCTAATCCAAGGCCTTAGCCTAATCTTGTTGGTGATATTCAAAGATAAAATATTGATTACCTTTATATTAAGCATGCATTATGAATGTAATTTGCTTAGTTTCAAAGGCACGATGGTGAAACTGGTTGTGTTTGTGACTCAAAGTATTGAACCAATCAATCATAAATGCTCACTACTCTATCCTTTAATGCAACGAACTCTCTAAACTAAAGTAGAGTAAGAGGTTCCTTGTAATTCTTTCAAATGTGCAAGTGTTGCAAACTTATCAAAATGGAATCATTCTTTCAACTTGAAAATAAGATTTTTCACAAAATGATGTTTTATCGTCACAAATTACTAATTTAGGCTTAATCTATGTGGAAAATGTCCCATAATCTATGGAATTCTTTCGTAGTGTGAAATGGCACAAGTTCATGGTCTTGATAAAGAATTGGAGAATATCTCCATAAAAACTCTCGTACTATGTTAACAAATAATTTATATCGAGACATGTTGAACACCTTATGAAAACCACTCTTAAACATAAATAAATACTAGTACACAACCACTTGATATAATATATTAATTCAAAAAGAAATAGATTATATAATCATCTCTTGACAATGATCTAGTTTAAATGACCTCCATATTGTTAAATACGGATCATAGATTAATAAATTTAAAACATAATTTTAATGTTAGATTAGTTAATTACAAAAGTACACTAGAAAATAACATACTCAAAAATAAATTATATTAAGATAAACTTATATCATTATTAAATATTAAATATCTTAAAAATCTTATAAATGTTTTTAAATATTTTAAATTAATATTTAAAAATATGACAAAATAAGAGAAAGAAGAAAATTCAAACTATTAATAAGAATTCCGTGTATAACATTATGTAAAATTAAACATAAAAATTATAGCAAAAATAAATTTTATGATATAAAAATTAAATATTATGATAATTAAAAAACGATGAATTCATCTTTCACTTTCATATATATATGAAATGATAAAAATACTTATACATATTCTAAAGTTGTTCGAGATTTATATTATAATGGATTATGATGACACTATAAAAATATTTTTATACAAAAGGAATTGTTTAATTCATGAATATATAAATTTAAATTTAAATTTTATTACTTATTATGAATTTTTTGGTTGAAGTTCAAAGTAAAAATGGCCTTCTGACCAAATAAAATGCATTATACTTCAATTTTTTTATAATTTAGCTTTTACATTATGTATTTTCATAAAAAATCTATATAAATGTATACATAAAATGCACAACCTTGTTACAAAAAAATGTTTATTTCTGTGAGTCAAAAAGAGATTGCTAACACGGTTCAAAAAAACTCTCCTAACTACTACAATTGGATGATATACATAAAGATTAATATAGTTCAATTTTTTTCCAAATTGACAATCATTAATAGAAAAACTATTAACATAAACTGCTAATAGAGTCCTTAGAGAAAGAGACATGTTGAACCCCTTAAAACGGTATGGTGCCGAAATTACTGAGACTCTTTTGAGGTGTTGGGATCCAATATTTGCTGTTATAGGGGTGGCTCTTCACCATCCTCGAGAGAGTCTGGAGCCTCGTGCTTGACGCCCCTAGAGGGCGGCCATATTGGCTTGATATCCATTGTTGCAGTGACCACCTCTCGTTTTGGTTCCTCTTCCTTAATGTCTTTACCACTTGTTCTTAGGGTCACTAACATTTGAATGTGCATCTCCTCCACCACCACAACTGGTCTCGCATTTCCCTCTTGTGGAAGGAGCAGAGAAGGGAGGTTAAACAACCCTATTAAGTCAACAAACCAATCTATCATCACTTAAAATATGTGCTCCATCTTGTGCATTTTGGTTTTCCTGTCACCATCCCGGTCATTTATTTCATACTTGATATCCAAAAGCGTGTTCGTCATGGATCCTATTGTCGAGCCAAGTTCACTTCCCTTACCTCCTCGGTACGAGTGGGATTAGAACTACATATTCGGTTGGGATCACAGTCACGTTCCTTCGCAATAGTCACACTTGCTCTACCACCCTCACACTCCTTCTCACATTCATTACAGTGGTGCTATTGCAAAAATATGGAAACTTGGGGCTCAGTTGCCCACTATATAACCCTTCTTTATTACTATGTGGCGAAATTGCTATCCCTTCCTTCCTCCCCATGGCCATAACTACAAATTGAATGTGCCTTGTGATGTCCAGCATGGTAGCTCTTGAGAGGGGGACATGGTAAATTCTGACCCTATGTGTACACTGCCTCGAGCTTTTTCAACGTCCCTTCATTATTAATGCGCTAAGATTGATTTGATAGAAACTCATTTAAGTATAGTATACTTCATTTAAAAATTAATAAGCTGGAAGGTATTTTATACTTTATAATACAAAAAAAATAAAGGATATGAGTAATTTTCATTTCCTCCTCAACTTACCATATATATATATATATATATATATATTAATTAAAAAATTATAATGTAGGGAGAGAAATATACATTTATAGCTTTAATAAAAATAATTATAATATATGAATAAAAGCTCTACCCCGTATTATAAGTATTCTAATGGTAAACTGTGTGGCTTACTCAAATTTTTAACTACTTTTCTCCACATCTTTATATTCAATAAAGATTTGCACCTCATAATCTAAATGAATTATATTTAATTTCCTAAATTCAAAATTAAGATAGCTAATGATAAATTTATAGTTAATAAAAAATTTATGATAATGATGAAGAAGATATATTTGGTCCCTCTTAACACATGGTAAAAGTAAAGATTACCTATTATATAATTGGATAGTTAAAATAAATTTAGGTTGATTTTTAAAAGTTATGATTACTCATTATAAGTTTAAAAGTTAAAATAACTTTAGGTTGATTATTAAAAGTTTAAGATTACTCATTATAATTTTTTATAAATATTTTTAGAATTACTCGGCTTTTAGTCAAATTTTTCTGTAAGCATTGCATCCCAAAGCAGAATATTACCATACTGCAAATTTCATCGATAGTGATAACTGATAAGTATCTTCCCTGTGGCCAAATTAACATTGGTTTGTTTCATCACAATTGAGTCAAATGAAGGCCCCACATTCGTACAGTCAACTAATCTCTGCGTAAATTTATGAAAAGTTAACCACCTTCATTGCCAGGTTCCATGTGCTCTACTTTTTCAGAGATCAGCATCAGCCTCTACATAAATCGGTTGCCATCAGGGCTTCTCGATATATCAAATCTCATTAATACATGCGCGCTCCAAGGTTCTAGAATTCGACACATTTTTTCCAAGGAAATATTGTTGGAACAAATTCTGGTTGAACATTTGCCACTGCCCAAATTGTCAATGATAATATGGCTCCAGAACTCAATAAATTAACAATATTTTCTATTCATATTGACATGCAATTATTTCATTCGTTGTTCCAGAGAGGGAAGCATTTCTTGTATTCACGTAAGAGCTAATTGTAGCAATATGACAACTAACAACTGCGACAAGTCCTTTGAAAATTTGTGTCCCCGCACTTTCGGGACTGTATACAAAGCAACAGACAACTCGACAATTTCCAACGATATTCATAGAATCATACCGTTTTTTTTGTTTTCCAAAACGTAAATGACAAATAAATTATTGCTGCCATAAGTTGTTTAACCTAAAAAAGCTAATCTCGTAAAAAGTCGAGAGACTAACCGTACAAGCTAGTAAAACAGCTTACAATTTATGCCTGTTCAATGTGCTGGTGTCCTATTTTTAATTTTGTTAGAATTTTGAGTACCCGTGATCAACGACAGAATTTCCATATTTAAAAAGCAAAACTAGAGGGTATTATTGCAGCTGGAAAGTGTTGTATACAGATTCGTTTTGTGCGTACAGAAAGTAAGTTTGACCTAACGTCCGCTAGCGAGGTAAGGTTGTAATGTCGGCCATCAAGGTGGCCGAATGACATAATCCCACACATCACGTGTCTTTTTTACTATATCTCGGCCATTTTATTGTATATTTCTCGGGTGTTTTATTTTGTAAGCCCGTGATTGATATTCTGTCATAAATTCATACACGCCATCATTTATATGTGGAGCTATTCCAGATTAATAAAAAACAAGTCACATGGCTTCCCAGCGAGACACCCTATATTTATGCCAAACTAAGTGGACCCACACCACAATCTTCGAATTGGATACCACACTATTTTTACATGCTTTATACAAAGAACCTCAATTTCATTGCATGCCAGGAGAATGAATCTCTTCAGAGTGTAGGTTTTCAGGTTTAATGAGACTCTTACTCAATTTTTTGGAGTTAATTGTCTTAAATTGGTACAGATCCATCTTAAATCCGTATTTATCAAACACCAAGAGGGATCTAATTTTTTGTGGTGTATTTTTTTAAATTTAAGCTCAAAAAATTTGATTTCTCTGAATTGATAGATTAAGGTTTAAGTTTTAAGTTTTTATTTTATAGAGGAATATCAATTTTTTAATTACTTTTTCAGAATATTTTATTTTATGAGTTAACATAGATTTTTTAAAATACTTTTCACATTTTTTTATTTTATGAACTGACCCCTGTAGTGTGGTGGACTATAGAGCACCAGGCTCCTCTGAGTGCAATGATTTAAACATTATTTCCATCATTTAATACACTTAGACTCCAAAATACTGACTATCTTGTTTTAAATTTTATTACAACAGCAAAAATAATTGAATTGATGGAAAATTATAAAAACACATACTAATTTAAATATATAATTAATTAAAAATAAATAATAAAAATTTATATGATAATGCAAAATTATATTAATAAATATTTAAAAATCATAGAATTTTAAAAATAGTTAAACAAATTTACATAATAAATTGCAAAATTATATTAATAAAAATTTAAAAATTGTAATAATATAAAAATAATCAAATTATATTATTAAAATTAAGTAATGACAAATTTATATGATAAATTGGAAAATTATATTAATCAAATTTTAAAAAATAGAATAGAAATAAATAAATTATATTACTAAAAATTATGCAATGTATTTACATTAAATTACATTGAAAACAAATTTTCAAATGCTTCTAAAAGTGAAAACAATATAAATTAATGTTATCAAAATTGTGAAACTTGTACTAAATGAAATTATATAACATTCTCATATTATTTGTCATAATGAAATAAATTTAAATATATAAAATAGATATAAAAATCATTATCAAATTAAAATATAGAAAATTAAATAAAAAAAAAAAAAAGATTTTATTATATATAACGAATAGATTTAATTATTATTTGTTAGTTTTATATTAATTAAAATTCTTATAATTTTAATAAAAATATATAATTTTGAGAATGAAAATAAAATATATGTTGTTAAATAAGTAATACATATATATATCAACCAAAACTTTCTTTGTTAGCATGTGGGAGTGAGTAACTCTTTTGTTAATCGCATAATCATGGAGGATGGGGGAGTATGAGTAAGTGACTATAGGAAAATGGGGTATCCATTAAAGATGCCTTGTCAAAAGAAATGGTTCACAACGATGGGTTCCACAAAGGTTGTTTATAAAAAGTTTTAGTTAGCATGTCGGAGGGAGTAACTCTTTTGTTAATTACATAATCATGGAGGATCGAGGAGTATGAGTAAGTGATTATAGGAAAATGGGGGTATTCATTAAAGATGCCTTGTTAATAGAAACAAGTTACTCAGCGATGTTTCTCAAGGGTTGTTTATAAAAAACAATAGATAAGACTTCAAGTAGCCTAGTTGAAGATTTGATTAGTGTTTCGATGCAACCTAAAAATAGTGTTGGGGTTGCTTAGCTAAGGTTATGGTCATTCAAAAATATAAATAAAGTTCAACTAAATTTGATAGTACATTCGATATATGAGAGTGGATTGATTCACAGAGGAAGTTAAAGAGTCAAGTTGACCTAGTGTTAGGTTTAAAAGGACTTTTAAGAACAATTTTCAGAAGCACTAAGGATATATACACGATATTTGAAAATTGATAGTATTTTTTTGACTCAATAACTCTACATTATCAATTCTAGAGGGAAGGATTCACTCCCGAGAAAGAATAATTTAGGAATACCTAAGTATGAATAAGAATGTACTCCATATTGTAAGAATTCTTAGAAAAATAAACCCTAATATTCATAAGGAATACTTTAGGAATATTTTTCAAGAATTAAAAAATCAGAAGAATGTACTCCATATTGGAAGAATTTTTAGAAGAACAAACCCTAATATTCATAAGGAATACTTTAGGAATATTTGTCAGGAATTAAATAATCACAAGAACTCATAAGATGGACAATGCCAGAATATGTGTTTATATGAATGTCTAAAGAGCTCTTCCATATTCTATATACATAAGTTTTTAGGATGTGGAATGAAACCAAATGATTGACAATGAGGATATACTTTTCAAATGTAGAAAACGCCATAAGCGTGACAACCTCTTTAGAGATTAGATCCTCATATCCCTCTGGAGAATAAGAGATAGGAATATAATATGGATAAGGAAGGATTTGTCAAAGTTCTTACTAAAAGGAAAAGTAGCAAAAAATATATGCCTATGGCTACTTTCACTTTTCTATCAACAAGTAATAGCTTTCAAGCTCCGAGTGCTAGGGAAAAAAGACCAGAGTCCAAAGATAAGGACAACCATGTAGAAAATATCGACCATAAATCTACTTAGCAAGAAAATCAAAAGTGAAAGAAGAAGGATAAAAGCCAGGTGGGAATAAGGAATGAAAAGCTTTGAAATAATAAGGAAATAAGTGAAATAGAGGACCTAGAAATTGATTCAGAAGGATGTGACTATCGAAGGATGAAGCAACATATATGAGCAAGAACATGATAATGACTGAAGTGGATATGTCATCCATTATGACAATTTATGGACAAAGCATCTAAGGGACATCTCAATGGAAGAAATCCAAATTTACTACAATTGGAATACTTTAAGGCCGAAAAACAAGACAACCTCATTGATGATAAGCCAAGGAAAGTCATGGGGATTTGATTAAGAATAGTTTCGTTGAAATCATAGAAGAAAATCAGAGCTAAGGAAAAGAATGGCGAAAAAACAAGAAAAAAAATTACCCAAGAGGAAGGTGCCTAACTAAACGATTTTAGTTACACGGTCTCCCTAAGAGAAATACTATCTTCTTGATCATTCCATTATTTAATAAAGTAGTTCAAGATCATCTCGTGGAATATTGTAGGTCTAAAAAGTTAAGGGAAACAACAAGTGATGATAAACACAATAGTAAAGGAGAAGCCATCATGCCATCTATTGTACTTTTATGAGAAACAAAGTGCAACAAGGAAAGCATAAAAAAAATAATAGGAAGATTTTGGAAAGGGTGTGACTTTACTACAATAGGAGCTATAAGATTTTCAAGTGGATTAGAAATCTTATGAGACACTACACATATAAACATAGATAAATTCTTTTAAATATGTAATGTCATCATAACTTATTTGTTTGAAATAACAACATATAATGAATGTTTTATTATAGACATTTATGGACCTAATATTTTGGTGGACAATTTGGCTTTTCACAAATATGTTCGAGGCAATGTTTTATTATAGACATTTATGGACCTAATATTTTGGTGGACAATCTAGCTTTTCACAAATATGTTCGAGACATTGGTTAAGTCTTGAGAGACAATCCCTAAGTAGTAGAAGGTGAGTTAAACATGATAACCTCACTCCCATAAAAGATATGAGGAATAAGATGCCTAGACTTAGATAGAGCCAATTTTTAAAAGATCATTTCATAGTTGAGGATGGTAGACATGAAAATGATTAATGGATGCCACACACAGAATGATAGGAATGTTGGAGCCAACCAAATAGAAGAGGGACTCGACTGTTCCCTAGTTTCATAATACCTTATCTATGTAGGTACACTTTTGACAATAGAAATCCTTCCAAGTACAGGATTGGATCACTCACCACTAAGCCTCTACTGGGGTGTCCTTAGTCTCTCCAAGCCCAAGTCCTTTTGATTCAAATATTTTTTGGTAGACCACCTCGACTTGAAAATAAATAACTATCAATGGTAGATAGATAGCCACTACCCAGTC
The DNA here is from genome assembly GCA_027924585.1 of Larix kaempferi. NCBI lineage: Eukaryota > Viridiplantae > Streptophyta > Pinopsida > Pinales > Pinaceae > Larix > Larix kaempferi. Next base: position 61,179,336 of record BSBM01000361.1, on the reverse strand, counting down.
AAGAACCTATATATTTAAATTTAAATAAATGCTCAAAAACTTGAAAAACAAATTATAAGGTGGAACATAAAATTCATTGGTAACCTGGACTATGAGCCGAGAGGATTTTGGAAAAAAAATGAAGGATATCCCAACCTTAATCATCAAATAGGGAAAGGAACCTGATATTTCTAGGAAGGAAGATATTCTTTATGAACAACTAAATTCTAGAAACAAACACGAAATAATTCTAGGGACATAGAAATCAAGAATAAAGTGTCTTAAAGAGGGAGAGCGTAACTCATTTTTTTTCACAAATCCATGATAAGTAGAAGAAATTGAGACAAGCTTTCCATTCTCCAATTATCACTAGGTAAAATATTGGAAAATAAGGAGTACACTGAGGGTAACGTTTATCCTATTATCAAACCCTCCTCTTGGATCAAGGTCTAACAAGTTTGTAGTTATAGTCTGAAGTTATTCAAAATATCTCCAAATTTCTATACACACTAAAAAACCTAAGTATTTTGAGTGTAATTACCGAGGAACAGGTGGAATCCATAGTCAACGATATGGCTCTAGGGAAATTCCTAGGACCTAATATTTTTACAATGGAATTCTTCCAATCCCGTTGGTTCATAATGGGTACTAATGTTTTTAGGTGTTCAATGAATTTTAGAGTGTTTAGAGTTATTCTACAATACCTCAACTCTACCTTCCTAATTCATATTCCCAAAGAAGAAAGACCAAGTTTAGGCCAATTTCCTGTTGCAATGTAATATACAATTTTGGTGATATTTAGTGTTAAAAAAATTTACCCCATGGAATTTGGGCAAATTAGTTTAGAAAAAAATGGATATTGGAAAATTGTTTTTTGGGGGAAAGGTAAAAATTAGCACATGGTATAAATATTGTCCCTAAAATTTCTCCTAACCCTTACCAACCCACTCTCCCCCCTCCCACCCTAACCCTTTCTGACCCACTCTCCTTCCTTTCTCTCCCCTTCGCCCCCCTAACCATTACTAATCCCTTCTCGCACTCTCTTTCTCCCCTACTCCTCCACCTACCCATAAAACACACCCCTTTCTTTCTCCTCCAACCCCCTAACAACCTCCCTCTCTCTCCTAATTGCATTCCCCCTACCACTAACATCCATTCATTAATGTTGAGAAAGGAATGCATGTGAGTTAATAATGCACATGTGCTAGTTTATGCATAAGACATAAAAACACCCTTTGCATCCCAACATTGTCTCCTCACAACACGCAACTTGTTGTTCACAAGCACAAGTCTCATGAAAGAGATTATGTTGTCGGTACTCTTTATTGCTTAGACCATATATATTCATTATTTTTACATATTTTTGCTTTATTAAATTTTTTTGGATATACTTATTTTTTATTATAACCTTTTGGATAGGGAAAATGTTAAGGATGCTTAATTTTCTGAAAGTGTAGAAACCTTGGCGAATCTGACTAATTCTCAAAATTTCCAACCATAAAATGTTTGGCGATTTAAAAAAAAACATTTATATTTCTAAGGACTTTTATATTTATTGGATAATTTTGGTGATTTTTAGAGTAAAAAGGAATTATCCCATGGATTTTGGCTGAATCATTTATAAAAAAAAAGGCAAATTGGTGAATCTTTTTTGGAAAAAATGGTCAAAAAATCGGCCATGGGATAAATCTTTCCTCTAAAATTTTCCTTGCTTTTGGAGATGGGCTACAAAAGAAATAGAGGAAAAAGTCTAGAAGGACAGAGTTGCCCCTTGAAACATTCCATGAACTAAGAGGGAAGGAAAGGTTTGGTGAGGAAAAATTTAGGCATCGACAAGGAATCCCCCCAAATCCAAAGGAGGACATTCATATTCCATTTAAAACTCTTAATACTCTATAAACAAGCATTGATCCAATTGAAGAAGAAGGTATTCAAACTTACCTAGATGTTGGGTATTCACCTAGTAGTATTGTACAAGTTGATCATGTACTGCAAGCTCAATTTGAATAATTAGATGTTCAAATACATACCACAAACATGGCCAATGCACTTCCAATATTGATTCTCAAATAAATGCACTGCTAGTATCTACCAGTGATGGGACTCACACTTCTTGTCCACCTTCCTTTCCTCGACTATCCAGTGCACACAAAATAACTCCTAGACATATTCAAGTGAATGAAAGTCCTCTAGCATCCCTTGAAGGTAAGTTATAGAAAATAACTATTAATGAGCGGTGTAGCAAAATTATCAAATACTTTTTTGAATAAAAAAATGATGCATCCAAATGTCAATTATTGTTGGTTTTGTTAAAAGCACATTGTTTAGCTATTGTTAGCAGAATTTTGGGTATAAATATAGTTAAGTGTTTGAAAATGTTAGTAATCATGTTGTTAGAAATATTCAAGTGTATTTTAATACAATCAAAAAGTCTACTTCTTCAATAGATCATAATGTTGCTCGTCTTGTGTTATCAAAATCTATAAATAAGTACACAAGGCATTGTCAATTGTTGCCATGCACATCTAACATTTTTTAAGTAAATAGAAAAACTCTTCCAAATTATTATGTTATAAACAATAACCTTGACAACCCAAATCAAACATATTGTTAGGCCTTCATTGGAAGGTTACATCATTCATAGAGGAATTGATTGATGCTGTCCAGGAACTAGTACAAAAATTTTCGCATGATGATACTAGGCCTTCATCCAATCAAAGAGATGTCTTAAAGTTGAGAAAATCTACTAATGGTCGTGAGCCCCACATTAAGAACTTCATTGACATAGCACAAGCATATCTCTATGATAAATTCAAGATTCAACACATGGAATTGAACCTGAGCCAAATATCATTTGAGAAATGTAGACCTTGGTATGCTAGAATATGTATAGAAGACAACACATGTTGTTGTAGACACCATGCAGAATTTGATTATTTTGATGACACAAATGTATACATATGCCATGTTTTTCATACTAAAATTTTGTAGGAGTGATCATCCATACTACAGTTGATTTCATTGAGGGAATTTATCCATAGTATCATGTGTCCAAGGCAGATGGTCAAAAATATTATGGGAAATCTTGTATATATAGAGTATGCTCTATGTGCAATGGATTTGCATTGTTGCGTAGATGCATTCATGAAAGCGAGGAGCATGAGTTTTGGAAGATGATAGTAGATATGCAGATCTTCATGTATGTTACATATCAACTAGACAACAATAAAGAAAGAAAAAAGATTGCATTGGTGGATTCCCTAGTAAATGAATATAGTATTGTTTCATATTGTACCTTCAAATTTTTCATATATATTTCAAAGTTTACACCACAATTAAATCTTTATCTCTATGTCACCATAAATGAGTATGTGATTTCATGAAGGATTTTTTGTTAAAACTAAACAATATGTTTAACATGTGCATGTAGTGGGATGTGAGGATGAATAGGTTTGAATGTGTAGAGACATTGTTCTTGCATGTACTATATTGTCTGTTGTGGATTTCATTGAGAACTACACCCTTCATTCACCGAATGATATCCATACGTATGATTATCATTCATATCAAGTTAGGATAATGGTACATATAACATATAGGCATGGGACAAACAACAACAAAGATAGGAGAATTATAGTGAAAGAGACAAAATTCTACATAACTTATGATAGGTTCCATGACCTACATCATGTACAACACTACTTTCAATTATTTTATGATAACTTGAAGGGGAGAGATATACATATGGATTGATATAAAGTATGGTCAGATGGTTATGCAAGCCAATTAAAAAATTCCCATGTATTCCAATTGTTGATTATTTTGTACAAAACATACAATGTGCAACATATTTGGGACTATTTTGAGACTCATCATGGGACATGTGAGCTTTATGGGACTGGTGCATGTATCAAAAATTCACTACGAAGGGAGGAGATGAAGTTTACAACAAATAATCATATTAATTATGAACAATATATAGTTCAATTGTGCTCTACCATAATGTCAAGTGGTTCTCAAGAGGAGCATAATTTAAATGGGTCAGGACAAGTACAAAGAAATTTATGTGAAGTGGTCACTATAGATCAGTCACGCTCATATCATTGGATCACAATATAAGGAAATCATGGCTTTAATTTAGCTCAAAGGTCAAACAACCCTTTATTTGAAGTATGGATTTGAAAACTTGCTTTCTTTTGTGGGCCTTGTAGTAGTGGTCAATGGGTCAATTGTGAATCAATAGACTAGGTTGATGAATGGAACCATATATCACTTGTGTTATACCCCCATGTAGTTGTTGAAAAAAAACAATTAGGGGAGGGCCAATCATCTATTTCATTGGTCTATGATCATATCTTCAATCTTGTACAACTAGGTAGAGATATCTCATATCATATCTACGAACTTAATTTGTTTTTTATTTCATTATGTTATCAAACTCCTATACATTTGCATTTGAACATATATTATATTTTTGTAGGACATATATATGCAGTTGTTTCTAAAAAATACAATGAATGAGGCACTGATTATTGGTTGGCATGATGCATAAAAGGGAAGCAAACTCTCAATACATTTTTAACCGATGATTATGGTAATGATTTTATAGTTGGATCGAAGATTGTTAAGGGTGAATATCTAACGCATGATGAAAATTCAAGAAATTTTGGTGGTTATGTATTCATAGATTACAAATCAACTGTAGTGGTCTATCGCTTTGCAAACCTAGTCATTGGTACAAACATCTAGTTGTAGACAATATTTAGGAAGAGATCACACAAGGTATGCTACTTCCTACCTGATTTATAGAACGATAAATTGATGGAGACCATTAGCGATAGAGAGGATCCATATGGTATACTTGAACGAAACTAGGTTTCTATGATAATAAGTATACTTACATGATGAGGTATGTTATTTAAGGATTCTTTTCGTTAATTAATTTCCAGTGCAAATTCAATTTTTTCATGTTTGCGAATTCCTAGTTTGAATGTAATGTATGAGGACACTAACTACACCATCCTTTTGTAGTCGACGCTTCTAAAAGGAATCTAGAGATATCACATGATGGAGAGAACAAGAACTCGATGTATTTAGAAACCACCACAACATGCTCAAGAATTTGTAAATCCTTAAGGATTGTATATGTATTTGCAATTGATAGTATTCCATGTGAATCTAAGGTATTAATATGATTTTTATAAGAATCTCCTAATCATCTTTTTCAGTAACAATCTTCTTGAAGACATCCTCATTATTTGTTCGATGTTATTAAGGAATAAGGTCCCTTTATAATTTGTGAGAAATATAACCAACCTATAAGAATATTATTGATTTTCCTTGTTAGTATATACAAGTAGTTTGCAATTGACCTAATTTTTAATTGAAATAACTTTTCCACCTATTCCAAGGAATCATAATGATCCGGACTTGTTATTTAATCCATTATGACAAGTGCTCATAAGATATTACATATTCTAGTTGATATTTGCAACAAGAAGCTTGAAATGATAATGCATGAATGGAAATATATTAGAGTTTGCAACACAAATTTCATGTTTGATATTTTCATAAAATCATGGAATACATCCATGTATAATTCAGGCATAGATCAATTGTAGTGGTCTTGAAAATATGAGTTGAAATAGGATAAACACATTGATACACATTAGTGAAATAATATTATAATATACCATGGCAATCATAATCCATTGTAGAACACTACATTATTGTGCCAATAACTAGTGTAATGGGGTATATTTATATACAAGTGGAGGAGTATAAATGCTCATTGACATATAATCAACATTTAAGGCACTTAATAGAGTTTTCCTTAAATTTTGCACACCAAAACTTATACTACTAAGATGACCAACCACTTACTATGCACTCATTGTTAACCTTGGATTTGTTGCACCATTTCCCCAATAGTATTAAGTAATTCATAATATATTACCATAGTAGCTATCACTTCCCCCCCCCCCCCATATTTGACTAATATGTTCTTTTAGTGGTCAACATGGTCAAATCACTTCGATGCTTCTACTAATTTTGTTGCATCAATTGCAACAAGAAAGCATTACTCGTTGAGTTCACTAATATATTGAAATTTTCACTTTTTCCTATACGGTGACTAATAAAAACAATATTTAGAGCTATGAATTGTCACTACATTGTGTAAAATTCTCACGAAAAAGAGAAACATAGTACACAATTTTTTTTTTAAGCATGATTTATGGAATGATGAGGTCAACTACAGAAATACATATACCTTGGGACCATGGGTAGTGTTTCCATGTCGAACATGCCCAAACACACATGTAGGGTCTTACAAAACTCAGTTTCGATGCTCGATTCGGTTTTTATTTCCTAATGACAAATTCACCAAGTGTCCCTCAAAGGCTTAAGGAGTAGATGTGCAACTCACCATAAAATGATCATTGTGGCTTGGATCAATGATTCATTCACTTCTTTGGTATCATGACAATGCATTGCAACAAGGGTCTCCTATTTCTAGTGGGTCCATCACCTGGTGCACATCTTGTTCAATGATATCATAAACTAAGTTTTTTCTCAGTAAGAGGCTATGCAATTTTGGCATGGTGAGAGAAACTACTGAAACTCATTGAACTTGGGACCATGGTTAGCAATCTCATGTCAAACATGCCTAAACATAGTTGAAACAGATTACGAAACTAAATTGAGATGCTCGACTATGTTTTCATGCCCTAATGATAGCTTCACCATGTGTCTCTCAAAGGCTTAAGGAGGCGAGTTTCCATTCTCAATAAAATGATGGCCATGGCTTGAATCAGAAAACCGTTGACCCTATTGGGATCATGTAAATGCATTCCATATAGGGGAACCCATATCGAGTGGCTCCATCACCTAATTCTTGTCCTGTTGAATGATAATTCAAACTAGGATTTTGCTCACTAAGACACTATGCAATTTTTGGCATGATAATGTCAACTAATGAAACCCATCAAGCTTGGTACCATGGGTAGTTTTACCATGTCAAGAATTCCCAAACACACATGTAGGTGATCACAAAAATCAATTTTGAAGCTCGGTTGGGTTTTTATATGCTAATGAAATATTCACCAAGTGTCCTTGAAAGGCTTATGGAATTGAGTTGCAACTTAGCATAAAATTATGACCATGGCTTGGATTGACAAATTTTTTACTCTGTTGGGTTAATGACAATGCATTCCATATATGTTCACCTTTCTTCCATGTGTCCATCTCTTGGTGCTCATCTTGTTTAGTGATATCATAAACTAGGGTTTTGCTCAGTAATATACTATACATTTTTTGCACGATGAGATCAAATATTGGAACTCATCAATATTTAAATAATGGGTAGTGTTCCCATATAAAAAATTCCAAAACCCACATGCAGGAGCTTACAAAACTCAATCTAAATGCTCGACTAGATTTTTATGCCCTAATGACAAGTTCACCAAGACTTGTCCCTAAAAGTCTTAAGGAGGTGAGTTGCAAATCGCCATAAAATAATGATTACAGCTTATATCAATGAACTATTGAATCCATTCAAATCATTACAATGCATTCCATCTAGGGGAACCTCTATTTCATGGGTCCATTGCATAATGTTCATATTGTTCAGTGATCTCAAAAACTAGGGTTTTCCATTTTTGGCATGATTAGGTCAACTACTTAAACAACTTGACCTTGGGACTATGGGTAGTGTTTCCATGATGGACATGCCCAAACACACATGCAAGATCTTGTGTAACTCAATTCCAATGCTCAATTGGGTTTTTTTCTCCCCAGTGAAAAATTCACCAAGTGTGCCTGATGCGACTTGTCACGTGACATTTAGAAAATAGTTCTTTGAAGAATTGAATGACAATGTAGATGGTATAGTATATTTTGTAGATAAATCCAACCTCAATACCATTGTAACTAGCACCAACATGCTCAAATTCGTTGGATTCCCTAACTTTATGTTGCATAATGTTCTCCATCTTTCGAAGTTACAAAGAAACTTGTTGTTTGTTGTGCACATTCGACAACAAGGCCATTACATACACATACTCAATGGAAAAGTTGATATAAGGATATCCTATGACAACCAAGTCATCATGACTAGATAGGAAGATGAGAAACTATTGAAGTTGAAAGGGACATTTGAAAGGGCACATAATTATGCACACCTCTCTCACCACAATGAAGGTACATTTCCATCAAGTCTTTTGTGGCATGTTAGATACATGCATATCAATTATGATATTGTTTATTTGTTGAAGAATGGTTTCTCTGGTTTTCCCATCATTCAAAATAATTTGAATGAGTTTAATACTTGTATTCTTGGTAAACATAGTAAACAACCTTTCCATGATTCAAATTCTAGAGCATGTAAAAAATTGGAGTTACTACACTTTTACTTGTGTGGCCCCATGCATGTTGATTCTACAAATGTTAATAAATATCTCATGACATTTATTGATGATTACACAAGGATGTGTTGGGTTTATTTAATGAAGAAAAAATCTAAGGTATTTGAAACATTTAAAAACTTGTATGTATGTATTGAAAATGAAGGATAATCTCATATTGGAACACTTCGTAGTGATAATGGAAGCAATATACCTCCAATGAATTTGAATACTATCGTTTCCAACATGCGTGTAATATCCCTTTTTCAAATTTTATTAAAATGCCCAATTTTCCACTTTTTTTCTCAATTTCGACGTTTGACTAGTTTTACTGTTTTGACCTCCAAATCAACCCAAATGCTGCCAAATATTCTGTAGGAGTGTATGAATGGTATTTAGACTTGAATATAAGGTTCAGGGATGTTTTATGGCCCTCCAAATACTTCTGCAAACTTGATTTGTATTCTGATCAATATATGTAATTTTGACTAGTAATTTGTGCATTAAATCCCCCTCGGGTAACACTGCAAATGGCCTTCCAAATGCCTCCAAACTCCCACAAATTTATGAACAGAGGTATATAATGTGTTAAGTATGTGATTAAGGTCTCATATGCACCATTAATTGATTTTTAATACTGTTCTAACTCTCTCACATTCAACAGCAAAAACCCCCAATTCGACCCTTGGGGAAATGGCACTATTTCACCTCCCAATACAACTAAACTGAGTAAAAATGCTTCAAATTCTCAAGTACAGTACATGAAACTTGTAGAAGACATCCATGGAAATATATTTATCACAAATATATCAGAGAATCATCCATACATTTTAAATCATCATCAATACATTGGCTCACAACAAGGTAGTGGGGAAATGGCATTGTTCTTCCATTAAAAATGAGATTTATACATTTCTACTTGGAATTTCGACCTGAAAATTTTTGGAGATGAAGAAAAGAGTATTTAATTCATATTACAAAAGAAATGGGGCATTAGAAGCCCCCCCAAAGAATACAATAGCTCACCAAAAATGCCCTCCCTCAAGGAGCACGAATATGCCTTCAAAACTGGAAACGGTGGAGAGAAAGTGCTGCACCAAACCAAACCATGAAACTTCCTGTAGCTGCTACCTGCAAATACAAACTCCATTAAAGCACCATGAAAGACCTGAGTGGCCTCTCCAAACACCAATTTGGATGGGAATCTTTCACCCTCGAAATTGGCTAAGGCAAGAAACTAGTCATCCACTAGCTCTCTCTTCACAAATGCCATTTTTCTCAAATCATCAAAAGCCATTCTCATACTTGATTTCTACATTTTATAACCAACATTAGCCTTCAAGGGGTCGAAATCCTCTCAATAGATTCAATAATTTTCCATTTAGAAAATATTCCTCATTTGCCACTTGTCTCCTAGTTCCAACCTTCCATCTTCTCCCAAATTCGAATTTGAGTCTCTTTAGATTCCTCCAACTCCATGAGCGCCTTCTTGAGACTATTTTTGGGGCTGACATGTCATAATGGTCAGGTGTAATAAGTCAGGTCTGAATTTTGTCATAAAATGTCATAGATGCTTCATTATTGTTGTCATAAAACCAGGGAATCTAGCCCATGTGTCCACTAGTCTCCAATTTGACTCTTCCTCTCCCATGGAGGTTACTATTCCTTCCCATTTCGACCTAATAATCTCAATTCCATGTGTTATGACTTACCAACTCACCCAAGAGTGTTCACCTTCCCATGAATTCAAATTGGCAAGAGAGAGCTGCCATGTGTCATTGAAAAATCAAGCTAGTGTGGGTCCCACCACCTCCATATGTCTCCAAAACCACTTGCCACCTAGAATTTCTCTTGAATTTATTTATTCATCATATTTATTAAATTCTTGAAGCCTTCTAATGTCTAAATATCATTTATTAGTTTCCTTATTACCATCCCACATGTGCCCATCCAACCTAGGAAACTAGTAGGATTGATGGGATTGTCTTACTATGCACTTATTTGAATGGGGACATTACAGTCCTCCCCACCCAAGATTGCTTGTCCTCAAGCAATTTCAAATTTGGATGCTGCAAAATCTTCTCCTCTTCCCATGTGGCATCTTCATTTGGTAAGTCCTTCCATTGCACTAAATATTCTTTGATGATTCTACTCCTCAACCTTCTTTCCCGTGTCTTCAAAATATTTTCCGGAACAAGTGTGAGCTGACCTTCATCATCCAAAGGAGGAAGTATTTCTGAAGTGATGATTTTCTGACCAAGAGATTTCTTAAGACAAGAAACATGAAATACATTGTGGATTTTACTCCCTTCCGGAAGTTCTAGTTCATATGCTACTTCTCCAACCTTCCGCACTACCTTGTATGGCCCATAGTACCTTGGTTTTAATTTTTCTACTCCATTCTTTTTGAGAGATGTTTGTTTATAGGGATGCAACCTTAAATATACTAAATCATTGACTTGAAAGGTTCTCTATTCTCTATGTCTATCAGCATATTGTTTTTGTTGATTTTGAGCAACCTGCAAATTGTCTTTCAAGAGCTTTAAAATTTCTTGGCTCTCTTCCACCCAATCTTTAGCCTTTGGGGCTCTACTATCACCAAATATAATGTCAGCAAATGTAAGTGCATCATAACCATATAATGCTTTGAAAGGAGACATTCCTATTGACATATGATAAGTGGTGTTGTAGCAAAACTCACCCAAGTGTAGCCATTTTGCCCATGCTTTTTGCTGCCCTCCCACATAGTTTCTTAGGTATCCTTCCAACCATTGGTTTACCCTCTCTGTTTGTCCATCAGTTTGTGGATGATAGCTGGTACTTGGAGTCAATTGAGTGCCTACCAATCTAAAAAGTTCTTGCCAAAAAGCACCCATGAATCTACTATCTCTATCACTGACAATGCTCTTGGGGAGCCCATGCAATCTGAAGATTTCTTTGAAAAAAATATCAGCCACTTGTGCAGCACTAAAAGATGATGTAACAACAAAGAAATGAGCAAATTTTTTCAACCTATAAACTACCACATAGATGCAATCCTTACCTAAGGATTTAGGCAATCCGGTGATGAAATCCATGGAAATACTGTCCCATTTTTGCTCCGGAATGGGCAATGGTTGTAATAGGCCGGCTGGACATGTAAGTTCTGATTTGTTTTGTTGACATGCTTTACATTCATTCACATACTTCTGAACATCTTCCTTCAGCCCCTTCCAAAAAAAAATCTTTGCCTCAACTGTCTATAAGTTTTGAAGATCCCCGGATGGCCCGCTAGTGGGGAATCATGTGCTTCTTGCAAAATTCGGTACTTGAGCTTGGAGTTATGAACTAAATAAATTCTTCCCTTATAATATATCAGCCCATTCAAAATCCTATAATTATCATCCCCTTTGATTCCATCCAACACATCACAAGCAAATTTGTCTTTGGCATATTCAACTAGTAGCATGTTTTTCCAATCCTTGGCAATATCCATGAGAGAAAAGGAAGGCCTTCTTGACAAAGCATCTGCTACTATATTATTCTTTCCTTTGACATATTCAATATCAAAATCATAAGCTTGAATCTTGCTTACCCACTTTTTTTGCCTTTCATTTAGATCCTTTTGGGTGAGAAAGTGTCTTAGACTATTATGGTCAGTTTTCACCACAAACTTGCTGCCCACCAAGTATTGTCTGAATTTGGCCAATGCATGCATAATGGCCAGCATTTCTTTATCATAGATGGAGTAAAGTTTTTCATGAGGCTGCAACTTTCTGCTCTCAAAGGCTATGGGGTGTTGGCCTTGCTTTAGGACAGCCGCTATTCCTCCACCCGAAGCATCACATTCCACAACAAAAGGTTTAGTAAAATCAGGAAGTGCAAGTATGGGACAACTACTCATTACCTCTTTCATTTTTTGGAATGCTTTTGCAGCCTCTTCATCCCACTTTAAATCATCCTTCTTAGTCAAATCAGTGAGTGGAGAAGTCAACTTGGAGAACCCTTTCACAAATTTTCTGTAGTAGGTGCATATGCCAATAAAGCCTCTCAATTCGGTAATATTTTTTGGTGATGGCCATTCCAAGATAGCCCTGATTTTTTCCATGTGTACCTTCACTCCTTCTTGCCCAATAATGTGCCCAAGATACAGTAGTTCTTTCATCCCAAACTCACATTTTGATAATTTAGCAAATAAGGACTCTTCTTGCAAGATTTTCAACACAATCTCTAACTGTTGCAAATGCTCTTCCCATGTTTTACTGTAAATGAGAATATCATCAAAGAAAACCAAAACAAACCTTCTTAGTTGCTTGCAAAATATCCTATTCATACATGCTTGAAAGGTGGCTGGAGCATTAGTTAACCCAAAAGGCATGACAAGAAATTCAAAGTGGCCAAAATGACATCGAAAAGCGGTCTTTTGCACATCTTCATCTTTCATTCGAATTTGGTGATACCCTGATCTAAGGTCAATTTTTGAGAAGTATTTGGCCCCATGTAGCTCATCCATGAGCTCATCAATCCTAGGAATAGGATACCTATTCTTGATAGTCTTTTTGTTCAAGGCTCTGAAATCTATGCACATTCTCAATGTTCCATCTTTTTTCTTCACTAGCACTACTGAAGAAGCATAAGGGCTAGAGCTTGGTCTAATGAGCCCCAACTCTAGGAGTTCTTGGATAAATTTTTCAATCTCATCTCTAAACCTTTTAGGATGTCTATAAGGTGGTATTTGAATGGGTGAAGTACCCTCCTCCAAAACAATACTGTGCTCAACCCCCCTATCTGGTGGCCTACCATGTGGAAGGTCTCTAAAAACCTTTTCATATTTTTGCAAAAGTCTCTCTATCTCCTTTGGGTGTTTGACAATATTTATAGTTGGCTTGGGAGATGTAATATGACATTCAGCAGCCCATTCTATATCCCCATGCCTCAATATAGATCTCATGCTATTGCAAGTCACTACTTGATTTCGATAAGTGTGTTGCCCTCTCACAACTCTTTGTACTCCTTTTGAATCTTGGAATTTCATTTTGGGAATTTAATAATTTACTGTATGCTCTCCTATTGAATACAACCATTGCACTCCCAAAACCACATTAGTATCAGCAACATCAACCACATAAAAACTATCAACAAAAGTATAGTTACCTACGGTGACTTGCAGCTTTGGAACCCATGTTTTGCATTGCATTGTGTTGTGACTGGGAATGACAACTGTGAAGCCATCAAATGGTTCAATAGGTATCTTTCTTTTCTCTACCATCTCTGCATCAATGAAGTTATGAGTGGCTCCTCCATCTACCAAAACTGAAGTTCTTTGTCCTTGTACCACACCTTTGCATCGGATAGTATGATAGCGAGGTACTGCTGAAAGCACTGCCATTCTTGCTTTGTCCGGTGAAGGCTGATTTTCTTCTTGTCTTTCCTCTTCTACTGCTGTCTCATATGCCTCCTCTTGATCTGAAATATGTCCATATTCATCCATGCTCCCATCATACCCCTCATTATCAGAAAATACTTCTATGTATTGAGCCTTTCCTTTGGTACATTTGTGCCCCGGTGTCCATGGTTGGAAGCATGTGAAGCATAGTTTCTTTTTTCTAAGTTCATCCCTGTTTAGTCCCTCTTTTTTATTCCTCTCAAATGAATCTCTTTGCCAAGGTTTCTTATCATATCCATCCCTTTTCCAAGGTTTCTTTTCAAATTTATAGCTAGGCTTAGGAGGAAATCTCGTTCTAGGAAGCACATTTTGGAGATCCCTAGTCAAGCTCATTGCATCTTTTAATGTAGTTGGCTTGTGGGCTTTGACCAAACCTCTTAAGGGTTTAGCCAAACCTTCAGTGAACAGCAATACTAATCTTCCCATAGATACATCAGCCACCTTGACTGATAATTTTTGAAAGTCCAACATATATTCAGTAGGGGACCCAGTTTGCTTCAATTGAGCTAGTTCTTTGAAAGGCAATTCTGGATCTTTTTGTTCAAATCTTTCTAGTACCCTGTCAACAAATTCTCTATATGTTTTAACCTGATTATGACCCAAGGTTTTCAGCCCATGAAACCACCATTCATTGGCATCTCCTTCCAAATGCAAAATGGTCATTTTTAATGCATCCTCTTCCAACATAGGATTCAGCTGAAAATATACATCCAATTTTTGCACCCAAGTGTTAGCAGAATTTTGAGAAGAACCATCAAAAGTAGGAAGTGACATTTTTCCAATAGCACTATTCAATTCTTTGTTTTGGAATGGACTCCTATTGTCTCCCTTCATTTTAATCTTTTGCATAGCATCAATGTAGTCACTGAGTGGTACACCTCTTTTACACTCTTCATTCAAATCATTCCAACCATTTAGTAGTTTCTTGTAATCCAATTCAAGATTGGGTTCTTCTTTGGGTGTGAGAAATTTAGGTGCAGTATGCCTTTGTGTGCTTTGAAATTCATCAGGTCTATTATGAGGTCCTGTACTTGAGAAAATATGCTCATTCCCTTTCATCTGTTCCCTTGAGTGTGAACCACTATTATCTCCTATCATCCCTTTGCCTGAAAGTTGGCTACCCAACAATTCGAAACCTTTCATCATTTGTTTATTCATATCTAGAATAACCATGGTAAGTCCTTCAAAACATGGTTTTAAGGCTTCAATAAATTCCTCCTTATGTCTTAATTTTTCCTCCTCCTCTCTACCCATTGTTTTAGAAAAGAACTCTTTTTCTGCTACTATCTCTTCTTCAACCAAAACTTCTTCAAATACTGATTCAAAGGGTGGTGTTTTATTTGTTTGGATTCTTGTTAATACCATCAGGTTCCAAGACCATGCTCTGATACCACTTGTAATATCCCTTTTTCAAATTTTATTAAAATGCCCAATTTTCCACTTTTTTTTCCCAATTTCGACGTTTGACTAGTTTTACTGTTTTGACCTCCAAATCAACCCAAATGCTCCCAAATATTCTGTAGGAGTGTATGAATGGTATTTAGACTTGAATATAAGGTTCAAGGATGTTTTATGGCCCTCAAAATACTGCTGCAAACTTGATTTGTATTCTGATCAATATATGTAATTTTGACTAGTAATTTGTGCATCAAATCCCCCTCGGGTAACACTGCAAATGGCCTTCCAAATGCCTCCAAACTCCCACAAATTTATGAACAGAGGTATACAATGTGTTAAGTATGTGATTAAGGTCTCATATGCACCATTAATTGATTTTTAATACTGTTCTAACTCTCTCACATTCAACAGCAAAAACCCCCAATTCGACCCTTGGGGAAATGGCACTATTTCACCTCCCAATACAACTAAACTGAGTAAAAATGCTTCAAATGCTCAAGTACAGTACATGAAACTTGTATAAGACATCCATGGAAATATATTTATCACAAATATATCAGAGAATCATCCATACATTCGAAATCATCATCAATACATTGGCTCACAACAAGGTAGTGGGGAAATGGCATTGTTCTTCCATTAAAAATGAGATTTATACATTTCTACTTGGAATTTCGACCTGAAACTTTTTGGAGATGAATAACAGAGTATTTAATTCATATTACAAAAGAAATGGGGCATTAGAAACTCCCTCAAAGAATACAATAGCTCACCAAAAACGCCCTCCCTCAAGGAGCACGAATATGCCTTCAAAACTGGAAATGGTGGAGAGAAAGTGCTGCACTAAGACAAACCATGAAACTTCCTGTAGATGCTACCTGCAAATACAAACTCCATTAAAGCACCATGAAAGACCTGAGTGGCCTCTCCAAACACCAACTTGGATGGGAATCTTTCACCCTCGAAATTGGCTAAGGCAAGAAACTAGTCATCCACTAGCTCTCTCTTCACAAATGCCATTTTTCTCAAATCATCAAAAGCCATTATCATACTTGATTTCTACATTTTATAACCAACATTAGCCTTCAAGGGGTCGAAATCCTCTCAATAGATTCAATAATTTTCCATTTAGAAAATATTCCTCATTTGCCACTTGTCTCCTAGTTGCAACCTTCCATCTTCTCCCAAATTCGAATTTGAGTCTCTTTATATTCCTCCAACTCCATGAGCACCTTCTTGAGCCTATTTTTGGGGCTGACATGTCATAATGGTCAGGTGTAAGAAGTCAGGTCTGAATTTTTTCATAAAATGTCATAGATGCTTCATTATTGTTGTCATAAAACTAGGGAATCTAGCCCATGTGTCCACTAGTCTCCAATTTGACTCTTCCTCTCCCATGGAGGTTACTATTCCTTCCCATTTCGACCTAATATGCTCAATGCCATGTGTTATGACTTACCAACTCACCCAAGAGTGTTCACCTTCCCATGAATTCGAATTGGCAAGAGAGAGCTGCCATGTGTCATTGAAAAATCAAGCTAGTGTGGGTCCCACCACCTCCATATGTCTCCAAAACCACTTGCCACCTAGAATTTCTCTTGAATTTATTTATTCATCATATTTATTAAATTCTTGAAGCCTTCTAATGTCTAAATATCATTTATTAGTTTCCTTATTACCATCCCACATGTGCCCATCCAACCTAGGAAACTAGTAGGATTGATGGGATTGTCTTACTATGCTCTTATTTGAATGGGGACATTACACTGCGATAATGCATCAAACCACCATTCCATATAATCCTCAACAGAATGGTGATTTAGATGATATGGATGTCTCATATGATTGTGAGTTGAATGTATCTTCTAACCTTGAACCTAATTCCTTTGAAGAAGATTCATCCCATGATGAGGGGAAAGAATCCATGCATAATGAATATGATGCTCTCATGAAGAATGGGAAATGGAAGTTGGTGGACCCTCCATTTGGAACCAATCCAATTAGCTGCAAGTGGGTTTACAAGAACATGTATAAATTAGATGGATCACCTGACAAGCATAAGATGAGGCTTGTGGAACAAGGTTTTGAATTAAAAAAAGGCATTGACAATGGGTATACATTTTTCCCAAAAATAAAATGGGCTAACATCCATACTCTATTAGCTTTGGCTACGCATAATGGGTGAAAATTCATCAATTGGATGTGAAGGTTGATTTATTGAATGAAGGTTTGAAAGAGAACATGTTCATGTCTCGGCTAGAAGGTTTTGTTGTGAAGGGATAAAAACAAAATGTTTGAAAACTCATCCATCCTTTGTATGGCTCAAAACAAGTACCTTACACATCGTATGAAAGGATAACAAAGAATCCTCTGAAATCAAATTTGAAACACTTTATTCTTGACGATATAATATTGTTTTCAAAGAGAATGGGAAGATATGTTGTATATCTGGTAGTGTATGTAGATAATATATTGATGGTAGGGAATAATGGAAACTACACTACATCCATAAAAAGAAAATTGAAGAAAGGATTTGAGATGACAGATTTGGGTCATCTTCACTACTATTTAGGAATTGAAGTGACTCATAATCGAAAGTACATATTCATCTCCTAGAAGAAGTACATTTGAGAATTGTTAAACAAGATTGACATGACAGAGTGTAGCCCCCTCTCTACTTGTTGGGTGGGGCCCAAGTGGGTTGGAAAAATATGTGATTGTCGAAAATTGTGCGTAGCGCACTACAGCAGGAAGAAAAGACAATTTTGATTAGTACGCATTGCGTGCTGCGGCAGGTAGAGAAAGCAGTTTCGGTGAAAGCGCATTGTGCGCGGCGGCAGGTGACAAACAAGTTGAGGTTTTGCGCATGTCGTGCGATGGCAATGACTAAGGCATGATCACGCAATAGGTCGATGCACATAGTAGTGCATAAGATACTTTTGGGGCAGAACATGGGTAAAGGTTAGACGAGGATATGACCTAGTTTGGGTAAGGAACAGGTGGATGGAAGATGAAAGCGACCTATTCAAATGTGTGGTGGAAAGCAGTTGAGAAGCTAGGCCACGACACCGATGGAGACAGGCAGGCGAAGGAGTGGAAAGGGACAGGCAATGATGCAGTTGTAACCGCTTGGAGGACTGCGGCTGTCAGAAGAGCGTGTGAGTCACAAGTGGCCCAACTGGAACATGTGGAGTAAGCTGTTGACAGCGATAGCTAGGGTGGCAGTTAGCCACGCCGGTTTTGTAGACCTAAGTGTTTTTGGTTACGAATTGTAAAGATATGCCTGCGTGCATCATCTGTAAATAGGCATGATTTTGTATGGGAAAGGGTTGTTGGTTGGGTTGTTGAACTCTCATTTTGGTTAAGTGTTGATTATTGTATAATCTAAAGCTTAGACAACCATTGTAAAGGCTCTGCAGTTGAGTGTGCAGAGGCCTATCTGAGAGAGAAGAGAGTCTGTAGCTGAGTGCGCAGACTAAGAACAGTTGTACCCTTCCCATTAAGGGAAATATTAACAACCATTCTTTTGGACGTAGCCTCCATCCGGTGGGTGAACCATGTTAAATTCTGTGTTGTGTGACCAATGTGTTTTGTTATGATTGTTTAATTGCTTGATATGTATGTTTAATGCTGGAAACTTCTGTATGTGATTTCTTTTATATGTATTCGCCGCAGTGAATGGGAATAATATGTTAAGTAATGCATGCACAAAGGACCGTTAAGTATTCAACATGTATGAATCTGTCGATTGGAATATATGAATCTATCTATTGGTCAAGTACTGAACACTGAGTTTAAGCACAGCGTTGGAGCGCACAGTAACATATGTTATTAAACCATCCACAATTTACTAATAAGACCTGAATGGAGTAAAGGGATAAAGGACGTTAAGTAGAATGGTTAGAATTGAACATCTTGGTAAAGACGCGCAGTCTCATGGATGCACTGAGTCATTAAAGGTTGCTGTGAGGTAGCTCTTGATAGCTTACTGTCGTAACATAAAGGTATCATGTATCGCCTAGTCATTGGAGGTACAAGCACAGTTGTGCGCTGAAGGCGCAAATGCGTGAGCACAGTTGCACACTGAAGTATCCGACGCGGAACATAATGTTCGTGCAATATCTATCCGCACAACCCGCAAGAAGTGCACTACTTATTATCTTTTCCTCCCATTGCATCACCCAGTCGTGGAAACTTGATTCCGGAACCACCTGCTCCAAATTTACCTCGGGTGAGACCTCAGGCTGCGCGTAGCCTGTTGCTGAAAGGGCTAGTGAATTGAGGTTTTGTGGGTTCCTTGAACTGTGAAGTACCTAGGTCTACACTGGAAACCTCAAGAAGGTGATCGACAGCCAACAAATGGTTCCGTTGTCGGGACCAATCTACAATGAAGAGACCTTCAGTCCAGAGGAACTACTTCTGTTGAGGAGGGAGGTAATATCAAGAAATCAGTTCCTCACTGGTAACATTGACATTCTCGAGTTTGACGATCAAGTGGATGAAACAACATTTTTTGATATATTCCACATAGCTGTGACAGTTTTGGAATCTACTGTTGCTGACTACATTGACACTGAAGACCGCAACGTGATGAGAGTAATTAATGACCTCAATCAACATCATCAACAGGACCTCTCTACCCTCTTTAGCATTATAGCTCTCTCTCTTTACGTAGAGTTCGATGATTTTGTTAACATTGTAGAAACTAGAGTATTGAAGCTGCACCACAGCCCATACAAGAAAGAGGAGACTGAGATTTATGTTCCCATACATAACTGGTTCAAAGTTCAGCACCATTGGAAAAGGAAATGAGAAACACGGTACTAGGCCGAGATGTTGTTCGCAAAGGTAGCTGAATGCTCAACACGAAGAGCATCAGGGAAGGTTGTTCCGCAGAGACAGTACGACCTTATCTGAAATGCCCACACTATCATAGCTACTCATTAGAAGATCGTTATACCACTTGACAATACTTGAAAATGGTCACAACTGAGATCCCGACGGTGAAAGATGCGGTTCAGATCGACATGACACCAGATGTCCAGATGACGCGAGTAAAATCCCATCACATTCAGAAATGATTGTCTAGCTACCCACGCGGCAGGTCGATAAATTGACACTTGGCATGCGACCACTGTAAAGACGCATGATTAGCACTAATCACATATCATGGTGGGATGGCACCCATTAATCATTTTACATGAATGCCAACGTGGCTACCTCAGTTCAGAGCACGCGAATCATGCAAAGCTGATCCTCCCCAGGGATTCTAACATACAGGAACATCACTGAAGGAGGCTATATACACTAAACCCAAGAGGCATTGAGAACACAATTCCTAGTTATCATCTTTGACCAGGGTCATGACTGAGCCCGGGATATACCCTGAGAGTTGCTAGTTGAGAGATAGGCCAAGAAGGCCTTGGAAGAGAGAACTGACCAAGTGCCATGGTGCACTTCATCTCCAGTAGAAGCACCACGGGTGCTCTAAGATCTAGGATGACAAGCATCCATGAGCAATCTGTAGAGGCATCTATTGTAGTCCTCAGGAGGCATCACCCTAGGGTTTCCTCCGAGATGTCTATGGAGTTCCTAACTGATAAGAGTAATGCGACACTCAGTAGGCTTAACCATCGAGTTTCATCTAAGATGTCTACGTGATTATTGATCATTGAAAGAACCACGGTCTCCCTGCATATAGACTCACCAGGAGCAAGGGCAGATAGAGCTCAGCAATAGACGACCCAAGCCGCGAAACAGATGTGCTGGAACATCCGGCCTATTTCCCGACTTGGTGATGTGGAAGAACTTCTGCACCAGCCAGACAACTGATGGACCACTTAGAAAGGTGCACAAGAGGAAGATGATCAAGGTTCCACACGAATGACAGTCGTTGGCAAGAAGTACATGACAGCGAGCCATGCCCCATCAGTCCTTTTCAAGAGAAACATTGCCATGATATTCATCTTTAGAGGGATGTTGCTGTGATGTGCATCACAACCTATCTGGAGTTTCCGCTAAGTTTGAACAGAAAGCCAAGAATGTAGTTGCAGAGTTGCAGCAAACTCTTCAAAGCTTCACAGTAAAGGTTGGGACAATAAAAGAGGAATAATAATATCTCTATAGGAATACAACCACTTCCATATAGAGGAATAATAACATCTCTATAGGAATACAATATACATATATGTGAAATACATTCCGAAGTTACATATACATCAACACTCCCTCTTAACTAGGAAGGTATTTCTAGACACAGGTCTTCTATCACAAGTCATCTTCTCTGGATCATCGTCGCTGGATAATTGTCATCGAGTCATCATCATCGTCACTGCTGCTGCTATCTCAATCAATATCTGAATCTAATCGTCATAGGAATTTCTACAGAGCTAGTCCTTTTTCATACTGGATGTAGTCCCACCACCTATAGGTCTTCATCATCACTGGCCATACTGTGGAATCCTCAGGACTTATTACGTGCGTCACAAAACCTGGCTGTAGCATCCCAGGCTATTACGAGCACACAACTCTACCTGTCAGATCTCCCAGGAGCACATTACATGTGACCCATCACAAAACCTAGCTGAAGCATCCCAGGCTGTTACGAGCACAGAGCTCTTCCTGTCGGATCTCCCAAGAGCACATTACATGTGATCTCACCACAAAACCTGGCTGAAGCATCCTAGGTTGTTACGAGCACACAGTTCTACCTATCGGATCTCCCAGGAGCACATTACATGTGGTCCACCACAAAACTTGGAAAGAGAATCCCGGGACTGATTACGAGCACACAGCTCAACCTATCGGATCTCCCAGGGCGCTATTATATATGGTCACCATAAAACCTTGCAAGAGCATCCCAAGACTTACTACGGGAACACATCCCAACCTATCGGATCTCCCAGGGTGATATTACATGTGGTCATGGCAAAACCTTGCAAGAGCATCCCAGGACTTATTACAAGCACACAGCTCAACCTATCGGATCTCCCAGGGCGCTATTATATGCCATAGGACAAAACCTCGAAAGAGCATCTGCCAGATATCCCAGGGAGCTATTATATGCCAGTGGAAAAACCTTGCAAGACTATCTGTAGATATCCCAGGGCGCTATTTTATGTCCTCTCAGAGCAAAACCTCGAAAGAGCATTTGCCAGATATCCCAGAGCGAAATTATATTTCATAGGCAAAACCTTGCAAGACTATCTGCAAATCTCCCAGGGCACTATTATATGCTCATCTGCACAACTTGATCCATGGCCACAGAGTATCAACCTGATACTCACCATAAATCATCCTGATGTACACATGATCATCCTGATCATCATCAATGCAACATCCTACTGCATGTCATCTGGAGCAACATCCTGAAGCTCATCATCCATGATCATCCTGATCATATAATGCATCTACCTGATCCATACCAAGTATCTACCTGATACATATCATCATACATGATCCACCTGATCATACCTGATACATATCAACATACATGATCTACCTGATCATACACAGTATCCACCTGATACATATACAAACACATGGTCCAAGCATCCAACATGATGCATATACAAAACATATACAAATGATCCTACTGATCATATCCAGCATCCAACATGATGTGTACATACATATGCATATAAATGATGCAACTGATCATATCCAGCATCCAACATGATGCGTACATACATATACATATGAATGATCCAACTGATCATATCCAGCATCCTCTTGATGCATATATACAGCAGTAACTGGAGCATCGTCCTGATGCTCATCATCTAGCGCTTACATCCATAGCCATGTGAAGGATCCTCCTTCCAACATGCTTGGAATGGCTTCTGCAAATGTGTCAATCACTTCTTTCTCGAAGTGTCATCAATCTGAAGAACACCAAGCCTCTCCTTGAAGTACTCGAACTTCACCCTAGCTAGTGGCTTCGTCAGCACATCTACAATCTACTCGTCCGTCGCAATGTACAGGACCTTCACAGCTCCTCTCTGCACCATATCCCTGATATAGTGATATTTGATCTCTATGTGTTTTGACCTATCATGAAACACTGGGTTCTCGAACAGCTTCACACAACTCTGGTTATCACAAAAAATACCAGTAGCATCCAACGGGAGATCAAATAACTTAGATAGTAGCTTCCAAAGCCATACTGCCTCACCACTAGTTGAACAGTCTACAACATACTCTGCCTTAGTTGTACTTGGTGCTACGCGGGACTGCTTCCTGCTAAACCAAGAGATCACTCCTGATCCCATACTGAAGCAGCACCCATAAGTGCTCTTCCTATCTGTAGTATTGCTAGCCCAATCTGAATCAACATAACCCTGGAGGTTAAACTTTTGATTCGCTTCATACTTGAGCCCATAATCCACTGTACCCTTTAGGTACCTCAGAACATGCTTTACAGCAACCAGGTGAACACTCCTCGGATCTATCAGGAAGTGACTCAATGTGTTCACAGCAAAGCAAATATCTAGTCTCGTGTTCGTCAGGTACATCAAGGACCCAATCATCTGACGATACATAGAGACATCAACTGGCTCAGATGAAGCATCACATAGAATTTTCAGATTCGATGCCATAGGTGTGGCCATGGCCTTGCAATCCATCATCCCTAATCTCTTCAGGATATCTACTATTTACTTCCCTTGACCAAGGAAGATCCCAGCTGCACTCTGCCACACCTCCATACCTAGGAAATAATGCATCATTCCCAAACCTTTCATATCGAACTCGGCAGCAAGCTTCATCTTAGTATCTGCAATCAATCTATCATCTCCTGTTACAAATAAGCCATCCACATACAGGAGAAAAATCACAAGATTCCCTTCCTCAACCTTGTAGTAAAGGTTGGAATCCGCTTTACTCTTGGTAAAGCCCAAATTGGATAGAAAGCTATCTATCCTATCATACCAAGTTTTGTAGATATATGAATCCCTGTCATGTGTCTCAGAACCAAGTGGCTTCTCCACATACACTTCTTCTTCAACTACACCATTCAAGAAGGCTGTCTTGAAATCCATCTGGTGTATCCTCCACTTCATCATTATAGCCAGAGCAAGTACTGATCTAATGGAAGTGTATATGGCTATAGGAGCAAAAGTCTCTATGCTACCACCTGCATCATGCTTGATCTTGTAGATCCTCTTGGAAGTCACTACAGACTCCCCTTCAGGTCTTGGGACTGCATCCCAAACATCTTCATGATCGACTAGTACTCCTCGATCATGGCATTCTTCCCAGATCCTGGGAACTTCAATATCTTCAATATTTTCAATAGATAACTTTGTTGCTGAACAAATGTTGTAGTCCTTCTTTTGTAGGTGATGGTATACGATCTTTCCTACACAACAAGTTAAATTACATGATTAGAAAACATCTCATAGTTTTCAGAACAAATTCTTACACATAAAAAATATGTCATACAGTAATGCAATTATCTTAGCCAATGCTTCAATACAACATTTATCCATATTCCGTAACTTTCTAGATGCCTTCCAATCTCTACCAGAACATTGTTAAGAGTGTGCACAACTCCTAACATGTTAGCAAAGAGGTTTCATTCTAGACAAGTAGCAATGGAATGTTGTACAGTGCCATAGGCCACTTACCCATGTATATTAGTAGTATACTGTTCATCAATGCAACTATTCTAATATGCATAATACACAACCTAATTCTAGGAACATAAGCATATACATCATTGAATAACATTATGTAAGAAATGACAATTCAAATACTTATCTTTGTTTGGTTGCTGGGTGGACTCCCTCTGAGTCTTTGCAACTCCATTCTGATGTGGATTGTGAGAAGTGGTCAACTCCCTCTGAATATCTACATCCTTGTCGAAACTACTGAAGTGTGCTCCTTTTCTTTCTTGCAGGAACAACTGGAGTGTGCTCCCTCTTGATCTTTGCTTCCTGGATTTCTTGTCCTTGAACTTATATCCATCCTTAATCACTATGCATGCTTATTAGTATCATCATTGTGTTATCATTGAGGTCTCATACATAATCATACATTCATTAGTATATTCTTAATACTATCAAAACACAATAATCTTAAGCATGTATAGTCATGATCATTCATAGATAATAAACATTAGTATTCAAGGTTTTAGGGAAGTCTTTTTTTACTCATGCATATTCTTATTTGATCATAGAACTTTTCTGATTAGTTAAATCATCAATGCATAAACCCATGATTACTCAAACCTATAACTTCATGATTCTTCTGGTTAGTCATATCATCAATTATGGTAAGAAACATAATATGTATACAACCATGACTATTCAAACCTATGACTTCATGAATAATCATTATCAACAACACAACAATATAAGATCCTAACACAAGGTAGGATTCTAGCTTGATATAGGAAAAACATACCTAGATTAGCATGCTATCTAGCTATGTCTAACATACCCGCATAATGTCTTATGGTTCTCTTTAGTGACTTGTGCTAGAAACCTGTAAGCCATACCTATCAAGATTGCTTGTAATCTTCTTATGGAAGGCCTTAGCCTCATCTCCCTCTGAAATAGGAACTTCTTCACTTATGCAGGTGACCAATCCATCCTCTTCTAGGATTAACCCAATCCACTTGATTTGCAGGAGTTGGATCTGGAGCTGTAATAGAGTTTGTCAGAGAATCCCCAAAAATTCAAACTTTGAATTTCAAACTTCTGAAAGGATAGAAATATGTGCCTTGATGAGCTAATCAAGCTGGTATATTAAGAATTTGAAAACTGCAAAGTTTCACTCCTCAATTTTGCCTTTGAAACTTTCGGATTCACTTACGTGACCCCGAACTAGGGTTTGATGAAGCCCACTCTTCTACCCAATCAAAAGGTTTGATCCAAAGCTCTAAGCTTCTATTTTTCTGAGGAGCTTCCAGTCATGGTCACAGATTTCAAAAATTCCCATTTTTGCAGAAGCCCTAATTTTCCTCCTTTCCAATCAAAGTCCCGAACTACGGTCTGATCAAGCCCAGTCTTCTACCCAACCAAAAATTCTGATGTTGGTCTCTAAATTTCTATTTTGATGAGTAACATTCAGCTGTAGTCTTCGATTACAAAAATTTGAACTTTCTCCGAAACCCTAAATTCCGAAAGCCATGAATGAAGGTGCTCAAAAATAATTATGTTATGACAGAAATATGTACCTGATTGATTCTGGTGTAACTCCGCACTTTTTGATCCATAAGGTCTGAAAATTTTTCCTAAGATATCCCGACCTGTCATATTTCCATCCCGATAGGTCTGACCTCAATTGGATTCTCTGAGAGAGAGTTATGCCAAGTGTCGCAACATGACCTATTAATGGGATAAAATAGGAGAGCGAACTTGTATAGGGTGCCACGTGTCACTGGTTCAACTTCGACCTCTGAAATTTTTTCCAGAGATACTACAGTCTGTGTACTACCTGTCACTTTTACGAAATTTCATTTGGAGCTTCCTAGCCCAAGTTATGACCTTTTTTTCCCAGGTCACCCGTTTCTGA
This sequence comes from Larix kaempferi, assembly GCA_027924585.1. Lineage (NCBI taxonomy): Eukaryota > Viridiplantae > Streptophyta > Pinopsida > Pinales > Pinaceae > Larix > Larix kaempferi. The sequence goes on along the minus strand of BSBM01000361.1, from coordinate 61,152,615 downwards.
CTGAGATCTGGAAGAGGCAGAAACCCTATATTGAACAGATCATAAATTACAAAGTACAACGAATTAGAAGTTGTCCTTTGGACACAAGGTATGGGGATCTGATCTTGCACCTATAAAAGTTTCAGATCCGAAGCCTTCTCCAAAATTGATTTATAGCGAAAGTGCTACGATGACTATTTTTTTCTATATCAAGCCCTAGCATCATAAGTGCAACAAGTGTCATACATGCCATATCATGCCTTCTTTTAGGCTAGCTCTGATACCATGTTAAATTTTCAGAATTTACTTCAATCTGATCTAGGATCTTAACTGAGAGAACAACATGTACAGCAAATCTATAGCATATCAATCATGGACACAACAATGCAAGCACATAAGAGACACAGAGTTTACTTGGGGAAAACCATAAAGGTGAAAAACCCCAATAACTTCCTCAGAGATAGATAGAGCAATGATACAACCAGAATACAAGAGATAGTCTTCTCCTAGCAGCAGAGCCTCCTCCTCCACAGGTGCGCCATTCTCCAAAGTGTGAGTGAGAGAATAGAATGTGTAAGATGAGAGAGACACAATCTCTATTTATACACTAAATTGACTTGACCTTTACTCAACTAGGTCGACGTCAACTTAACCACTTAACATAATGCTGACTGGGCCGACCCCCACTAGGGTGGTCTAATAAACCTTTGACGCACATGGCCGACCCCTAATAGGGTGGTCTAATAACCCTTTGAACCACATGACTTATACAGGGCCGACCCTAACAAGGTGGTCTAATAACCCATCAAGTCTAAGTTACGACACTTACAATATAAATGACGACACTTCCGTATAGACAAATAATAACATCTCTATAGGAATACACCCACTTCCGTATAGAGGAATAATAACATCTCTATAGGAATACAATATACATATATGTGAAATACATTCCGAAGTTACATATACATCAACACCTTGAACCATGAAGTACCTGGGTCTACACTAGAAACCTCAAGAAGGTGATCGAAAACCAACAAATGGTTCCATTGCCGGGACCAATCTACAATGAAGACACCTTAAGTCTAGAGGAACTACTTTTGCTGAGGAGGGAGGTAATGTCAAAAAATCAGTTCCTCACTAGTACCATTGGCATTCTCGAGTTTGACGATCAAGTGGATGAAACGACAGTTTTTGATATATTCCACATAGCCACGACAATTTTGGAATCTAGTCTTGCTGGCTACATTGACACTGAAGACCGCAACAAGATGACAGTAATTAATGACCTCAATCGACATCATCAACAGGACCTATCTACCCTCTTTAGCATTATAGCTCTCTATCTTTACGCAGAGTTTGATGATTTTGTTAACATTGCAGCAACCAGAGTATTGAAGCTGCACCACAGCCCATACAGGAAAGAGGAGACTGAGATTTACATTCCCACACATAACTGGTTCAAAGTTCAGCACCATTGGAAAAGGAAAGGAGAAACGCAGTACTAGGCCGAGATGTTGTTCGCAAAGGTAGCTGAATGCTCGACACGAAGAGCATCAGGGAAGGTTGTTCCACAGAGACAGTGTGACCTTATCCGAAATGCCCACACTATCATAGCTACTCATTAGAAGACCGTTAGACCACTTGACAATACTTGATAATGGTCACAACTGAGATCCCGACGGTGGAAGATACGGTTCAGATCGACATGACACCAGACCTCTAGATGACACGAGTAAAATCCCATCACATTTAGAAATGATTGTCTAGCTACCCACGCGGCAGGTCGCCAAATCGACATTTGGCACGTGGCCATCGTAAAGACGCATGATTAGCATTAATCACATATGATGGCGGGATGGCACCCGTTAATCATTTTACATGAATGCCAATGTGGCTACCTCAGTTCAGAGCATGCGAATAATGCGAAGCTGATCCTCCCCGAGGATTCTAACATACATGAACGTCAATGAAGTAGGCTATATATACTAAACCCTAGAGGCATTGAGAACACAATTCCTAGTTATCATCTTTGACCAGGGTCATGAGTAAGCCCAGGATATACCCTGAGAGTTGCTGGTTGAGAGACAGGCCAAGAAGGCCTTGGAAGAGGGAACTGACTCGGTGCCATGGTGCACTTCATCTCCAGTAGAAGCACCACAGGTGCTCTAAGATCCAGGACGACAAGCGTCCATGAGCAATCTGTAGAGGCATCTTCCGTAGTCCTCAAGAGGCATCACCCTAGGGTTTCATCCGAGATATCTACGGAGTTCCTAACCGATAAGAATAATGCAACACTTAGTAGGCTTAACCATCGAGTTTCATTCGAGATGTCTACGTGATTACTGATCATTGAAAGAACCATGGTCTCCCTGCATATAGACTCACCAGGAGCAAGGGCAGATAGAGCTCAGCAAGAGACAACCCGAGCCATGAAACAGATGTGCCGGAACATTCGACCTATTTCCTGACTTGGTGATGTGGAAGAACTTGTGCACCAGCCAGACAACCAATGGACCACTTAGAAAGGTGCACAAGAGGTAGATGATCAAGGTTCCACGCAAATGACGGTCGTTGGCAAGAAGTACATGATAGCGAGTTGTGCCCCGTCAGTCCGTTTCTAGATAAACATCGCCATGATATTCATCTTTAGAGGGATGCCGCTATGATGTTCATCGCAACCTATCTGGAGTTTCCGCTAAGCTCGAACAGAAAGCCAAGAACGTAGTTGCGGAGTTGCAGCAAACTCTGCAAAGCTTCACAGTAAAGCTTGGGATGATAAAAGAGCCACAGGTGGAAGTGGCTCAGGACGAGCCACAGGTGAGTGTTAGGGGCTTGTTGGGCGGGGCCCAAGTGGGTTGGAAAAATATGCAAGTAAGGAAAATCATGCGTAGTGTTCTGTAGTAGGAAGAAAAGACAATTTTGATTAGTGCGCATTGTGCACTGTGGCAGGTAGAGAAAGTAGTTTTGGTGAAAGTGCATTGCACACGGCGGTATGTGATGAACAAGTTGAGGTTTTGCGCGTGTCGCGTGATGGAAATGACTAAGGCACAATCGCGCAGCATGTCGATGCGCATAGTAGCGCATAAGCTACTTTTGGGGCAGAACATGGGTAAAGGTCAGACAAGGATATGACCTTGTTTGGGTAAGGAACAGGTGGATGGCAGATGAAAGTGACCTGTTCAAATGTGTGGTGGAAAGCAGTTGAGAAGCTAGGCCATGATGCTGATGGCGATAGGCAAGTGAAGGAGTGGAAAGGGACAAGCCATGATGTAGTTGTAATAGCTTGGAGGACTGCAGCTGTCAGAAGAACGTGTGAGCCATGAGTGGCCCAGCTGGAACACACGGAGTAAGATGTCGATGGCGACAGCTAGGGTGGCAGTTAGCCACGCCAGTTTTGTAGACCTAAGGGTTTTTGCATACGAATTGTAAAGATATGCCTACGTGCATAATCTATAAATAGGCATCATTTTGTATGGGAAAGGGTTGTTGGTTGGGTTGTTGAACTCTCAGTTTGGTTAAGTGTTGATTATTGTAGAATCTAAAGCTTAAACAACCATTGTAAAGGCTCTGCAGCTGAGTGCGTAGAGGCCTATCTGAGAGAGAAGAGATTCTGTAGCTGAGTGCGCAGACTAGGAACGGTTGTACCCTTCCCATTAAGAGCAATATTAACAACCATTATTGTGGATGTGGCCTCCATCCGGGGTGTGAACCATGTTAAATTATGTGTTGTGTGACCAATGTGTTTTGTTATGATTGTTTAATTGCTTGATATGTATGTTTAATGCTGGAAACTTCTGTATGTGATTGCTTTTATATGTATTCACTGCAGTGAATGGGAATAATATGTTAAGTAATGTATGTTCAGAGGAATGTTAAGTATTCAACATGTATGAATTTGTTGATTGGAATGTATGAAGCTATCTATTGGTCAAGTAGTGAACACTGAGTTTAAGTGTAGCATTGGAGCGCGTAGTAACGTATGTTATTAAACCATCCACAATTTACTACTAAGACTTGAATGGAGTAAAGGGATAAAGGACATTAAGTAGAATGGTTAGAATTGAACATCTTGGCAAGGACGCGTAGTCTCACAGATGCCCCAAGTCATTAAAGGTTGCTGCGAGGTAGCTCTTGATAGCTTACTGTCGTAACACAAAGGTATCATGTATCTCACAGTCATTGGAGGTGTGAGCACAGTTGTGCGCTGAAGGTGCAAGTGCACGAGCACAGTTGCGTGCTGAAGTATCTCACATGAAACAAAAGGTTCACACAGTATCTATCCACGCAACCCACAAGAAATATGCTACTTATTAGCTTTTCCTCCCATCGCATCACCCGGTTGTGGAAACTTGATTCCACAACCATGCTCTCCAGCTTCGCCTCGGGTGAGAGCTCACGCTGCGCACAGCCTGTTGCCGAAAGGGCTGGTGAATTGGGGTTTTGTTGGTTCCTTGAACCACGAAGTACTTGGGTTTACACTGGAAACCTCAAGAAGGCGATCGACATCCAACACTACTCCAATGTAATAGAATTTGAAACTAATATTAAAATAAGGAAATAAATTTGGCGATTCAACCAAGTACATATAGCTTCTGAGGATTCTTACATACCTTACCACCACTATAATAGATATTTCATTTACTATTGGGATCCTTTCCATACTTATGCATAAACCTTGTGATAGATGTTGGTCTACTCCAGAAAGAGATCTAAGATACTTGAAGAGGGCTCAAGACTTTGGACTCAAATATTCTAAGGTGGATAAGTTCAAAGTGATTGGATGTTTTGATTTGAACTTTGATGGAATAAAAGAGAATGGAGAGTCTATGTAAAGCTATCACATGAGTCTTGCATCAATAGTCATCTCTTAGAGATCATACAAACAATATGTTCTAGCAGATTTCACAATAGAGGTAGAATATGTGGTTGTTGTAGAAGTGGCAAAGGATATTTTCTATCTCAACAAGATACTTGAATATTTACAAGACAAATAGGTAAATTCTACTTCTCTATTGGTTGAAAATATTTCTACAATTAAGTTGGCCAAGAATCCCATATTCCATGATCAAACTAAGCACATCAACACAAAGTACCATATGACTTGATATCATGTTGAGGCCAAGGGAATTTATTTGAAATGTAATTCCACAAATGAGAAAATTGCAGACATCATCGCTAAAGCAGCTAGATGAGAAAATATTAAAATTTTTATAAAGATGCTTGGACTCACAAACAGCACTTCGGGTGGGGAACATTGGAAACCTAATCTATAATAATTATTGTTTCTTTAGTAAATAATTTAAATATCTAATTTTAGTTTCAGTTACTAAGTGAAAGAGTCACATACCTTTGGAAGATGAAGGCCAAATGTTGCTTCTTCATGTATAAATAAGACATTTAAGCTTAGTCAATAGTCATTCTAACATGGAGTTTCCCATGCATGTCAGTAAATTATTAATTATATTAAAATACTTTTATTTTGTACTTTATCTAAATTATAATGTTAAAAGGAGTTTATGTTATTCTTGACAATTTTATACTTGAAACCATAGGTATATAGGAATACCTTTCTTAAAGTATTTTGAGCATATAAATAAAATTCTAAAGCAAACCAAGAAATTCAGTATTTCTCATATGGTCTAAGAGACCAAAATTGGTCTACATATATGTTATTAATAATCGTTGTATTGTTATCATCATTATATGTAAGTTGAAAAAAATTATAGTTAAAATATTTTGTGGGCTTATGAGGGAGATGTGGTAATTTCTTCCATTCTCAATGTGGAGTTGAAAAGTGACATTAAAAAAATTTAAAAAATAAAATGTTATTATCCAAAAATATTTTAATATCCCTGTCCCTCTTAAGTAAAATATTTCAATATCAAATTTATAGATACTAGTATATCCATAAGAATGCACCATAACATGTTTTGCTACATTGAGATCCCCACAAAGGTCTTTAAAAATATGAATAACATGAATGTTAATAGAATGGAAATTTATTGTTAGAGGTTACAAAAATTTTAGGAGCAAAAATTAGCACATGGGCAAATCTTTGACATTTTTTACTCTAAAAATCGTCAAAATTGTCTTATATAAAATCCTTAGAGATTTGAATATTTTTAGAAAAATATAGCCTAACATTTTATATATGAAAATTTAAAAATTAGTAACAATCTCCAAGGTTTCCACACTTTAAATTAATTATAAAACCTTCAAATTTTCTGTGATTACATGCAAATATTAACTTAGATTTATTATGAGTTAAAATGAATAAAATCAAGATACCGACCTTTTTAAAGTTTTTTCACTCTAAACAAGGATGCATGCTGCATCTAAAGTTAAGATAATTCTTTTATTTTCTCCACAATAACATTCTATATTTTTTAGATTTTTTAAATTTAAATCGTCTATGGAAATATTAGACTTTCCTATTTGGTACTATAATAAACCTTATTTTGTCTATTGAATGTTTACACCATTAAATATAATGGAATAGAAAAAAATATTCGATTTGTAATCAATGGGAAGATATAACATGAATAACATCACCGCAAGAAGTGAGGTAATATTCAATTCATAAAATTTATTATTATAATCTAGTTCAAATTCTACGAGTTGATGAAAATATCGGAAATATGTGAAAGAAAATCATGAATTAAATTTTGGATAGTTCTTTTTGTTAACATGCCCACATAAATCCGACCATTAAACGATGAATTGATAGATTGGAGAGCATGAAACAAGTTCCATGTCGCACGACCTATCAATTAACTTGGTCACTTTTCTATAAGGAGCCAATGGATTATAATTAAATCATATATTTGATAGTATTGAACACAAAATCTAGTATGTTTTCTATGTTAGATCATTCACAAAATCTATTATGTTTTCTATGTTAGATCATTTAATTGTAATATTCGTATGATTAATCCATCTCTCTTTCATATCCGGGAATATGGAAGAATTGAATGGATAAGAATTCGGCTCTCATACTCCCCGCTAAGTAATGCACTGAGGTGTGGTTTATCGATCTTGGTCTGGTGTGTTTGCCTATTTGTTCATGGTTTGCCAGGGTGTGGTCTGCATAAGGAAGAACAATACATTTAGGACCAATGGCTGTATTTTAGTAATAGTGTTCTATTTATAACAATTTTGTGTTCTTTGATTTTTGAGTTTTTGGAAGAAAAAAAATTCAACGAAAAAAATCACAGCTTGAAATTTTACTCTGAACCATATTGTTCATTTGGCATATGATGCCATACACAAAACTCTTCTTCAACATTACTACATTAAACAAAGATGCATGAGTGTAAGATGGTTGACCGATTTAACATCTATACTACAGAGAGCGTGCTTAACAAATAGATATAAGTCATCCATAAAGATATTTGTCCACCATTAATGTTGTTACAACTAGTATATTTGGAATGGAGGACCATAAAAGGTGAAGGATAGTAGCCAAAAAGGTGAAGGATAGTAGCCACAATGTGCTCCACAAAGTTGTTCTTCGTGGGAAAATTAATCTCGAGGGAACCTACTACTATAACCTCCACAATATTAATTCTTCATCTAACCATGGTGATACTATTCTCCTAAAGAAACAAGATCATAGAAAGGTTCATAATCACAACTACTACATTTTCCCATCATCTTATGTTTCATAAAGTGTAACCTTAACCCAATAAGATTGTAGCATTCACAAGGTTAGATACGTACCTATAAAATTAAATATTTATGTTCTTATGAATTAATGTTGAGTCAAATTGAAGTTCATGATATCCAACCAAATCCTATTACAAAATATTAAATTTGGAAATTCGTATGATCCTTATCTTCAACTAAATATCACATGTGAATATGAAACTCTTGAATATTTTGTTTCATGTAATTTTTGAAGGGCCAAAACACTTCACCAAACTATGTAAATAATAATTTGAATAATGACCTAATGGAATAGATATTATATAATCATATCAATATTTACAAAGACAATTAGACAATAAATGTATGCAAATTGTAGAATTTCTTGCACTTTACTGTTTGTTGGTTTATGTCAACATTTTGTGGTTTTCACTTACATCCGGTTATGCATTGACTATAAGTTACTTAAAAAATTACTGTAACAATTAAACACACAGTAAACTGCATTTAACAGGCTGAAAGACACATTTCAACATTCACACATGAAAGTAATAGACTCAGAGATTTTTGGCCAAAATCAAGCCCTGGAAAAACCCCCACGGGGAAAACCAGTTAGAGAGAGAGCGATTTATTATTTCTTTAGCAAATATTTCTACACAAATTATTACAGTCAAACATGTACTTATCTGACCAACCAAAGTCACCCTGGGTGTTGCCTCGATTTTTGTGCCTCATTGTGCCTCGATTTCTGCACCACTATCTCGATTTTTGTGTCACTGTCTGTCTCGATTTCTGTGCCAGCTCTGCCTCGATTTCTGTGTAGAAAAATCACCTCAATAACAGTGCCAACCTTCTCGAAAATTGTGCAACAGAAAGTGCCTCGAAAACTGTGCAAAAGACAGACTGTACGGATTTAAAAAATCAGTCTGTAATTTTTAGAAATGCGTGCCCAGATTTCTGCATAGAAACTTGTGCCTATCTTCCTTGGGAATGTGCCCAAATTTATCCTCAAAAATCATGTTGTACGGACTGCATTAAATGCAGCAATATGGTCCCTCGATTTTTGTGCAAGCTGGGACTACCTCGGGATCTGTGCAATACTGAAGTAAACCTACTGATAATAAATGCCAAGTCTGTGCCTCGATTTCAGTGCCCAAATGACTTCCTTGAAAATCGTGCCAAGAAAAAATGCCCTCAGCTCTTCTCCAGCTCTTCTCTCTTCTCAAAAATGTCAAAAGTGAGCTCTCTTGCCTCCCTCAAGCTTTTTGTTCTAACCCTAAGTGAGTTTTTAATCCAACAGTGAATATTGAATCTAATCTGATGGATGAGATTCAATGTGAGTGAAATCCCCTTTTATTTAATTCACATAAATAAAATCACTCACCCACTTAAGTTAAATCAAAAAGTGACTTTAACTTTATAAAGTCTCATTAAGTGACATTTAATGTTGAGGGTCACCTTTTTCCCCCTTCTAAGTGACTTAGGCAAAAGTCACTAAGGGAACACTTCCCTAGGTACAAAACTAACACAAATCTAATAGAAAACATACATTCTACTCAATTTTAATTTTTAGTTGATATCACAAGTGTTTGTTAAAATATGAACTTTAACTCATCCCAAACACTTAGCACAACTTTGATATCAACCTTCCACGGGTATAAAACTCAACACATATCACATGCATGCATTTTCATGTCACGTAAGCTGACATACTATAGCTAAGTAAACATTTTGCAATGGAAAATTAAAAGTGGACATCATATAAATGTAACATTTGAACACTTAGAATTTTGGTCAAATGACCATGGAGAAATCCCCAAGGGGAAAACTAGTCAAGAGAGAAATTTGTATTATGAGCTATGAGAAATAACAATAGTACATTACAATTATAGTTTGACTATAATTATCTTGGACACCGAACCAAAAGTACGCCCTCAAACTCATACCATAACTTAGTTTGAAAAAACGTGTCTTGTATAGCCTGTACTGGATATTATAGTCAGCACACCAACAACTCTCTTCCTTGGCTTTTGTGCCCAAATATTAGTAGGTACAATGTGGAATCTCTCAGTAAAAATACTATCAAAAATTAGTTGCTCAGTTTTTGTGCCTCTTCTTTGTTGTGCGGAACAAAAACAACCTATTGTATGGCCTCTCTTCCTCAGTTGTATAGAACATCATTTAATGCTTCACCCTTTCATGGAGTGTAGTCCCACTTTCTTCCTCATAAAATGATCCCTCTTCAACTGTTGTACGAACATTAATAAATGCATCCCAAAGCTTGGAGTGCATTTCCTCTCGCCACTTCTTGGAATGTGTGCCCCGTCCTTGAAAAGCGTGTCCTCCTCCTCCTTCCCCTTCAACTCTTTTTCTTAGCTCAAAGATCTTTCTCTTTCGCTCTTGAAATTTGTGCCTCTCAGACAATATGACTCCTCTCCAAAACACGCTCTTAGAAATGTGTGTGTCTAAACTCTCATACCTCTATTTTTATTAATTGTGGGAATGACTTTGTCTCTTCACCTTCCTAGCTGACTTTGTCACTTCCCTCCCAATTCACTCTTCACTTTCCATAGGTGAAACAAATTACACTTTATGAAATACAAAATTATTTTCACTCACATCCTTAATAAAAAATCACACTAACTTTATAACTCTAAATTTAGGAATGTCACTTAAGTCCTTAAATAATAAAAGACACATGTTGACTTTATAAAAATCACTTTTATAAAGTCACATTATAAAAACAACTTTTGTAAAGTAACTTAAAAAAAATATTTTATAAAGTTACCTAAGTGAGGCATTTGCTCGGACTCCTACACTAAGGCACAATAAGTGCATAATTTCCTTGAGATACATAATCTAACACTCCCTCTTAACGAGGGAGGTACTTATGGCACCTCTACCTAGATCTATCTCCAACCTCCTCACTCCTATTGTTGAAGATGTGCCCTATGAACCAAAACGCCCCTCTGCTTCTTGCACTAGATCATGCATTGAAGACCTATGTCGAACAACTATGAACTAAGAGTTCACCTCACCCTCCTACTTGTCCTCTAGATCCATATCATACCAACTCGATCTCCTCACTAAACTAGAAGAATTTTCTTCCTTAGGAGTCTTTAATACTTCCACTAAGCTCGATATCCACCCAGAATCACCATCTATAGGATGCCCCAACAACTTGTACATCTATCCATCGCTGATGCCCAAGACTATTGTTGCATCCAAATTCTCTCCCATAGATAAATAATCACTTGTCCATTATAAAGAAATGCAACATATCCATCGTCCTCTAGAGATGACAAGGAGAGTAAGTTCATCTTCAGCTCTAGTACTAGGTACACATTAGCCACCTTCAGATGTCCTATAGACGCCAACTAGAATCTGACATTTCCAATCACCCCCACTACATGCATGGTGTCGGCCCCACTATCCGCATGCATACCAGAGTAGACATCTGAAACACTCAGGAACATAGTCCATATCCCTATCATGTGGTGTGATGCCTCGTTATCCAAAAACCATGCACCAGTATCCACACACTTTTCCACAGTGCTCCTCGAAAGGACTGCAACATCCCTCTTTTTACCCCTATTAGTTTTGTAAATGGAAATTTAATTATGTATCTTGTTTCTGGTGAGGATCTCAATGCCAAGGCCGCACCAGTAAACCTTCTAAGTATGTTGTCTATTTCCCAAGTTGTAATTATTTAAATGCTAAACGTAGGAGGCTGAGTGCATGATGCAACTTAACAACAGAGCATGAATCCACTGAGAGAGAGATGTCGACTTGCTAGGAAGCCATGAATAATTAGGGTATGGATGAAAAATTTCATCCTAATGCCATAGATGCTTGGTTGATTCTCATCATTAAAGTCGTAAGCATAGTCTTAAGTCCAGGTAGGATTAGCAAATGAAATACTATTTGCCGCAAACAACATATTATGGCCTTTTGGTTTTAATTAAGTATTATTAAAATCCTAATGGCATTAAGCCACTGTAGGGAGTATTATGATTATCTTCACACCATCTATATACTTTTAAATAAAGCTATATATTTAGATGAAACTTTGATAAAAAGGAAAATTGGAAAATCATATTTAAAAGTGTAAGGAATTTACACTAGATATTGAAGACTACTGTCATGACTCACCTCAACGGTTGGACTGGAGGTGTTAAGGAGAAAAATAGTGGAATTCTCGTAACACCCACCCGCCATACTCTCCCTATCCTCGTATGGACTTGGAAATCCAAGTGGAAGTGAGAGAGAGTCTCGCCATGGTTGGCGGACTATTCAAGGCAATCAGAGCCTTGAAAGTAGGGAGAGGTCGCAGCCAAGCGAAAGGGGAAACCTCTGATGGAGTAATTGGTTATTGTTATTTACTACATCGTGGGATTAAGGGAACAAACAGTTGGCGAGAGTTGGATCCTTTGGTAGATCAAGCTAGGCTATTATTTATACAGGGAGGTAAAAGCGAAGGGGAAAAAGGAAAAAGAGAATCCTTGGGTCATGATTCCGCAGAGTGTGATCCTAGATCAGCTCGGTTTATTTTTTATGATGTTGCATTGATTTTATTGATCGTCTGATAGAAGTCTGTTTATGGATTTTCGTAGTTCTATATTGATTTTTTTTTATATGTTGTGTGTATCCTCTGATAGACACACTGTCTATGGATATATGAAGAAATTCTGATTGGGTTTTGACATGTTAATGTATCCTCGAATGGACGCCTTGTCTGTGGAATGGCGCAACATAATTTTCTGTGTGTTTACTAGATATCCAACTCTCTGCACATTAATATCATACACCTTGATAAAGTAAAAGCGATATGGTGCTATCACTCTTGTTGCATATTTTTTTAGATTTTCTGGGTTGCTAGTGTCATGAAGGTTAACCCTTGTTTCATTCATTGCTATCTTCCTTAGCATTGACAGAGATACGTTTTTGTTATGCGTTGGCATGTATCAAGGAATTCAACCTATGATTCTTTCGAATCTGCCCTCCACATTGAAAGAGATGCGTTGCTTTTCTGTATTGCAGGTAACATGAAAGAAAATTCTTTGTACATTCTTTTATCAACGCTTAGCATTGACAGGGATGCGTGATTCTTTGCATCTGTTTGTATTATAAGGATTGATTTCTATTTCTCCTCTTTCCGATCTACTCTTTAGCATTGCCGGAGATGTATTACTCTCTGCGATTGTTGTATTATGACTTTTCCCTCTATCCTCGATGATAGATATGCTCTTAGTATTCCAGATATGCGTTGATTCTCTGTGGTTGTTGACATATTGAAGTTAATCGGTGTTCATTCTTTTCGACCTGCTCATTAGCTTTCTAGAGTAACACCCAGTCTAGAGAGATCTCCGTGGAAAAAAATGAGATCGGGGTTTTAATCTTTTTTAGACTTCTGTGTTTGCAATCGCAATCTCTGCATGACCAACGTAATGCTACTCTAGAGAGATCTCTATGGAAAAACATAGATAGAACTCTGCTTTTATTTGTATCGTTATATTTATCTGAAGTTAGCTTCCAGTTTAACATATTTACTGTGTTTGCAATCACAATCTCTGCATGACCAGTGTAATGCCAGTCTAGAGAGATCTCTGTAGAAAAACAGAGATCGAACTTTGCTTTTATTTGTATCGTCATATTGCTCTAAATTTAGCTTCCAGTTTAACATATTTGCTGTGTTTGCAATCACAATCTCTACATGACCAGTGTAATGCAAGTCTAGAGAGATCTCTGTAGAAAAACAGAGATGGAACTCTACTTTTATCTGTAACTTTAGATTACTCTGAAGTTAGCTTCCAGTTTTAACATATTTACCGTGTAAACAAGTTATATAGGGTATGATTGAATAACTTTTCCGAAATTTTGATCTCTGTACGGAGAAGAGTTATTGCCAGCTTGGATATACCATCTGTGTAACAAGATGTCGATGTACTGTACAACTATACCCGCCTTTAAACTGATCTATGTATGAACAGAGACAATACCAACTTAACTAAAAACATTGTGAGGATGAGATATCAATGTATTATGTAACACCTCTGTCCTTCAACTAATATTTTCCCGAGTTCATTTAAGAGTCATATATCATAGTAAATCTTTCCTCATGAACTTTGATAGTATTTTTTCTGTAGATATTTTTACTTTTAGGAAGCATACGATGCTGGTTTGCGTTGGTTAGAGTTTGGTTGAAGATAATCATAAGAAAAGAACAGCCCTTTCCTTATGCATTTGTCCTTGTTAGATTGTGGTTATTTCCCCTTTTTATTTTAAAAGGTTGTAAAATGCACTTTAGGTATAAGTCGATATTATAACGAAGGTATTGCGATATTATAACAAAGGTATTGCGGGATGTAAGCCCCTCCTTTTGATAAATAATACAAGTTGTGACTTCACCTTGTGGGCGTAACCCTTAGTTGGGTGAACCACGTACATATGGTTTCGTGTGAATTATGATGGCTCATTGTTTAATTTAGATGCATCTTTCTTTTAGTCCCTTTAACTTGTAAAGTCATTTTTATATCATTTGAGTAATGGGTTGTTTAATTAGTAAAGACTATAAGGTATTGGATATATGAAGAGTCGACATAAAATTTATATAATCTGTCCTCGTTATGTTGTTACAAGATTGACGGTGTTACTACAAGTGAAGTACATTCTAAGTTGTGGAAATATATTATTTCATGAAAATTCCATAAGAGGAACTATTATGTATCAATGTATGGTTTTTGTAAATATCATTCTTCTTCGTGATATTAATACTAGGATAAAATCAGAAGAAGGTATCTCTCTCACAGATGTGTTTGTGATGTCTTGTTGATATTTATGTGTACCATTTATTAAGCTCCGTTATATCAAATGAGGAGGCTATGTTGTAGGAGTAGCAATGATCATAAAGATAATGTTGCAGAAAGAATAAGTAAATTAAGACCCTAATACAAGTATGATTAAAGGTGTTTGATGTATGAGTCTTATGAAATTAGAGCAAGATGGTGATTCAATAATTGATTATATGCATTTGAAAAGTGTTGTCAAGAAAGATTTTTCTTTCTTATACCTCATTACATACTAATGTTAAACATGTAAGTTGGTACATCACATATATTTCACTAAATACTGAGTTTTCTTGTTGGGTGTGTTACATATGGTATCAGAGCGAGGTTACAACACTCAGGGCCTGTTTGGGCTCAGCATGACAGAAATGAATACACAATGGAGTCTGCCTTGCTTGGGATCTCTACTCCAGATAAGTAGTGCTTGCATGGGATGAGCGAGGTCGCGTATGGTATGGAAACCTTGGAAATTCCTTGTATTATTCAATCTCTATTCTTTTATGAAAATACGTGTAGTCGTTATTGACATGCAGCCTTAATTTAATAAAGATCTAGAAGGCTTGATCGAGATTAACATCGTGAACTTATGATTGAGGGTTTTCTTTTGAAACCGTTATTTTTAATTATACGTATACGGTGTTACTGTAAAACGTGTCAAGATCATTATAAAATGTTTTGCAAGTTATTTCATCATATGCATAGATGTTGCTTTCAAGTTTAACAGTTCTTAGCAGGAATAATTGAAAAAGGGCTTATGAGATCAACCTAAAGTGTGAACTACTTATATCCACTAGATTTATGCAATTAACCTAATAAAATAGGTGCATATGATGCACTTTCGTTGAATTATATACAAAGGAAATGTATATGACTAGAAGTATTAAGAAATTGAAATGATCAAAGTTATAAGCGATAACAAAGGAGCTGACGCTTACAAAAGAATGGTTCATTTTAGAGATATAAAGATGTCTATAAAATTAGCTTGTAAGCACATTTTAGGATATGATCTTGTTGGTGTCCATTTTGTCACCATTTTTTATCAGTAAATGTGCCCTAATTGGCGCTATTTTCACTAATTTTGATATGATATGTCATTATTTTTGCCATTCAGACCATCGAACAGTTCAGGTATGTGTTTATTTGCAAATTTCACAAAAAATGAATAATTGTTGTTGTTTTAATGATTTATTGACTATCATCTTACATTTCCAGGCATCCTTGGCATTCAATTTGGTTCTATAGGTTGTGGTCGTCAAACAAACCTCCATTCAGATGTGCCCGTCATTCAACCCGTGCATTCATTGGTTAGAACATTTTGGAGCATTAAAGGCAAACACATAAAACGTAGGTGTTGTTCGTGATGGTCCTCTCATCCTTCTCCACCTATCAGATCTCACCCAGAACCGTCCAAATGTGAGTCACTTGCAAAATCATAAATTCTGTCAAAAACGTGTCTTCAACTGACAGCAAATTTCAGGCTGGATCTGCGGGCAAACGAAGACGAATTTCAAAATTCCGGCACATGGGTTTTGTGTAGCATAGGCCCATTTGGGCCTCCTCAAGGAATTTTGCCAAAATTCGAATCTATTTGGGAGAAAATCATGGTTCCTTGAAACCAACTTGCCCAGAAAATGTGGATGGTCGTTTTTCTAAATTTAGAAATTTGTTTTAACAGCTCAGGAGTTTGGGGATTCGGTTCTATCCTCTCCCACTAGGTTGTTCATGTATAAATTAGAACCTAGAGGTCTTGAAATAGATTGTAATATACAAATCCATTTTTTTAATAAAAGTTCTGCTTTGTTCCTGTTCCAACTTCGATTTTGTTCATGCGTCCCTGTGAGTAATCCGTGAAGCTTCTGCCACTGCTATCTAGGAGGGCCCCTCAGCGGCAGTGGACTTCGTGGTGTTGTGTCTCTGTTGTAAATGTTCATCTAAGTTCATGTGTATTCTCTTTTTTTTATTACTGCCAAAAACGTTTTTCATATTAAGTTGGGTGTCTTTATTTTCTCCCCATCGTGCAAGCTAAGTATTGTAATTTTATGTTCTCATTGTTGTAGAAATGTGTTGTACATTGAATCAAATGCTTTTAACATTACCTCTTTGTGTTGTTGTTTAAACATATACTCTTGTTTCTCATTCCATGCGTTATATGTCAGATGAGCTCATTGTGTTGTATTGGTAGGAAGAGATCTTTGTAGTTTTGGTAGATTTAATTGGTTTCATGCAGTATCATTAAAATTGATTTTCATAGCTTGAACTCCATAGATAAACATTTGGTTTACTGTATAGATTATCATTTCAATTCACAGCCGTATTTAGTTTGCTTTACACAGGAGTAATTAGATTTGCTCTACACAGTAGCATAGTCATTTAACTCGTGCAGATAGTGTTATTGCTTGTAGTATAGCTTAAGGTTTGAATTCTATTTTTGATTATGCATTTAAATTTACTCTCATATCAACTGCAAATTAGATCCAATCAAATAGTTACATTCCTGTAGCTTTCCATTTGTTAAAAGTATTGCGTTTCAATTTCATTAAAATAGAAACTCATATTTTCATTGGAATACTTCAAGTTATTTTGTTATTTAAATTAGTATAACATAATTACATTTTAATTTTCAAAAAATGTTAAGTCATTAAGTTTACTTAGATCATAGAATAAATAGATTTTGAATTGTTCAGTAGTTGTAATTATTTTGTTGTTTATAAAATACAAATTTCTTTTGTTTTCATGTAATATTGCATTTTCATAATCTAGAATGACCGGTCATGCATAGCTCTTCTTAGTTTGATTTCAGTCTTTCTTTTTGCAACTAGATAAAGTTAACTAGTTAGATGTTATTTCAAGTTCTGTTTAGTTAGAATTAGTTTCTTTAACTTCTTTTTCTATAGCTGTAGGTTTCTTCTATCCTCCATCATCATTATGCTTTAGCATATCATAGAAATAGTCTATTTCTCTTAGATAATGATTAACATAGATAGTTTCTTGTTGCTTTAACCTCTAGCTAATCGATCTCCTGCTTCCTTTGCACTGTAGAATCATATGTATTAGCCAATAGTACAAAATGAGAAATTAATGACTAAAATTTGACTATAAACGACTATTTTTGAGTCGGTGACTAATAGTATCTGATTTCCACTATCTTATCTCTAGTCATATTTCACTAGTCATTAATTGGTTGACTTATTAGTCATTGATTTAGTCATTGATAGTCACTGATTAAGTCATTGATTTAGTCATTGATGCTCACTGATTTATCGTGGATACTCACTGATTTAGTCATTGATACTCACTAATTTAGTCAATGATTTAGTCATTGATTGCCACAATTAATGACCAAATATACGACTAAATAAACTACTAGATGATAACATATTAATGACTAAGCTAAATACGACTAAACGCTAGTCGCGCTATAAGATACTGGAAATTAGCTACTAATAGTCGTATATATGAAAATTTAGTCTTTTTCTTAGTCACTAATTTATGATACGGTATGGAGGAATCGAACCATCAATCTCCTGCCTATAATTAGGCAGGTGCTCTACCATTGAGCTAGCACCCTTTAAGAAGTAGTTATTGCTTGACAATGATGATATTCAAACAAATTTTGCATCATTAAAGCATACAAAATAATGATTACCAAGTTACTATAGATCCATAATGGCTTACCTTGTACTAATCCTTCAAGTCTTTCAACTGCATTTATTAAGTGCCAATATATTTTTGCACTTAATAAAAGAAATTGAAGAACTTGAAGGACTAGTACAAGGTAAGTCATTATGGATCTATAGTAACCTGGTAATCATTATTTTGTATGCTTGAATGATGCAAAATGCAAAAATCCCATAAATTTATAGGAATGACAAGCATGCATCCATTGTTAAACTGTCTACCGAGTCATCTAGAGTCATGCCAAGATATCTGAATTTGATTGTTAGTTCATAAGTAACTTGAAGATAATGGTGGATGATGCCATGGAAAGGAAAATTTCAGTTCATATAGAAGCAAAGGATGAGCAAATGGTGTCTCAAACTCATCTTCCTCCAATGTGGACCAAGCTACCATCCACCATAAAATGAACACATGTGCATGTTTCTCTCAGATTCCATGAACATATTACACAACCTTCAGATAGTTTCAATCATATTTGGATGACCATATTAAATTCAAAGGACCAAAACTTGAACTAATAAATTTAGAATATTTAAAATATATGTACAAAAAATCTCCACATCTAATAAACCAATACATCATTTACTTATTGCATAATATTAGAATGGATGGACGTATTGTTAGACAACATTTTAAGAGTTTTTATAAGATTTGGATGTTCATTCCTAGGATGTATATACCCATCCTAGGAAAAAGTAACCTCTAAAATATTTTTAAAAAATTAGATAGAAATTTTGGAATCAACAAGATAGGATCCCTTATAATTTTCTTTAGTTTCCAATGGAGCAACTCATTACCCAAAATGTATTTAGAATAGTAAAAAGAAATATACTACTAATTCCATTTCACATCAAGAAGAATGGGCATTAGCTCTAAGTACTCTTAGCCACTAGATAAATGGAAATGAAATGAGATGAAATATTAGTGACAATACCTTCGAGTTTGCTTGCTGACAAGAAGTATGAATACTTATGTGATCATTTTATTCAGAGGTGACTTAAACAACCACTAACCCGCAATCAAGGCAATAAACCATGTTCAGATTGATATATAAATAAAATAAAATAAAAGTTAAAGATAGACTATGCCAATCCCACTATCATATATTCCTCGAAAGAGAACTAGAAAATCTCCCACAACTGTTCAACTTTTTCCAAAATGGCCACATGGAATGCCACTGTTTAAACAAAACAAAAAGAAATTGAAAACATGAAAATAGTAGTTTACTCTACCCGTCTATTGGATGTAGAGTCCCATAGCTGTACAATAGAATTAGTCAAGCACATGCAATAAAATTATAAATGGACAAAATGAAGAAAACAATGTGGTTTAAACCTTCCTTTATATACTCATATATATATTATGATCATACTTTGTCTTTGAGTAGACAAGTCACTAACAAAACAATTGACATACCTGAGAGAGAGAGAGATAGGTAGTATTCTCTATGTAAACCCATTTTCTATTCACATGCCCCACCAAAGGAAATAAAAAAAGTTCATCTTGGCATGCTCTAAATATCAACATATTAGCTTGATCAAAAATATGAATGAATGCTTCAAAAGAACATGAGAAATACTTACAGACTGGCTGTTACTATGCTCAATTTGCTGAATCAACAATAGTACTTGTAAAAATGAGGCCTATATTGGTGGATATATTAAATATTTTCACATAAATACCATGGTAGAAACAACTGTAATCACAATAAAGAAACTTAATATGCATACTAGAGGATACAAATGTAACCATCAGTGTTTAATTGACATCTTCATTATAGTACACCTCAACATTTATTGAGGTGGCATTCAAAATAATTGGTGGGAAGCACTCCCCATCATCGTCAATCGTGGGGATTTCAACAATTCCTTCCATGTGATAATGTTCATTTTCTCCATCTATTAAACCACATCACAATCCATTAGAAGACACCAAGAACATATGGAGAAAAAGGCAAGCTACTTGGTGGATGATATGACATAACATGCATAATAATCATATATGGATGCACTTGATGTTTTTTAGTCGTATACACCCTTGATATTTACATGAGAAACTTTGCATATTTGTGTATTAATAGTTTGGATTCATATGAATGCACATGAATATATATGTGCAGTGAAAATGATTTAAATTTCATATATATATATATATATTTCAAGGGATGAAATGAACAAAATAGCATACAATGTAAAAAATTAACTAATAAACATTGGGGAAACAAAACAACATGCAATGTCAAAAATGAACTAATAAAAGAAAGATGCCTACCATTGAAAATAAGAATCCTTTGGATTCTATCCCACTCCAATCCAATGCTTGGAAAATAAACAAGGCTAATAGCTTTGCAAAGCTTTCTTCATGGTTGCATAGTTGAACATGACCTGTTGTTCCAAGCCAAGCCCCAGATTCAAACAGACTGTGCTCTGCTCCATGGATATGGCATTTTCAACTTCATTTGCATGCTCATAAAATGAATTGACAGTTTCCCCAACTGATATTGCACCTTTGTCAATATTATTCGATAGCACTAGTATCCGACGAGGAATGGTTTGCTAAGGTATAACAAACTCCCATTACTGACGGGACAAACTTTACTCATCCTGGAGCTTTCTCAGTTACATGCCAGTTCAGGACTTGTTTACAAAGAAAACGTACTTATTATTCTTCTTTGGAAACTAAAATGATAAAACACTATCACTTAGGTGCTTAGATCATACAATGGATTCAAGTCAACCGTGAACATGCTATGGTTAGGACTATAGGGTAGCACTATATGGTAAAAATAAAACCCTTATTAACATCCAAATAATTTTTTCCAACACGCTTTACTCTTGGAACCAGTGTAATATACCACGACTGTATGTCTAGCTATTATCTGTTAAATGAATTTCTCAAGCCAATAGCTAGTAACCAGCAGCCAACATCATTGCTATAATCCCATCACCAAAGATACTTATACAAAAGATTTCATTTCCGTATTATTATGAAAATATTTAAAAATTATAGTATTGAAATGGCTAAATACAAAAGAAGGAACAAGCAAAAACTAGGATGTGCCATTTGAAATAGGTCATTTTTGGGGACAAATGGATGACCAGACAGACAGCAAGAAGGGCTGTTTGAGGCACCAGATTTACATGTATTTCCATTTCATGGAAAAATAACCTCAAGCTACTAACTCATTTCATTTGGGAGAAGACACAACTTTTACAACACAGTTGGCTTATCGGATTTAGACAGGATTGGCATTCTTAGGAAAGATGTAGATTCTCTTCAAATTGGAGCTAAAGTTGACATGCTCAATCCCCTTGCAAATGTAGGTAGCAGTAATATGTTTGTTGCTCAGAAATGAAAAAAAGTTACATTTCACAAAAATAAAAGATGTATTTTGGATGCCATTCCACTTCATCTTTACTTGCAGACATCTAGGAGTCTCGATCTCCCTATTTGTGATAAAGATATGTGCATGCAAATGTTATTGGAAATAAGTTTTAAAAAATTCTTTCAAAAACAGAAATATAGTTGTTACTTAGTCCTGGAGATATAACTACAAGTCTACAACAATAACTCACACCAAACCCATTCCCTTCAAATCTTACCATACTCCATCAAAGTGTCACTAAGGGAGAAGCTCACTAGGAGTCAAAGCTAGTGCACCATGCATCAATGGTGTGTGTGACTATGTGCATATATAAAGAGCAAAGTTTGTATTTAACTTAGCAATGTGGAATAATCCCCACAATATAAAATAAAACAGGCCTATTGTCAAATGCATCAATGCTAAAGTGTCGTGCCAACAAGATATGGCTCAAGGATGGACACGTAAGCATATGAAACAAATGCCTTGAGGAAAAGGGTGTCTGAAATGAGAATTTCTAGGTGTTGATCTCACTCTGCAAATGAATGTTGAGTGTCAAAGGAAAACACATAGAGGACGAACAATTCATATTGATAGAGCCGATGTCTCTCAAAATGCCAAGCTTCAGTATCAAATGCATCCAAGCATTGAATCATATGTCCACAAGCAACACATCCAAGTGTTATGAACAAAGGAGAAATCCAGGGCAGTGAAGAAGGCTGAGGAACAGTTGAACAAGTGTTAAGATCTTGAATCCATTATTGCACAATTCCAAAACTGGCCATTACATAAATGCAGCGATAGGGTCTTGTCTGGAATGCAAAGTTGACCCCACACCAATATATTAGTACCAAATGACAGTAGAGGTATCAACAGATGCAACCAGTTAGAGGATGAGACCTCAAAATGTGAGTGGGAGGAAGGGTAGTTGCAATTGAATGATAATTAAGAGAGTGAAGTTTTAGACTATTGTTTTGGAGGGAAATAAAAGGCTATAGCCATACAACTACTTCATGGAATATCTAAGTAGGTTGGGGATTAATTGTGCATTCTATACCATATGTGAATGAATTTGGGCCTTCAAAAAGGAGCAATTTAGCTAATTTTGACTGACCTAGGCATGCTGAGCCAATTTCAACCATTTGTTGTGCTCAAACAGCTTGATAAGCAACAATTTTGGGCATACATCATCCTTCTATTAGCAGTAAATAGTAGTAACAACCCCAACTACTAATTCTGGGCATTTCTAAGCATTAAAACAACAATAAGGAGAATTTTTTTTAATATGGACACATTCTAGGTCAGCCTATAGCATGACATGAACAACATCCCTAAATCCTTTGTTCTACTTCTAGCCATTCCTGGACATGATTTAACCCTCATACAGTAGTAAAGTGGGATTTTTGAGCATGCTTATGGGTAAAACCAACATCAAAACTACAAAGTAATTATGTATGTGAAAGGAACGTCTGGTCTCCAATTCTGGGCAATTTGTGAATGAAAAGGGCACTGGGAATGCTAAAAAAGGGGTTTTGTTCCTGCAACAAATCTCCAATAAAATAAATAATTGAAATTTAACGATAATTCCTGCTTACCAAGTGCAAGCTGCATAACTACTTGTGGTTCATGTAACTACTACAATTTAAGCAAGTGCCACATGCATACATGCCACCACCATGCATTTCTATACCAAGGAAGTAGCTGCGAACTTTTGTTTCATTTGTATGCAGTTACACAAAGTCAAAAAGACTATTACATCACTTCTAAAAGGAATTAGAAACTAAATCACTATACATGATGTATCGTTTGAAAGAAAGAACACATCTACAAAAAATTATGTCCACGAGGAGTAGAAAGTGGAAAAGTAAACACTTTGTTACACATACTACACCTGAACTCTGCATCACAACATATACAATTGCAATTAAGTAACCTTTGCATGTAGTGCAACACATTTTAGAAAATAACTCAATTCAACACATTTTAGAATGCATGACACTAATCAAGAGAAGGTTATCCCCTGAGAAATACTCACCTTGAGGCACTTAGATTGTATGGAGGATGTTGCAGTGAGTGTTGCTGCCATTGCCCACCTGTTATGACTGAATCAGAGCTTGTTTCATTTGTAGTCATTGCCACATTTTCACAAATTGAAACATTATGAATTAACCTATCAGTTTTTCCAAACAGTAAATATTGAATCATCAACATCCTTTAATCTTTTATCTAACAAAATTCCATTTCCTAGATCCACAATTTACTATTGTTTTCAAAAGCATCAATCTACTTTTATGATGGAATAACAAGATTGTGTGCCTCAAGTGTCACGTCCCCTTCCATCTAGTCTGATGCCAAGAGGGAAACATGAACAATCTACCGAGCTTATTGGCAATCTTAGCCCCGTTCATTACGAAGAAATTCATAACAATTAAAAACTTATGTGTGCAAATACATAATCAATATATGTACAGCGGAAATAAACACAATTGCACACACAAACTTGAAATGCATCAGCATATTTATCTCAAGCAAATGTTGAACCAACAGGTAGAGAATCCATCCCATTCTCATGCTATGCATAGACTTCATATCAATTCCATTAACACGAATAATTATCATTCTGAATTAAAACATTGCAAGAAACATAATGCATATAATTTAAATCA
Source organism: Larix kaempferi (assembly GCA_027924585.1). NCBI lineage: Eukaryota > Viridiplantae > Streptophyta > Pinopsida > Pinales > Pinaceae > Larix > Larix kaempferi. The sequence goes on along the minus strand of BSBM01000361.1, from coordinate 61,128,439 downwards.
CAGAGAACACTTATCTGGAAGATGAAGCTGTCCAAATTACTGGCTATGTGAGGGAAACGTTCCACCCAACCATAGATCTCTGTCCAACCTGTATTCTTTTAATTGAGAGATCACCCCCAAGTTGGGATGTGTATCCACTAAGGAGGAACTAGACAGGCTCACTCACAGCCATGGATTCACTCAAACGGTCATGCTAAGCCAGAACACAGCTAGGTTTATCAAACATGCAATAAGGAAATGATGAGGATGCTAAGCAAGTGAGCTCAACCACAGAGCTACAAACATCTCATGTTAAACTCAAGCAATCCCATCCTCTGTTCAAACACCCACACTTGGATTTCTCACCATTCTGGTAACAAACAACTCAATCCCATCACTGGGTTTCTGGGCTATCAAAACTGTGTTTTCCAATGGATTTCAGGGTAGCTAATGCTCCCAAATTCGCGCCAAGTTTCATACCTGTGGATCCCCTTTGGATTTCACTATCAAATACCATTTCGGGGTGTTTATGGCTCTTCAAAACGTGGGTTCTTTCATAGTCGCGATTTCCTATTTTGCTCACTGTTGGAATTCGTTTTTGGTTGGAAAATGATGCTGGTAACTTCCACAATGGAATAGGGTTGAGGAAGAAGCAACTCTCATGAGGTAGAGTGACTTGTGGTACAAGAAAATAGAGCCCATACTCTGCCATATGAATTTTTGGGCTGCCCATGCTCCATTGAAGCCATGGACTGAATTCCTCAACCACTTCCTTACAACAGAAATAAATGTCAACAAGGTAAGTCAAATGGGTTCTGAAGGTGACATATGGCATCCTATGGTTCAATCCCACAACCCCCTCACCACTCCCTAGTGGATACACATGGCCCCTTCTCATTTGTTGCCTCCATAGCCAGTTTTGGTATTTTATTGCATGATGTTTATTTACATCATTTTTACAATGTTCCATGGCTAAATAGCACATGGGCAATGTAATGTCTAATACTTTCCTTTAAATAAAATTCGAGCTTCCACTAGCGGGACCTTGGCCTTGAGATCCACGCTGGGAAAACATACATCACATGTATACAATATTTACATTAAAAGCTAATATATCCTAAGGGTCAAAATGGGGTATTACATCAAGTAGCGTCACTAATTGATGCCTTTATATAGGTTTGGTAAAGAAGTCATCTACACCAACGACAAGAAAATTGTTTTGATCACTGTCAAGGGCATTGCTAGTTAATACAACAATTGGATATTTCACAAACATAGCCCTAAGCTCTCGTGTTGCGTGTTAAAAATGTCATGTCAAAATATTGTATTGTTACATGGAAGTTAATGCAAATATACATCAAAATAAAGAAAGCTCCTGACCAAAAGTTAAAATAAAAATTCATAAACCTTATCATGTAGCACAATCATTTTTACTTATAAAGACTAAATTTAAAAAGATACAACATAGTCTCGGTGTTGATGGATGAGATATATTAGTCAATTTAAGAGAATTGAGCTCAAGGTAGTGCATTTAATCTCAAATTATTGTGGATATCCTAGTGCTATGAATCAGATCAAACATGAAAAAAAGGAAATCAATTAAGGAAATCTTGTCAAGAGTCTGAAGAAAAAGGAAATCAATTAAGGAAATCTTGTCAAGAGTTAGGTGACCCCTATGGAATTTAGACAACTTATAGAGACTCCAAGAATAAGAGACAAAATGACATGCATTTGAAAGATACAATCAAGTTATTTTTTAAGGGTGTAACTTGTGTTTTGCAAGGGATTGAAGAATGAATATGAAGTATACTGCAAAAAAAATCACCCAGTGGCAATAATATGTATATGCTTAAAATAATATTGTAATACAGTAACTTCTGCCTATGACAATAGACATGGCAATCAATTAACCATTACATTTCAAAATGAAATTATAAAGAAGAATATGTTGGAACATCTTTGTGTATGAATTTACGAGCAACTCAACCTAGTTTAGACTCTTAGAGGTAGGATGTTCAGTCCTTAATATGGATGAAAACCTAAAGTCTTGGCAAAGCATAATAATTCAATTATCTAGTGTTAGTTTATTGGAAGGATCAAATACTCCAAGTTGTGCTAAGGGCATTTGTTGAGGGTCTATTCTTGATGATTTGAGACATCTAAGGGCTTACCTTGGTGGTGATTTTGATAGTCACTCAAAAAATATAGCATATGCAAAGTTGTGCCAAGAGTCAAGATCACATGGTTCTGCTCTACCTTATCTCGTGGTTTCAACAAGATCTAGCTGCTCACTATAGAGTGCTACTAGCTTAGTGAGAGAGAGATTTTGATGTCATAAATGAAAGCATATTAATTATAGAGGTTAATATGAAGGATAGAATTATGTAATATATGAGTATTACTAGGGTAGAATAACCATTGCAACTTCTAGTTGTTGTGTTCTGGACATTCAAATTTGGAATAACTAACAACTTACAACTAATACATGTATTAAAATGATCAACTAATCTTCATATATAATCCCATTCCTGGTGCTTAATGCTAAATGTTTTTGTATGTACTTGATAATGAATGCACATAAAGAAATTCACTCTATATGAACTCACTTGTATATGTAACAATTGTTAGCAGTAAATTTGTACTAATAATCCATTCTAAATTCTTGATGTAATGAAAAACATAATTACTCTTCATGAATGGAACTATGTGTCTGTCGATGATCCATGATCCATCGTAAATGGCTGCATAATAAGTAATGCATATTATCTAAAGTTACGCAATAATAATTTTTTATTGCATGTGATTAGGATATTTCTAGTATACAAAATACCATAAACGTATTCAATAGCTTTGTCTATCCAATATGCAAATTCATGAACAAAAAATTATTCAGCTCCAACTTTGTTGATAGAGAATGTTTATGTTTAAAATTTAGATATGTAAAGGGGGAAACAAATTTATGCGACATACCTGCAAATAGGCAGCATTTGGGCCATGCATTTTTTGGTGATGAGTATTGTATATCAGCTGCATTTCTGTAAGTGACAAACACAGATATTAACTCCTTGAACACAAGTACGGTTTAAAAAGCTTTATGTGGAATGTAAAACGAAAGGTGCAATGAGATTTCCTTAAAAACACCATAAATCCAAAACATTGAAATCACTTAAGTCTCGCATTCCCATGTACAAACATAGTCAGCACCATTTTTTCTAACAAACTATATTATAATTTTCAAATCTGCAAACTAGATAGCCTGTCATCATACTTACATTATCGTACTTACATTATGATGAGGGTTACCTACCTAGAGTGTTACTCTTTGATGAGCGATGGAGTTGGTAAAAAGACGAGATTTCTTTCCTAGCGACAGAGTTGGTAAAAAGACTAACTTCATTGGAAGTGATTGTTCTATTCTTCACCAGAGCTTCCGTTTTTAAAATTAGATTTTAAATTTTTTTTCTTGGTAAGTACTTGTGAATTGACCTTTTATCTGTTTTGCAACAAGTTTTGTTAAAAAAAAATTAATTGAAAAATAAATATTTCCATAAAAAGTTATAATGCCACTAAGTTTTTATAATATAGCACATCATCCTATTTCAACAACTTTATAGAGAAATTCACTAATGTTAGGATTACATAGTCATCATCCTCCAGCTCTTCCCAATGTCAAAAAGCCATGTAGTCATTTAACGATCTCGAAAAGGAGGCTATCAAGCTCTTTAAAATAGATTCTAAGCAATAATATGCTTAAGAGTTCTACATAAACATATATGGTACATACAAGCAAGAGTTGCAAAATAGAAGCTACTCTGTTAAGTGCACCACTACAGCTTCAGATTAGTAAATATAATTAAGTTTGTGAATCGTTTAGTTGCAGTGAAAACAAGTATAGGGAATTGCAAAATGAATGTGGATTGGAAGGCGCAACTTTTATAGGACACAAAAAATGCTGCAGTGAAAATTAAATATCTGCCCAAGTTAGTAGGAAATATATATTGATAAACACAAAAAATTGAATATATAACAGTCAAGCACCTTTTCATCTCAAACCAGTAGATAAATTTATCACATACATGATCAAATACTAACTTTAAATATTAAACATACAAGTAATACTGCTGGACGACTACACATTAGGCTTTCAAAATGTGCCCAACATTATATTGTCAAGCTCACTTGATTGTGTGGTTGAAATGTGCCATTGAATTGGATCCAGTTTGTTTGGTTGGGCCAGATATCAACTTTGCTCATTTCGTTTGTCCTGAGTCACAAGATTTTTTCCCGAGTCCTACCTCAACTGGGACACTCAACTAGAGACACTTTCTGGTTGGCGTGTCTCGTTGTTTGCTAGCTGATGAACCGTCCGGGAAGTAAATGATATAGTTATGGTATTACATATCCTATATTTAACCTCTACTGGCTATGGTTATATTTCTTGTTCTCGTATTACCTCATGAGGATTAGCTTTCAACTATTATGAATCAAGCGAGTTTTCTTCATAAAGCAAGTGATTGTTAATACAAAAAAGATATAGGTAGTTCCTCCGAGTCCGATGCATGTGCGCATGTGCAAATTTCATGTGCTGAGTAAGAGTTGTTTTGGCGGGACAGGGCTTTTCCCTCCCCCTGGCATGACCCCTCAGGGAAACAGTTATAATAGAGTAAATGAGGAAGATGCTTGTTAAAAAAAATATGAGGAAGATGCGAACATACTTTCTTAACAGACAAATGCCATACAAAACGAGATTGTGCAACTTGAAAGAAACTGCCAGTCTAAAAAGTTTCAGCATACTCAACTGATCAGAGAGGGAGATGGACCTGCAAATTATCTACAGCAAGCCCTCGATTTAGCCAAAGAAAAAGGATAGTGCACCTTGGAATATATTTTCTCTTTTAAAAACATTGACATGACCTTGGCAGGTGTTAACCTTCAAACTAAAAGGCATCAATATGGTATGCCTCCTAAACTTAGAGATTGCAACCATCGTGAAGCTATCTGTCTTCATTCAATATTTGTATCCGGTTCACCCCGGCTCGAGCAATAGAATATAGTGTCCCACACTACTAAACAAGTATTTTGCAAGCTAACGCTTGTGATACTAGCGCATCTCTACTTGCATATCTACTTCCAAAATTTTACAATTAATTTTTGTTAAGGACTTTTCATGGGAATCACTAAATTCTCTTCTTGGAATGGCCTGGAGCTGTATCATCTCTACGCACAGACAACAATCAACTGGGAAATATACCCTAAATAAATTTGTCCCTAAATGGATCTGGGATGGATATGTGGAATGAATACTTTTTGTGTCAAACCTTGTAATTTGTGAGCTATTATCAAATTCACACAACCCATTTCTTCACAGAGTATATATATGGTGCTGCAACACCGTTGATGAGTTTCAGCTGCAACTGAAATTTAGGCTTTGAAACCTTATGAAATATAAAGTAAAATAGGGGATGATGCAACACCCCAGATAGGATGATGGCATCAACCTTTGATTTGCCTTGGTGATTGTCACATGTTTGAAAGGATAATAGCATACCTTGATAATCCAATTCACTTGTAATATGCCCTAGTTCTCAGAGTCATCCGAAGATACTTCAAAAAGGTACCTGATCGGCTAGATCTCCATCAAACTTGCTGCCCTAGTCTTTCAAATTTTGTGCCCTTGTTTTTCAACAGAGTCAGTTTTTGACATTTAAGAATTCGCTACCACAGTTAACAACTTTGCTGCCCTAATGCTGATACAAAGTCCTTGCCTTGGAGCTGATGTAATCTTGCTGTCTTCGAGCTAGTAGCCTCACGCTGCCTCAGAGCTTCATCTCCAGTTTTACATCAAAATGCATCTCCATCGTTTAGATTCAAATGGCTGCCTTACTTATACTAGTGAGGGGGGCTTGCTCTAAAAATAAAAAATTATATTTCTCTAATAAAATGTGGGTAAGTAACCCCAAAACTCCAGCCGACTTCATCAAATCGTAATTCTTCAATAAAACCTGGGCAAACCACCGCAAAAATCCAGCTGAATTCTTCAAATAGGATATGAATTGGTGGCCATTCCTAAAATAGGACTCCACGAAGGCAATTCCAACTTAAATACTCAAGGAACTATCCTCAACCAGCCAAGTACATCAAAAGCCGCATGCAATCTTGCCATTTGAACAAATAAATCTCTAAAATAATGTATAATCTTTTTTCTTTCGCAAATGCCTGTCTTCCTATTCAATAACCCTAGAAACCCTAGAATACCTCAAATTCAACCATCTTTAATGCTAAAAATCCCTAGAATGCATGAAATACAACCACATTTACTGCGAAAAATACCTCGCCAGAGGATGATTTCTAAGGAAAATGGTTCGACTCCATGCTGAATGTATGAATTCGAGCTGGAGAGAAAGCTTCACAGTGAACTTGGGTTCAAATCTCATCTACTATTATCCATCTGTTTGAGAGTTTGGGGCAAGAAGGGAAACTGTGCCGATGCTGCTTAAATTTCTACTAAGATGTGCCCATTCTGGATCCCAAATTTAGCTTGCTAACTTGCAGCCCTGTCGCCCTATATTTCCGAAAAAAAAAATGATATCTAAAGTATATTTAAATGTACTGATTCGGGATCCCAAATTTAGCCCACGAACTTGCAAAAAAAAAAATTGATATCTAAAGTATGTATATTTAAATGTACTAGGTCCCAAATTTAGCCTGCGAACTTGTAGCTGTCTCCCTATACACTCAAAAAAAATTATTTTGATATCTAATGTAATGTAGGTTGTATTTTATTTTATTTTTAATTTTTTAAATTCTTGTTAATGATAATATTAGTATAATTAAAGACTTTGGTCTAGTAAAAAATCAACATATATTAACATATTTTATTAAATAATTACATTTAAATAAATTATTTCATTTAATATTATAAATTTCAAATATATTTAATGTGATTGTACAAATTAATTGAGAATGGTGGAACATATAATCTATCACCTAGGCAAAGACTAAAAACCGTATGTTACAATAAATTAATGTATAACCTACAGAAAAACAAAGTTAGATCATATAATTGTAAAGGGGATTAGGGGAAATAATATCACATTTCTATTTTAGCTTGATAATTTTAATTGTAAAGGGGATTAGGGACAAGAGAAATGCCTTTTTTTCATTTAAAATGGGGAATAGGGAACTTAGTATAAGACAAAAGAAACTCGAGGGAGGAGACTTTTGGAAGGGTAAGGTAAAGGGGTTTGGGATTTAAAGATGTTTTTTTTTTATGTAAATGAAAATGGGAAGGGGTGAGGACTTGAGAGAGGAAAGGATTTAAAAGCTATGATAGGGGAAATAATTAAAAGGGGGAAGCACCCGTATTTTAATTTATAAAATAGGGGGCATTGGTTTTTTTTGCTATAAGAATTAGGAGGGGGGGTATTTTTTAACTTGAGAAGATTGATGGATGGACACATCATGTGAAATAATGGAGGACATGAAATGAGAAAATTTAATTGTCATGACACGAATCTTTGACTTGCCAAAATTTCAACTAAGCACCGAGAGGATCAAACGGTGACGGTTTTTGTCAAACAAAAAATGGACATGACCATTGTGACAAGTTGAAGAAAATAACATTGACTTCGCGGCATGAAAATGTGATTGAAAAGAAATGACCAAATACCAAACTTGACCTAACCACAACATGATCACACATGATTAGATGCAAATTGGTAAGTCTGTCGAAGGGGTCAAACAGAAGCGAAAATGATGAAACGAGATATGCACATGACAAGTACATATTCTTGTGGCACTTGGAAAAGGCCAGAATTACTTTCCTTTCTATTAAAGTGCGCACATTGTATAACAAATTTTCTTGTGTGAGAAAAAAAGTATGCATTGTAAACTTATTAGTCTTCTTGCTATCATTCTTATATTTACTAGTATAAACATGTCTTAAATGTATTCACTGGTACATGAATGAGTCTGACTATTAACAACATGTATTTTTTTAAGATTATGGATGAGGTAAAATATGTACACCTCAATAAATTAAGCTTGAAAGGATTGGGAGGGATTCCCTTGTCCTACAAACAAGGAACTCATACATCAATTTAATGCCTTGCTAAACATTGACATAAAAGAATGATTACTAAAAATATGAAAAGATGGAAAAAATTACACTTGTGAGTCATAAATATATCTTCAAAGGATCCAAAGCGATAAAAGGCCTTACTTCTAAATGTTTTCACTTAAAAGTTCCAAAGGCCAAATGTTTTTTCATTTACTTTATTCCACCCAATTATCACGTTTGACATTGTTTTGTTAAAATTACATTATAAATGGGAATGGTATATTATATGTTTTTAATATATACATTATAAAGGGGATTAAAAACATTTTGTACATAATAAAAGGGATTAAAAACATTTTGTATGTAATAAAGAAGATTAGGGATTAGATAAATGCCACTTTTTTCATTTAAAATGGGAAATAGGAAACTTAGAATAAGACCAAAGGAGCTCGAGGGAGGAGAATTTTGGAAGGGGAAAATGAAGGGGCTTGGGATTTAAAGATACTTTATTATTTTTTTATGTAAATGAAAATGGGAAGGGGTGAGGATTTTAGAGAGAAAAGGGTTTAAAATCTAGGATAGGGGAAATAATTAAAATGGGGAAGCACTAATATTTTTTTTATAAAATATGGGATATTGGATTTTTTGATATAAGACTTAGAGGTGGAATATTTTTCAACTTTCCAAGTATAGAACTAAGAGAAGACTAACACACAAACATGTCATGTGAATTAATGAAGACGCAAAAATGACAAAATTTAATTATCATGACATTAAATTTTGAAATTTCAACTAAGTGTCGAGAGGATCAAACGATGATGATTTTCGTCAAATGAAAAATGGACATGACTAGTGTGAATAGTTGACTACAATTATGACACTGACTTCGCGACATGACAATATGATTGAAAATAAATTACTAAAATCCAAACTTGACCTAAACACAAAAAAACCACACATGAGATGCAAACTGGTTGTAAGTTTGTAACTAACACTAGCATGGTTCAATTAGATGATCTAGGGACCATTGAATCCATCTACATTGTTAAAATCGTAACAATTCATTGTCAAAACTACAATTTTCCATTGCTGAGTGACACCATTAACATCACTCGGATTTCTAAATCCATATAAAAGTTACAATTTAGTAATTTTTAACACTATAGATAGATTCAAAGACCCCATTAACATATGCGGTGTTAAAATTTAGTAAATTGTACAAATTCATTGTCAAAATTGTAATTTTCCATTACTAGGGTGACACAACTAAAAATGACTAACATAAATGACTAATTCATATTCTTAGTCGTTGTTAGATAGTCATATTTGTATTCCTATGACTAATTAGTCATTTACGTTAGTCACTTTTATTTTAGTCACTTGTTATCTAGTCGTATATTTTATCTCGTGACTAAATTGGTCATTTTTCTTAGTCATTTTTAGTTGGATCACTTAAAATTGGTCAATTTTAGTCATTTATCCCTTGAAAAAGAAGTGGTGACTAAATTTTTTAGTCACATAGTCACTTATCTCTCATTTTGTACTAGTGAGCCAATCTGCCAAGGAAACCGAAAACTTGGAGACTACATTTGATGGAGAGAGACCTACTGTTGAAGAGTTCTCCACATATCTATCGACAGATCTTTCATGTACTCAAGCAATTAAACATTTAGAAGAAGAGGATCTGCATGGCATGAGGAAGGAAGGTGAGTATTAGGATTACATCGAAAGATGGTTCCAAGAGGTAATGAGGCCACAATACCATTCCTTCATTCGACACCTTCTATTGCAAAAGCAAGTAAGTCGGTTGATTCTCCACATCTAGGTAATCACTGCTTTAAATTTTTCATATGTGGATATAGGTATGTTTTTTTATTTTGCTTCGCACATGGTTACATTGGAAAAGTTCTTACACTTGAATAATGATTTTTTCTTTCTTTTAGATAGCATAGGATAGTATGTATATAAATAAAAAGTTGTATGTGGTTAGTTAGCTTTAGATATTCATACAACTTCACTTTCTATTTTCCTTTAAAATAAAAGAGCTAAGAATAAGATCATGTTAATGACTAAACCAAAGCAATCTTACATCATACATGCATATTTCTTATTATACTAGTTACTCAAAGGATACTTTAATTATTATGATCTCCACAAAACTCAATCTTACACCTATGGACTCCTAGTTCATCCTGGACTCATTATCAAAACTTGTCTCTAAAGCACCTTTAAAAGGTAGCCTAAAAGTGGGTGATATTTTCTATTTTGTGGGGAACATTAATGACCTTTTATGAAGAAGATAGACTATGAAGTCAAAGAACAACTTTAGGTTATTATCTTTTGACATCATCTGTAATTTAGGCCATTATAAATAAAGTTACTCATAAGGTTTGTGCTAAAAATTTGAATTATGTGTTTAACAAGCTTAGCACACTCCATTGCCAACCGACTTCCTTACTAAAAATATCATTATATGAAGTAAACCCATCAGGGTACTGAATAGGCTCACTGACAGCGGGTCCATGCTAAGTAAAATCTTAAACAAGGAAGCTTGGTAAATGCAAGTAAACCCGTCGAGGTACTGAACAGGCTCGCTGGCAGCAGGGCTATGCTTGCATGGTACCAAGATAAACCTGTCGGGGTACTGAACAGGCCTGCTGGAAGCAGGTCAATATCAGGTAAAAGAGGTTTGGTTAATGCATTGCTATTCACATAGCTCATAAAAAACCTGAGTATACAAACACATGTTTAGGCCGATTATTTATACTGTCATTAGATAATGGCTGTAAGTTGTACTTGGACCCTGTCATCTAATTCAAACAAATACCTAGTATATGATTATCCTAGAAATGGGACCCATAATTATAGTAGATCTCATAAACTTTACGGTGAACCTTATCTATATTCTTTGGATGACAAGATATCTTTACAATGAGTCCTAGACGACTAGTTTTTCGATGGCATTTTTCGCATCTCTTACACTATTATTATTTATGTGGTCTTTGTGAACATAAACTGATGAATTTGCATGTATTGAAGAATTTGACTTAGTATGATATTGTTTTGATCATATCGTGAATACTTCTTTTTCTCGAAAAGTTTTAGTTTTTAGAATAATGATGTTCTTAGGATCTCCTGTTGATTGATGTTGATCTAGAGCATTTACATAAGAAGCATACAACACAGTATTAATTTATTAATGGCCCGAGGACATGCCATACCTTCGTTTTGGGGGAGGATTCACAATTATTTTTATTTTTCTGTTTACTAAGATTCAAAATTATTTCTATTTTTTTGTTTACTTGTGAAGTAATTAAAAAGTTCATTTACTTTTATCCTAGGAAAAGTCTTATAAAATGATTAGTTGTCACAAGAAAATATGAGTAGCTCTTGTACAATCAAAATTCAAAGAAAAGAACACATTCTAGCAAATGTCAAAAATTCTGCTGAAAGAAGGGTTGAATGAGGTAGCTGAATAAAGGTCTAAATACAACTAAGACCCTATAACAACATCTTTGTTATACCAAGGTATATGTTTTCAGAAAATTCCAATATAAGTTGTTGTTGAATCTGATAATATTTCAATATCATAAATTACTAATATGATATTACTTCATCAAATACTAAATTTTAAGTTGACATGATTATGTTCCAAGTGCTAATGATAAGCTGATACTAACGCTCTATAATTTAGCATATTTAAAGTCAACTTCATTTTACAAAGATATAAGGTGATTCATCTTTGAACGATGGATATGAGAATATTTTCGGAATATTTATTGTATGATTCTACAAATCAAAAACTTACAAACATACAATATAATTATCATTCCATTTTTCTTCGTATCAACTTCAATTAGCATATATAAATCATTTCATTATTCGACCATAAGGAAATAAAATCAACATATGAATCCTACCATAATTTAAGAACCACCTAGTTTGCAATCCAGTCTGAATCACCTCAATCTGACATCATACGAAAATGTTATGCTCAAATTACTAACTGCTTGTCATAACAACTGTGACAATCCTACATATGGTTGTTCATCAGAATATTTCACATATCAAATCATCTTCTTTTCAAAACCTGTTTATAAGGGAGATATGAGTAAACTGTGTGGAAGATCTAAATAAAGCTAAAACAGCCGCCAACCTTTCTCTCTGATTGAAGCATGATAATTTGAAAGAATAGGTCCTTAAGCTTAAAGCTAAGTCTACTTCCTCTTCCAAGTTGAAGGCAGCTAGTACCGCAGCTCTACCTTCTTCCTGAAAACTTTTTCTTTTTCTTAGTGGGACCTGGCATCTCTCCGGTTTGGGGGAATGTTGGTGTCCATTTTTTCACCATTTTTTATCAGTAAATGTGCCCTAATTGGCGCTATTTTCACTATTTTTGATATGAAAAGTCATTCTTTTTGCCATTCAAACCATCGAATAGTTCAAGTATGTGTTTATTTGCAAATTTCACAAATTAAGAATAATTGTTGTTTTTTTTATGATTTATTGACTATCATCTTACATTTCCAGGAATCCTTGGCATTTAGTTTTGTTATAGGTCAAAATTACACCTCTCCGTCCGTGATCACCCTGAGCTGCTGATCACACAAAAGGACAATTTGGATGGAGGAGCATGTTGACCTTGGACCATATGACAACTCATCCTATTTCTTGAAAATATTGGAAAACATACAAAATATCATTTTGAGGTATGAGCGCTACTCCACTTAAATAGACTAGCGCCCATACGCGACTCCAGTGTATAATAGTAGCGCCCATATCAATATATACGCTACTCCTTCTTAGCAAAGTAGCGCTCGACATTTAATACTGAATGAGCGCTAGTTGTTAAACAATAGGGTAGCGCCCTATACGCTACTCCAGTGAGTAATAGTCGCGTATATCTTAAAAGATGATTAAAAAATATATTAATTCATCGAGGAGGATTAGTTGATGGCAGTTCCTTAACTCCCCCAACTTCCTCCATAACTACATCTCGACCTGAACTGCTTCTTTGAACCTATAAATACCAAGAAGGTTAAAGGAGAAGGGTTAGAAATTGGAGTTAGTGAGATTGATTAATGGAAAAACTTTCAAGAAGCTTACATTGGAGAAGTTGTTGCAGAAGATACCCAAGCCAGAAGAAAGCCAGAACCCAGAATCTAGTTGCAGGAGCCTGCTTCATTATCAGGTATATTTGTACTGCATTCCAATTTTGACAAATAAAGGTTGAAGTGTTTCCTTGTTCCAATCTGAATGTGTTATGAGATGGCATTTTAAATTGGATTTATTTTGGTCAATGCTGAATATTAAACATAGTGTTTGTTTATTTCATGCTTTATATATTTCCCAAAATGTTTGAGGAAGGTATTGTTGTTGCAGGTTTGCTGAAGGAAAAGTAGATTTGGAAGCTGGACACGGGATCGAGTCAAGGCTAGGATCAGACTCCGGTTAAAAGGTGTGTTCCCTAAATATGCAATCTATTTCTTTTGTAAAACACCTCTGTAATAGTTTAGTTTCCTGACTATAGGGTAGAAATATCTGACAACAGACTGGCGACTCCGCTGGGGAACATGGAATTTTTGGCTTTAGGAAACCTTGTTTTTGTGTGTCTTCTCGGTTTATTTTGATTTCTTTGATGTGTTAAGAACCTTTTAAGGTATCCCTTGTCTTTGTCTTGCCTGCTTTCATCAGTTTTTATACCTTCCAAAGTCAGTTTTCAGGCCTTTGAAATATGAGCGCTACTCTGATATATGTACAGTAGCACCCATACGCTACTATTCTGTATATAAAGTAGCGCCCGTTTTGGCATGGGCGCGAGTTGCTCTACTACACAGTAGAGTACATTTCCTGAAGCAGTCATTTTTTTGGTTTGCTTGTTTTTTTTAGCCCTGTGGTGATTTGTTGACTGTGCTGTAGGATCCCTTTGATGATTGCATAAGGTTTTTAATTATTGTTCAAGTCATAGAACCTTTCCTTAAATTTTTTCCATCTTTTAAACCATTTCTTGACTTTTGGAATTTTTGAGACCTTTTATTGACTTTTTGGAAGACTTGGTGGTGTTTGGTGACAAACACTTTCACTTTTTTCAGACCCTGACTGCTTGTTGCCCGTTTACAAACCTGTACACTCCTGTGTTTGTTGTTTGTGGTGAAGTTGTCTTCTCTCTACTACCCCCGTCCTTTGTTTAGGGTTTGGTCTTTGGTAGAGCTTCTAGGGTGTCTTCTTTTTGGTCAAGTTTCATTTCTTCCAGGACTTCTTGTCTTCTGCTAGTCACAAGTGCTTTTTAAACAGCTGTAGGCTAGTTTCACCTCTCAGTTTCTTCGTGTTAGTAGGGCAACCTGCTTGTCTACTTGTACTTGGATTTGTGGTCTTGCTAGGGTTAAACACTTTAGGTCAGTCCTTGGGTGTTCTCTCCTTTTTTTTCTCCCACGTGGTGTCTAAGGTTATAGGCTTTTTCTTAGTAAAAAACCTGTAGATCAAGTCTTTCTCGAGCTAGGGTTTCGACAGTTGTAGGCCTAAGAACATTTAACCATACTTACACACTCTGCATTTAAAGTTTTATTTGGCTTTCCATTTTTTGCATAATTCTTTTTCGGTTATTGAAAAAGCAAAAAATTTGGTACTTTAAGTTAAAATAGAACTTGTCTTTGTCATTGCAAAATAGCTTAGTATATTTTGTATAATTTTAAAAAGAAAACAAAATTTTTTTTAAAGAAAGTTTGCTTAGATTTTCAGTTTTGAGAAAGGTAGATAAAAAAAAAATGAAAAAGTTTTGTTGTAGGAAGATTTGAGTATATTTGCATTTTTGTTTTCTTGTTATAACCACGCTCACACACTCACTATCCTTTTTGTGTAATAAAAGCCCCTAAAATTTGTTAATAAAATGAACTAGAATTTTTTTCTTTTTTAGGGTACACTACACCAACTAGTTTTCGTTAGGGTCTTGGGTTTAAATCACCTTAAACCACCCAAGATCACACATTGCGCAACAATCATAGTGAGACTATCATAGGCAAACCCACCTCACTCAAAATTTGCCTGGGAGCATATGTAGTAGGTCATTGCGAGATCAGTTTGTGGGAATACTCCTCCTACTTGTTGTTCGAGCATACGCCAGGATCGGATTGCGTATTGGGGACTCTTTCGAGTTTCGGGCTTAGCTACCCTGCCCACGCTTTCTGATTCGACCGGTGACTGTTCCCCCAGGAATTTTCGGTGTTGTGGTATCCATAGTATCAGACTTCTAGGTTCTTACACAGGTGACAGCAGAGGGTATATCTCCTGTACCTAAGACAGACGTGGGAGGAAACCCCGTGCAGGTCTTTGGGAGGGCGGTTGGGTGATTCCAGCGCTTGCACCCTTAGTCATTGTATTTTGGACCCCGGGTAACTGTCTTTCTTCCTTCGTTGATATGTTCTGGGCCCTAATCATCCCAGACTCTTCTCCGGAAGGCACCTTTGTTTGACTGGTTTGTATACTTAGGAATTTTTTAGTTGGTGTGCTGTTTGCCCCCTAGTCATAGTGGCCACTAGGTTCTAGTTTGTTTTTTATATTTATAATCACGGAGAATCAACAACTCCGTAGATAGAGAAGGATTCAGAACCTTCCACCTGTTATAATAGAACCTATACAACCAGCTAGAAGACAGCGGGTAAGCCCCGGTATATCTTCAGAAATTACCTCTGAAATAGAATTGCTTGAAGAAATACTTATAACAGAAAACCTTGAAATTGAGGTTCCTGAGGAACCACCACCAGGTACCACAAATCAACAACATTTTAGTACTGTTGAGGTGGAAGATCTTACTTCCGCGGAGTATAGCACTCCTTTCAATCCTCCCTTAACTAATACTAGAATTCCGCTTCTGTCACCTGTTGGTTTCCAGCAGCCCCTTTTCAGTGCAGATCTTTTGTTTCCCGATCATCTGATGTCTAACACAGGAGGTGAACCAGGGGGTCCCCAAACTCCCACTTTAGGTATGAATACCAGCACAGTTAACCCTTCTTTTACTGCTACATCTAGTCAGGCACAAACCACATCCGTGCCTACTCCATCTTTCAGTTTCAACACTAGTACATTAGGAATGCCTAGTTTTACAACAATGGCATCTATTCCCACGTCTACTGTTGGACCTAGCAGTATGGCCAACTGTGCAACACCTTCTACATCCCAACCGTTATATCAGATTCCTAGTACTTGGGTTTCCACACCTGTGGTAGGACCAAGTGTTTCTGCAAACATTCCAGTCATGGGTACCATGACTGCACCGTCCACATCAGCTTCTACTGGTTTCAACACCTTTGCAGGAACTAACTTGAATCAAGGTAACATACTTGCAAGTAACATCCCTTTTTCCTTATTTTCAGGGGGACGGGTTAATATCTTTAACCAGCAATATGGTGGGGCTAACACCCAGCCACAGTGGACGAACCCGCAAAGCAATAATCCACTCTCGTATGGGTGGGGAAATTTTAATAATTCTTTCTTACAACAACAACAACTGGCAGGGGGCAACCCCTACCAACAAATACCTGGGGGTAAACCCTACCAACAATTAACTGGGGGTAACCGCTATCAACAGTTGGTAGGTGGCAACTCCTATCAGCACATGGCGGGGGGTAACCCTTATCACCAGATGGCTGGGGGAAACCCCTACCAACAATTCATGGGACAAACGATGGGTGGTTTCCTTTATCAAGCTTCATCTTACCGGCCTCGTCTACCTTTTCTGGCAACTTTGAATTTGCCAGACCTTTCGAAATTGACAAATGATCCTGTGTGTCATAATGCCACATGGCCATCAGTTCCCACCAAATTACCTTTGGATATTCCAAAATTCGAAGGCAAAGCTGGTGAAGACCCTGGTGACCATGTCACTACCTTTCACTTGTGGTGTTCTTCAAATTCGTTGAACGAGGATTCCATCAGATTGAGACTGTTTCAAAGGACCTTAACTGGTCCCGCAGCCAAATGGTACATTGAGTTACCTGTGGCTACTTTCTCTAGTTTTGGGGATCTAGCAACCGTCTTTTTGAACCATTTCCAACTTCCTGTTCGGTATGATGCCGGAACAGAACTTTTGTCTACTTTTAGACAAAACAAATCCACTCACTTTTCTGACCACATTCAGGAGTGGCGAAGACGGAAAAGGTTCATAAAGGCCAACATCCCTCCAGAGTTCCTGCTTGAGTGGTAATTGAAATCACTCCTTCCTTATATTTATAAGGAAGTAGCGACATCTGGAGTTTCCAATGAAGAAGAAGCCATCTTAAGGACTCAACAGTTAGACCTTGTATACGCACAATCTGGTTTACTGTACGAGATTATACCTGACGCACCGAGATCAAACACTGATCTGAGTAGACTCAAACCTGGACCACATGCTGACGGCATAGTGGGTTCAGTTAACTCTGCAGCCTTCGAAGCACTGACCAAACAGGTCCAAGCCTTAACTGTCAAACATTCGACTGCAGACATTGCTTCCGTCACAACCTCTCCTTCTACTTCTGAATCTGTTAATCAGGTTCAGAACAATCAAAAGGGCCCTCGACAGCACAACAACAAAAAGAAGGGCAAGAAAGGAGAGGGGAACCAACAAAAGCCCAAAAAATACAATGCCGAAGAGGGTAACAAAGAAGAAAAGAAGGTTAGGTTCCCTTGTAAACTTTGAAAATAGAACCATCTTACTCATCAATGCCCTCTATTAGAAGAAGCCCAGAAGCTCTTAAGAGAGAAGAAGCCTGCCATCTTGAAAGATCCATTTCCTAAAGGGCAAGGCTCAACTTCTGGCACCTCCAAAACTGGGGGCACTTCGCACACCACGGTTGATCAAACATTCATAAATATGGTCAACTCAGATGCACTTTTGCAAACCAGAGCTAAGAACTATACCCCGGAAACGTAGGGAAAGGATAAGGAGATTGCTGAATCCTCCACTCCACTCCACATACCTGTGGACCCAATGCCCAAGATTCCGAAAGGTGTCTTCAAGAGGGCATCGCACAACCCCAACACACGGGCTGCTTCCAACTACAATGTGGTTGAAGATCTATCCCAAACCCCTTGTTCCATGTCTACTCTAGAAGTCCTGCAGAGTTGTCCATTGCAACGAAATGCACTTCTGGCAGCTATTGGGAGCATGGAGTCCTCCAACATGTCTGCGCGATTTGACATGACCGATGTCAAATACCGGTTTCCATATCACGTTGCCCTCCAAATTGAGGTCGTTCATGGTCCAATGACCATAAGATGAGCTGTAGTAGATGAGGGAGCGTCGACTTGCGTAATGTCGATTTCCTGTTGGAAAGCTCTAGGTTCTCCTGAGTTAGTCCCTTCCAACACAATGCTTACTGCATTTGATGGCAGAACTTTCCATCCACATGGAGTTTTGCCATCATTTAATGTCACTTTGGCCGGTAAGACAGTTGCTGTTGAGATAGAAGTTCTGGACGCTCCGCTCGATTACAACATGTTATTGGGCAGGAGTTGGACTTATGCCATGCAAGCTATAGCATCGGCATTTTTTCGAGTGGTCATGTTCCCATTTGAAGGTAAGATCGTTACAGTCGATCAACTTTCTTTCACTCAAGGAAAAAACCAGACTTCTTCGGAATCCACGATTCCTTTGGTTGATCAAACCGCCCCAGTTAGCGAGAGTTTAGGAGCAGGACTTTTTGGATCACTAATTGGCACTTTTGATCTACCCGCTCCTACTTTATTTGTTGGTACTAAGGGATGCTCATCGTCTGAAACTCCTATGGTTAGTTCAACAATTGACTCCGAGTTTCTCCCAACTAATACAAACCCCTTAGTACCCATCCCTGTTGTAGAAGTCACTCACTTAGATTCTTATCAAACTACAATAGAAGATATATTGACTCCGCCCGTGTCTGTAGAGTCAAACATGGATTATGCCACTACTCAGACACCTGACCCAATCTATTCTCTCGACACTTCAGGAATTACTTTACCTTCTGACGAGGAAATGTTAGAAGCCTTGAATGACCTGGACCATCCTCGTGAACATATAAATCGCGTGTCTTTCTTGTTTCCTTTTCTTCACTTATTAGAGAGAGGTGAATTTTGTTCACCACCCGATGAGAATACTGGTCTCACTCCTTCACACGTTGCCATTGTTGAAGCAAATAGAGTACATACCTCGTTGGTGAACATTTTCACTGGGGTTAACGGAAACATTCTCTTTGAAACGGGATGTTATCTCGATGAGATCATTCCGTATACCAATCTTTTCCGTGAGTTCCATAACACCTTTTCCCGGCCTCCTGAAGAAGATCCAGGCATCGACCCTACCTGAAGAAGTATTATGCCTAGGCTGAAATACTTTTTCTTGTAATGTAGCTATATATGTTTGTATAGTTAGTTTTGTTATGCTCGTTAGGTGATCTTATGTGTGTGTTTCGTTTCGTGTACCAGATGTCAACCGCACATTTCCTAGGATTTGCTGATGGCGCCAGTCGCCACACCTGTCAGTTGGCTGCAACAGCTTGGGTCATTTATTCACCCGCTGACCAACTTGTCTCTTCGGGGGGGGTTTGTTTGGGACATACCACGAACAATGTGGCTGAATATAGTGCAGTTATAGAACTTCTCCGAGATGCCCTCAGTCATGGCATTTCATACCTGGAGGTAAGGCTTGACTCACAACTAATTGTATTTCAGTTAACAGGTGTCTATCGGATCAGAGATCCAGGATTGCTACGTCAGTTTCTACGAGTTAGATTATTGGAAAGACATTTTCATTCTATCAGATGTGAACACATTCCAAGAAATTTAAACAATTTAGCTGATTCATTAGCAAACTATGTGTTAGAATGGCATTTCTATCATACATTGTAAACAACATTCCACACATAAAATTTAAAACGCATACACCTGTAAATAACCGATACTGTATATATAACTGGTACCGTATCAAAAAATATGAGTTTTGAGTCATGAGTCTCTCCAGTCAAGTCATAAAAGTACAAAAGCTGGGCATGGTAGCCTCAAAAATATATACATATAATGCTTTTCTTCTCCTACGGAGAAGGAGGAACCTCCTCATCATCTACCGCATTGCGATAGCATATCACTAGTCTAGCAACTCTCCGCAGTAATCTAAGCCATGCTGGGGGCACCCCAACAACATCTTCCTGCATGTCAACGGGTATCTGGTCCATGCGGCATGCAGGAATCTCATGAGTCAACCGACTCATTTTCCTCTCCAGGGTTCCCAACATAGCTTATGCTGCGGTGATATCAGCTGGCCTCACATAGATAATAGGATGGCCCTCGGGATGAACAGGTCCAACATCTGCATTTGACACTTGATTAGAACTCCAAAACTCATTCATAAAAATCAAATACTTGAAAAGTTTGAAAAAATTAAATAAATTCTCAAAAGTAAACATACCAATATCTCCCCAGGCTCCACCTGGCGGAAGCACCAGCTCTGGATCGTGACGGAAATCCAATCCAGCATAGGGAAACTGCTCAAAAGCGGGAACCTGCCTCTCCCACCACCCCCAGAAGTCATCAGTGTGGTAACAATATTGACTCTCCCCACCACCCTGGCAGTGAAAAATGTCACCCCAACGGCCTAGTCTGGGCTCGCAGGGGTTAACCTGTGGTAGTGGCATTCCGAAACTAATAGTAGGCATCCTCTCGAAGAAGAAAGTACACAAGATACTCCCGTACCTGAAATTCTTCATGGTGCTGGATTTGCAACTTGTCAATTGATACTTCATGTTTGCCAACAAGCTAGTACTCCAATCATAAACATGGTCGTGCAAGCACTGTACACCAATATCCATCGAATGCCTAGAAGCTAAGTGTTGTGATGCACTACCGGATACCCGGTTGATCATGCTCACTATCACTTTCAGCGGGAGACCATCAATAGTTGAAATCAGGATTTGGCTTCCCGATTTTTCTACTCCGGCAAAACAGTATGTATTTACATATTCTTGCACTAATCGTGCACCCAAATGAGATGTCCCTTTTAGATTGATTACGTCTCCTCTCCTTGAGAGACCGGTAATAAAGTATATATCCTCAACGGTAAGCTCTAGAGTTTGCCCCCGGATGATGAAGGTATTAGTATCGACATCCCAATACTGAATCAATCTTCGAAACAGCTTGTTTAGTGCGCGCATGTTTACGGTTCGATAAAATTTCAACAAACCGCATCTACGGAGAGCATGGAGGGTAGCCGGGTCTTGCATGGCCAGCCTATCCATGTCTTCATGCTCCCTTTCCCTCCATTGTAAGACCATCCTGCACAAAATCCCCAAAAATTTTGAGTCTCGACGCTTTAAAATGGCTTTGCAAATATGTACGCTACTGTGTATACTACACAGTAGCGTATAGGCGCTACTCTGTTTGAGCAAAGTAGCACCCATTGGGTTTGTACGCTACTCTTGTGTATACACAATAGCGCCCGTGCATAAAACCTAATGAGCATCGCGTTTCGGGCCATTTTTGCTCAAAAATTTACAAATAAACCATTGAAATGCAAGATTGGTTGATTTCTACTTACTTGGTGGAAGAAGTTTGGGGATTGAATGCTCCGTTTGATCACGGTGGAGATTTGAAATTCGCAAAATGGTGCCCAATGTTTGCCCTACAACACAAAATGAGAATTGATTTTTTAACAATGAAATAATATATAAAATTGGATTTTAATTTTTACCCATAATTTTTAATTTTCCATAGTTTCAAACATTTTCAAAAACTCTAATTAATCAATTGAAACACAAAATAAGGTATAACACTGATCCAGGTTCAATTTTCACTCAATTGTTGTCGGATTCGTCTCCTAAGCTCAAATTTCTTAGTGATAGACTTTGTCAGTTAGCTAAACATTCCAAATTCATATATCATTTAAGAGTTTTGCGACATCGACTAATATTTTGTTGAAGACCTAGTTTTGGCAGGACATGAAGCTACGATACCAGAAGCTGACCTTTAAGTCATTTTAAGCTCTTGTTTGGACTATTTAAACCTAAACAAGATTGCCGAGCAAACTTGTCCTCTTCGAGCTCGTTAAAGTATCCGAAGGCTCATCCACTCAGGTATAGAATTACCCCTTTTCCGGGCCTCAGTGGATTAACTACGGAAAAGGTATACTCTAGGTATACTCCTATATGCGCTAGAAGAGTTCTCCTTTCATTGTTTTATACTTTTCCGGGGGAGGAGACTAACTATACGAAAAAGGACCTTCTGGAGTCTCTCTTTAGGGTTTTCATACTCTCTAAATATGAAAATACCAAGCGAGCATTCACCTACTCGGGCTCGATGTGAAATCCACGAGAGGGTAAGTAGAGGACTGTTTAAGTTTTTCAACTCTATAAACAAGAAAACACTGCCAAGCACAGACTAATCCGGGCTCGATATAAAATCCACGGATAGGTGGAAAGAGGATTGTTTAAGTTTTTCAGACTCTATAAACAGGAAAACACCGGCGAGCATTAATCTGCTTGGGCTCGATACTAAAATCCACGAGCAGATATATGGAGTTATTGTTTAAGTTTTTCAGACTCCTTAGAATTGAAAACACCGGCGAGCAAGAACAGATCTCGGCTCGATATTAAAATCCAGAGATCAGTACATATAGAGTAATCTTCTATCTCTTCTTCGAACTCTCTAAATTATGAAGAAGGTACTAAGTCTTCCTCCCATGGGCTCGTTAAACTATTTACATGGTTGGACCTATTGAGTTTTCATTCTTTCTTGGACTCATTAAATCCACAAGAAGGGTATTCTTTAATCTAAAAATAATAAGGAACGGAAAACATATCATATCTTCATTGTCAAAGGCAGTTTCAGTCAAGTCATATCCTTGAATACAGCACCTACTTGAGTCTATCTTGTCGGCTGGGTTTAGTTTTTGGCCTCAGGGTGAACTTTTCCTCCGAGTTATTTACTCCCCCCGTTGGTTATTCTTCCAACCATATGGAGGGTCTGTTAATGTCTCTTACATTTCAGACTTATTTACCCCATTATGTCAGAAACTGCCTAAGTCACTTTTGTGTCGTGCTCAATGTTCAAGGATATACCCTGTGTCGGCCATTCTGCAGTTTACCTTGACCTCATGTGTCGGCCTTCCTAGTGTCAGTTTTGTCGCATATTATTCCATATCAGCTCTTACCAGTTGAGTGTTTCTCGAGTTGGATGATGGAGGATGCCTTTAAGGCCTCCCTTCCAACGGACTTCTTCCCATCGACACCAAATCATTATTCTGGGATTGAAGTTTAGAGTTTCAGTTAGTACCTTGGAGATTGCAGTCACCAGTGGCAATTTTCCTCGCTGTTGAATGATGAGAATACATCAATGTCTCTTCTTCGACAGGATTCCCAAGTGTTCGAATCCAAGTCCATATATTCACATTTGGCAAATCGTACTTGGTACCTTGGACCCCATCATCATTATCGGTGGAAGTCCTCGCGTTTGTTAACGGTATACATCAATGACCGGTAATCAAACGATGCCCTCCATGTTCGACTGTCAGCTCATCTATTCACATGGTTCGGGTTTGTACCTAGGGTTGTTGTGGGATGAAGACCTTGGGATTTTGATGACATAACCTCATTTTGTTATCACCCAAGTTGCGCAAGACTGAGCCTCACTTATATACGGCTCTCCATGAGACATAGATCCAGTTTGTTGTTATGGCTATGATCTCTCAGTTTGACATGGATCCACGCTTGTATTTCAAGTGGCCATGCTTTTATATACATCTCCTTGTTATGTATCGGAGATCATGTTGTATCACACTACACATCTATAAGATGCCAACAATGTAATTGCTCGTTGACCTTGATCTTTGTTGCAGGTTTCTTGCGACTTGTTCTGCGGTTCTGTGCTCCTCCTCTGGCTTTGGATTGTAATGTATTTCGACCATCATTTCCCTCTGACCTCACACATTAGGGGGCATCTGTTATAGGTAAAAATTGCACCTCTCCGTCCGTGATCACCTTGAGCTGCTGATCACACAAAAGGACAATTTGGATGGAGGAGCATGTTGACCTTGGACCATATGACAACTCATCCTATTTCCTGAAAATACTGGAAAACATACAAAATGTCATTTTGAGGTATGAGCGCTACTCCACTTAAATAGACTAGCGCCCATACGCAACTCCAGTGTATAATAGTAGCGCCCATATCAATATATACGCTACTCCTTCTTAGCAAAGTAGCACTCGACATTTAAAATTGAATGAGCGCTAGTTGTTAAACAATAGGGTAGCGCCCTATACGCTACTCCACTAAGTAATAGTCGCGTATATCTTAAAAGATGATTAAAAAATATATTAATTCATCGAGGAGGATTAGTTGATGGCAGTTCCTTAACTCCCCCAACTTCCTCCATAACTACATCTCGACCTGAACTGCTTCTTTGAACTTATAAATACCAAGAAGGTTAAAGGAGAAGGGTTAAAAATTGGAGTTAGTGAGATTGATTAATGGAAAAAATTTGAAGAAGCTTACATTGGAGAAGTTGTTGCAGAAGATACCCAAGCTAGAAGAAAGCCAGAAACCAGAATCTAGTTGCAGGAGCCTACTTCATTATCGAGTATATTTGTACTGCATTCCAATTTTGACAAATAAAGGTTGAAGTGTTTCCTTGTTCCAATCTGAATGTGTTATGAGATGGCATTTTAAATTGGATTTATTTTGGTCAATGCTGAATATTAAACATAGTGTTTGTTTATTTCATGCTTTATATATTGCCCAAAATGTTTGAGGAAGGTATTGTTGTTGCAGGTTTGCTGAAGGAAAAGTAGATTTGGAAGTTGGACACGGGATCGAGTCAAGGCTAGGATCAGACTCCGGTTAAAAGGTGTGTTCCCTAAATCTGCAATCTATTTCTTTTGTAAAACGCCTCTGTAATAGCATTAATGCACTTACCTGTCACCCCAACCAAGTTGATAGTTTAGTTTCCTGACTATAGGGTAGAAATATCCGACAACAAGTTTGGTTCTACATGTTGTGGTCATCAAACAAACCTCCATTCAGACGTGCCCACCGTTCAACCCTTCATTCAATCCACGGATTCGTTGGTTAGAACATTTTGGAGCATTAAAGGAAAAAACATAAAACATAGGTGTTGTTCGTGATGCTCCTCTCATGCTTCTCCACCTATCAGATCTCACCCAGAACTATCTAGATGTGAGCAGCTTGCAAAATCATAAATTCTGTCAAAAACATGTTTTCAACTGATAGCAAATTTCGGGTTGGATCTCCAGGCAAATGAAGACAATTTCAACATTTCAGCACATGGGTTTTTTGCAAAATAGGCCCATTTGGGTCATGAAGGGGAATTTCGCCAAAATTCAAAGCCATTTGGGAGAAAATCGTGGTTCCTTGAAACCAACTTGCCTAGAAAAAGTGGATGGTCATTTTTCTAAATTTAGAAATTTGTTTTAACAGCTCAGGAGTTTGGGGATTCAGTTCTATCCTCTCCCGCTGGGTTGTTCATGTATAAATTAGACCCTAGAGGTCTGGAAATAGACTGTAATATACAAATCCATTTTTTTTTAATAAAAGTTCTGCTCTGTTCCTATTCCAACTTCGATTTTGTTCATGCATCCCTGTGAGTAATCCGTGAAGCTTCAGTCACTGCTACCTGGGAGGGCCCCTCAGCGGCAGTGGACTTCATGGTGTTGTGTCTCCGTTGTAAATGTTTAGCTAAGTTCATGTGTATTCTCTTTTTTTTATTACTGCCAAAAACGTTTTTCATATTAAGTTGTGTTCGTTTGTTTTCTCCCCATTGTGCAAGCTAAGTATTGTAATTTTATGTTCTCATTATTGTAGAAATGTGTTGTATGTTGAACCAAATGCTTTTAACATTACCTCTTTGTGTTTTTGTTTAAACATATACTCTTATTTCTCATTCCATGCGTTATATGTCGGATGAGCTCATCGTGTTGCACTGGTAGGAAGAGATCTCTGTAGTTTAGGTAGATTTAATTGGTTTCATGCAGTATCATTAAAATTGATTTCCATAGCTTGAACTCCGGAGATAAACGTTTGGTTTATTGTATAGATTAGCATTTCAATTCACAACAATAGTTAGTTTTCTTTACACAAGAGTAATTCGATTTGCTTTACACAGTAGCATAGTCATTTAATTCATGCAAATAGTGTTATTGCTTGTAGTATAGGTTAAGGTTTGAATTCAATTTTTTCTTATGCATTTAAATTTACTCTCATATCAATTGCACATTGGATCCAATCAAATAGTTGTATTCCTGTAGCTTTCCATTTGTTAAAAGTATTGTGTTTCACTTTCATTAAAATAGAAACTCGTCTTTTCATTGGAATACTTCAAGTTATTTTGTTATTTAAATTAGTATAACATAATTGTATTTTAATTTTCAAGAAATGTTAAGTCATTAAGTTTACTTAGATCATAGAATAAATAGATTTCGAATTGTTCAGTAGTTGTAATTATTTTGTTGTTTTTAAAATTACAATTTTCTTTTGTTTTCATGTAATATTGCATTTTCATAATCTAGAACGACTGGTGATGCATAACTCTTCTTATTTTGATTTCAGTCTTTCTTTTTGCAACTAGATAAAGTTAACTAGTTAGATGTTATTTCAAGTTTTGTTTTGTTAGAATTAGTTTCCTTAACGTCTTTTTCTGTAGCTGTAGGTTGCTTCTATCTTCCATCATATTCTGCTTTAGTATATCATAGAAACAGTCTATTTCTCTTAGATAATGATTAGCATAGATAGTTTCTTGTTTCTTTAACATCTAACTAATCGATCTCCTGCTTCCTTTTCATTGTAGGATCATATGCATTAGCCAGCTGGTAATTAAAGTCATCTGAAAGTCTTCTTTTCTTTAGTTTAAATCATTTTCTTCCATTCAGACAGGCATTCAGATCGTCATTCGAACCTTTACACTTTCTGCATTGTTTTATGCTTTTTAGAATCGAGTTTCTTCTTCTTTTTAAATGTAATGCTTCTTGCTTCTAATTAATAGTTTTAGGTGTAATTTAAATCTTGTTTCATGTCACATCGAGTTTTTAATTAAGTTTTGTCATTATTCCATATTACCTTTCTTAATCTTCTTTTTAACCTTCTTCCAAAGTTAAGTTCTTCATATCTGATTTGCTAATTAGTTACTGTTTCGGAATTCATCAGTTTCATTCCTAGCATAGTTTATTTCTAAATAAAGAGTTAATGATTCCATTTTCCAGTTATTTTAGTTTTGATAGTTTCATTCGTTAATCAGTTCTTGTTTTCATATATAGAATAAATTCCTGCATTTGAATTATGAAAGTCATGCATGTAGTTTAAAGTCATATAGTTGCATGTTGGTGCATTTTCATTTTTAGACAGCTTAGGTTAGTTCAAGCCTTCAATCCTACACATATAGTGTTTGCATCTCATAAGCTCCCTTCCCGAGTTGACAATTTAAATGTTGAATTAGAGTGCATATTTTAACCCAATAAGTCTTATAGATTCCAACAAATTCAAGTATGGTAATTTATTGTACGCTTGCTCCAAACCATGAAATTTTGAAATGAAGAAAAGATGCATGGAATATTTGATGGTTACTAAAGAGTAACAAGTTGTAACTTATTTTTTTTATAGAAATAGGAATGTTGCATTCATATAAGTGTTGTTTTATATTTTGGTGAGATGTAGAAAATTATTTGTTTTGTGATTGGTAAGACTTCGGTTTAAGGGAATTTATGTATCATGTTCTTAGATGATGAGTCATATATTATACACTCTATGCCATTAGGTATGTATAGATTAAGAAGAAGATTAAATATTAAATGATGAATCCCAATACAATTTACTAACTTGGGAATTGTGATTGGTCACATTGGCCAACAATAAAGATGCTTGCTTAATCTAGAATATTAGTGGGTTTGACGGAAACAAGTAATCATAAGTAAATTGATGTATATAGAGTATGGTTAAATGGTAAATGAGACTATCATATATGTTGTAGAAGCATGAAACTTGTATTTTTTCTATATTGGTGTTATATTTAAAGGAAAAATATGAAACTCATACTTTTACTTTTACTGTTGAGTATAAGTAACTAGAGTCAACTTCGCACATTCTTAATCTTAATGCTTCAATAATTCTGTGCTCATTATGTTGCAGAAAGGATGATGGTGTTAATATAAATAAATTACATTATAGGTTGTGAAAACTCTTCCATAGGAAGAACTGTTTTGTAATAACGCATGGAGTTCGTAAAAAGTTGTTACTCTTAGAGTGTTAATGATAATTATGGTTCTAACAGATTAATGATTAGATTCCTGGTAGGGTCCATTACCTTCCATTATAGATTTCTTTTACATCAGACACACGTCACTAAAGGAGGAGTGTGCTATCCTTCGATATATAAATTAAACCGGAAGAAGGTATGGAACCTATAAATTTCTTAAGTGGAAGTTGAAATAGCTTAAGTCTTTTTGAAGTTCACTACAATTACTGGCTCACACATTTAGCTATGCTATTTTTAAGAAGTGAGTTTGATTTAAATATATATATATATATATAGTCACCTAGATGAATATTTTCAGTATTTGATTTCTTATAAAGTTTCTAATACGTGAGTATTTTGTAGCATGCAAAGCTTTGTTAAAGGAAATTTCGACTCAAGGTACAAATGTTACATTGTAAGTTATATTACTTCCTTTAATGACAATAAATAGTTTAATGGAAGTAGATAGCATCTTGGGTTTATACCTATCTAACTTACTACTCATGAACATCATGTGAAGATGAAATGTTTTTCTTCACTGATAACTATCCGTAAATAAATAAGTAACAGATGTTCAGGTGATATTAATATTTGAATTGGATAAGTGAATGAACGTCATATAATGATTATATACTAACATTGCAAGTTTATGCTCTGAATATCACAAATCAAAATGAAATGTTAATTCAAAATTCATTGGTTTAAATAGTTGAGTTATTATGAAATTTTATGAAACATGGATTAACTGTGGGTTATGTTATTTATGTATTGACATCGCAGGGTTTAAACCATGATTATGAACGGTGTCATGATCATTGTAGAACAATGATTATAAATCCACTTGTGTAAATAAGTTGAGCTCAACTGCTCAAGAATGAGTAATAATTTATTTTAGGATGGATTAGAAGATTGTATTAACCATGAACGATGGTAGAATTATGTTATCAAGTTACAAATCATTAAAATGCATAGGATGTGATAAGTAAATAGGTGAACGTATTTGTTAATATTATGATGCATGTTGTGATTAACAAAACTACAAGAAATAATAAATGATTGTTATTAAGAATTTTTCGGGACTCAAACGAGAAGGTTTGAGGGGAAAAGAATATTTCCTAGACTCAAGCGAGAAGGATTGAGTGGGAAAATAACTCTTCCTGGACTCAATCAAGAGGGCTTGAGGGGGAAAATAACTCTTCCCAGACTCAAGCGAGAGGGCTTGAGGGGAAAAGAACTTTCCTCTAAGTTAACACCAAGTGGAAAAAATTGATGATCCAGCTCTACTTTGATAAAGCAACTTTTGTTGGACTCAAGTAGGAGGCTGGGTGGAAAATAAATTCCTGGACTCAAACGAGGAGGTTTGAGGGGAATTGTGAAAGAGTCTATGAGATCAATGGAAAGACCTAGGCACAAAGTTTGACATATGGAAGACAAGATGTTGTTTGATGTTTTTGAGGAGAAAAATTTTGACTAGCAATCAAAAGGGAGAGTAACCTCAAATTTTAGCTCGTAAACCACACGGAAATTGGTGACAAAACTTGAGGGAGAGTTTTGTGTTCAGTAGAGGGTTGCTGAAGTTCCAAACACAAGGGAGAGATTGATGATTAACAAAGTGTCATTGAAATATTTTCATTTTCATAAAGCATATGTCAGCGATTTGTCAAACGACTAGACTATTGGATGTCTTGATATGTGAATGAAAGGAATGCTTGAGTAAGCAAGGATTTACTCAAGGGTGAGGATGAATGGTAAATGTTAAAAATTTATTGTTTGAAATTTTGTGAAGCATATAATGCTAACCTATAAATTAATAATGTCTTACTCAACAATTTTGAGAAACCCGGTTTTGTTGCACAAAAGTATAGGTTATGAGCGATGACATCTTATGGAAATCATGAAAATTTGCAAATGATCAAACATAGATGACAAAGTGAGAAAATCATACTCAAGGGTGGAATACAAATTGTTGAACACCAAGGACGATATTACTCTTAAGGGGGGGAGGATGTAACATCCCTCTTTTTACCCCTATTAGTTTTGTAAATGGAAATGTAATTATGTATCTTGTTACTGGTGAGGAGCTCAAGGCCAAGGCCCCGCCAGTAAAACTTCTAAGTATGTTGTCTATTTCCTAAGTTGTAATTATTTAAATGGTAAATGTAGGCAGCTGAGTACATGATGCAACGTAAGAATAGAGCATGAATCCACTGAGAGAGAGATGTCGACTCGCTAGGAATCCATGAATAATTAGGTTATGGACGACAAATTTCATCCTGATGTCGTAGATGCTCAGTTGATTCTCATCCTTAAATTCGTAAGCATAGTCTTAAGTTAAGTTAAATCCTAAGTCTAGGTAGGATTAGTGAATGAAATACTATTCACCGCAAACAACATACTATGGCCTTTTGGTTTTAATTAAGTATTATTAAAATCCTAATGGAATTAAGCCACTATAGGGAGTATTATGATTATATTCACAACATCTATATACTTTTAAATAAAGCTATATATTTAGATGAACCTTTGATAAAAGGGAAAATTGGAAAATCATATTTAAAAGTGTAAGGACTTTACACTAGATATTGAAGACTACCTTCATGACTCACCTCAACGGTTGGAATGGAGGTTTTAAGGAGAAGAATAGTGGAATTCTGGTAACACCCACCTTCCATACTCTCCCTATCCTCGTATGGACTTGGAACTCCAAGTGGAAGTGAGAGAGAGTCTCGCCATGTTGGGCGGACTATTCAAGGAAATCAGAGCCTTGAATATAGGGAGAGGTCACATCCAAGCGAAAGGGGAAAGATCCATTGGAGTAATCGGTTATTATTATTTACTACATCATGGGATTAAGGGAACAAACAGATGGCGAGAGTTGGATCCTTTGGTAGATCAAGTTAGGTTATTATTTATACAGGGAGGAAAAAGCAGAGGGGAAAAAGGAAAAAGGGAATCCTTGGGTCGTGATTCTGTAGAGTGAGATCCTTGATCAGCTCGGTTTAGTTTTTATCATGTTGCATTGATTTTATTGATCCTTTGATAGAAGTATGTTATGGATTTTTGTAGTTTTGTATTGATTGTTTTTTATATGTTGTGTGTATCCTTTGATAGACACACTCTCTATGGATATATGCAGGAAGTCTGATTGGGTTTTGTCATGTTAATGTATCCTCAAATGGATGCCTTGTCTGTGGAATGATGCAACATAATTTTCTGTGTGTTTACTACACATCAAACTCTCTGCACATTAATATCATACACCTTGATAAAGCAAAAGCGGTCTGGTACTATCGCTCTTGTTGCATATTTTTTTATATTTTCTGGGTTGCTGGTGTCATGAAGGTTAACCCTTGTTTCATTCATTGCTATCTTCCTTAGCATTGATAGAGATACATTTTTGTTATGAGTTTTCATGTACAAAGGAATCCAACCTCTGATTCTTTCGAATCTGCCCTCCGCATTGAAAGAGATGTGTTGTTTTTCTGTATTGCGGGTCACATGAAACCAAATTCTTTGTACATTATTTTATCAGCCCTTAGCATTGATAGGGATGCGCGATTCTTTGCGTATGCTTGTATTCTAAGGAATGATTTCTATTTCTCTTCTTTCCAATCTGCTCTTTAGCATTGCCGAAGATGTATTACTCTTTGCGATTGTTGTATTATGACTTTTACCTCTATCCTCGATGATAGATCTGCTCTTAGTATTCCAGAGATGTGTTGATTCTCTGTGGTTGTTGACATCTTGAATTTAACCGGTGTTCATTCTTTTCGACCTGCTCATTAGCTTGTTAGAGTAATGCCTAGTCTAGAGAGATCTCTGTGTAAAAAACCGAGATCGGGGTTTTAATCTTTTTAGGGTTCTTTGTTTGCAATCGCAATCTCTGGATGACCAGCGTAATGCCAATCTAGAGAGATCTCTGTGGAAAAATAGAGATCGAAATCTGCTTTTATTTGTATCGTTATATTGCTCTGAAGTTAGCTTCCAGTTTAAAATATTTACTGTGTTTGCAATCGCAATCTCTACATGACCAGTGTAATTCCAGTCTAGAGAGATCTCTATGGAAAAACAGAGATTGAACTCTACTTTTATTTGTATCGTTATATTGCTCTGAAGTTAGCTTCCAGTTTAACATATTTACTGTGTTTTCAATCGCAATCTCTGCATGACTAGCGTAATGCCAGTCTAGAGATATCTCTGTGGAAAAATAGAGATCGAACTCTAGTTTTATTTGTATCGTTAGATTGCTCTGAAGTTAGCTTCCATTTTTAACATATTTACCATGTAAACAAGTTATCTAGGGTATGATTGAATACCTTTTTCCAGAATTTTGATCTATGTACGAAATAGAGTTAGTGCCAGCTTGGATATACCATATGTGTAACAAGATGTCGATGTACTATACAACTATATACGCCTTTAAACTGATCTTGGTATGAACAGAGACAACACCAGCTTAACTAAAAACGTTGTGAGGATGATATATCAATGTATTATGTAACACATCTGTCCTTAAACTAATCTCTGCCCGAGTTCATTTAAGAGTCATATATCATAGTAAATCTTTCCTCATGAACTTTGATAGTATTTCTGTTGTTGATAAATTTACTTTTAGGAAGCATACACTGTTGCTTTGGGTTGGTTAGATTTTGGTTGAAGATAATCAGAAGAAAAGCGCAGCCTTTTCCTTATGCATTTGTCCTCCTTAGATTGTGGGTATTTCCCCTTTTTATTTTAAAGGGTTGTAAAATGCAATTTAGGTATAAGTCGAGATTGTAACAAAGGTATTGCGGGATGTAAGCCCCTCCTTTTGATAAATAATACAAGTTGTGACTTCGCCTTATGGACGTAGCCCTTATTTGGGTGAACCACGTACATAAGGTTTCATGTGAATTATGATGGCTCATTGTTTAATTTAGATGCGTCTCTCTTTTAGTCCCTTTAAATTGTAAAGTCATCTTTATATCATTTGAGTAATGGGTTGATTAATTAATAAATACTATAAGGTA
This sequence comes from Larix kaempferi, assembly GCA_027924585.1. Taxonomy (NCBI): domain Eukaryota; kingdom Viridiplantae; phylum Streptophyta; class Pinopsida; order Pinales; family Pinaceae; genus Larix; species Larix kaempferi. Next base: position 61,095,153 of record BSBM01000361.1, on the reverse strand, counting down.
TTGGTTGTTTGAAGAGTCGACATAAAAGTTATATAATTTGTCCTCATTATGTTGTTACAAGATTGACGGTGTTACTATAAACGAAGTACATTCTAAGTTGTGGAAATATATTATGTCATGAAAATTCCATAGGAAGAACTGTTCTGCATCAATCCATGGTTTTTGTAAATATCCTTTTTCTTCGTGATATTAATACGAGGATAAAATCAGAAGAAGGAATCTCTCTCACGGGTGTCTTTGTGATGTCTTGTTGATATTTATGTGTATCAGTTATTAAGTTCCTTTATATCAAATGAGCATATTATGTTGTAGGAGTAGCAATGATCATAAAGGTAATGTCACAGGAAGAATAAGTAAATTAAGACCCTTAGATAGGTATGATTAATCTTGTTTGATGTATGAGTCTTATGAAATTAGAGCAAGATGGTGATTCAATAATTGATTATATGAATTAGTAATTAAGACTCAAGTTGTTTTATGTTCTTGTAACTAATGTGACTAACACCTTGAAAAGTGTTGTTGAGAAATATTTTTCTTTCTTACACCTCATTACTTACTAATGTTAAACATGTAAGTTGGTACGTCACAGTTATTTTACTAAAAGAATGACTAGTCATGTTGGGTGTGTTACAAGGACTGATACCAATGAGAACTCTTTCTCAAAATTCTTAGGATTCTGTTCAACCTGAGGCGATGCTACAACTGCTACCTCAACAACTTTCTTCTTTCTTTTCTTCTTGTTTGGACACTACCCTTCATAGTGGCCAAAGCTATGACATGAAAATCATTTCACTTTGCTAATGTCCTACTCCAACATAGCTTCACTACCCCAGTCCTCTTCTTTCCAAGCAAAAGACCAAGCAACCCACTTTCCACTCAAGTGCCAAAATATAAACCACACTGCACAAACCAAAAGATGTCTTACCAAGCATCTCTCTTCTACTACCCATTGAAGCTGAGAGCCCTAACAATGATACCATGTTAGAATATGAGTTTAACTCATCCCAAACACCATGCACAACTCTAATATGATCAGTCCTCTACAATCATAAACTCAACACATATCACATGCATGCATTTCCATGTAACACATATCACATATCACCTGACATACTATAGCTAGGTAAACATTTTGCAGTGAAAATATAACAATGGAATACAGATGAACATCACATTTGAACACTCAAAATTTTGATCAAATGACCCTTGAAAAACCCCCAAGAGGAAAAACCATCCATGAGAGAAATTTGTATTATGAGCTAAGAGAAATAACAACAGTACATTACAGCTATATTTCTACTGTATTTATCTTGGACATCGAACCAAGAGTACACCCTAAAACTCATACCATAACTCAGTTTGAAAAATGTGCTAAATACATCTTGTATGACCTAGTCCAATCAGCATAACAACAACTCTTTACTTCGGCTTTTGTGCCCAAAAATCAATAGGTACAATGCATCCTCTCTCAACATAAATATTCTAAAAAATTGTTCCTCAATTTATGTGCCTCTTCTCTGCTACGCAGAACATCAACAAACTGTTGTACCGCCTCTTTTCTTCATTAGTAAGGAACAACATTTAATGTTTCCCCCTTTCTTGTAGTGTGTGCACACTTTCTTCCTCGGGAAATGAGCCCTCTTCAACTATTGTATGAGCAACAATAAATGCAACCCCAACCTTGGAGTGCATGCCCTCTCTCCCCTTCTTGGAATGCATGCCCTCTCTCCCCTTCTTGGAATGCATGCCTCCTTGAAAAGTCTTCCCTCCTCTTGCTACCCCTTCAACTCTTTTTCTCACCTCAAATCTCTCTCTCTTTCTCTCTTGAGACCTGTGCCTCACACACAATGTGACTCACTCTCCAAAACTCTCTCTTGGAAATGTGTGTATCTAATCTCTCCTACTTCTATTTTTATTAATTGTGAGAATGACTTTGTGTGTTCACTTTTCGAGGTGAGTGTCTCTTCCTTCCCAAGTGACTCTTCACTTTCCATGGGTGAGACAAATTGCATTTTATGAAACAAAAAATCATTTTCACTCACAACTTAATAAAAAATCACATTAACTTTATAACTCTAAAGTTAATATCTAGAAAAATCACTTAAATCCTAAAATAATAAACAATACATTATCACTTTATAAAAATAACTTATATAAAATCACTTTATAACATTTTATTATAAAGTTAACTAAGTGAGAATTATAAAATTACCTAAGCTAGAAATTTGTAGAATTGCCTCCCAGCTACAAAATCTAACAATGTTATCATATAGCTAGCATGGAAGACTTAAAACGATTCCCTTTAAATTTCCATTCATAAAGGGAAGATTGTGCACGAACTGACATAACTAGACCTCTTAAGAGAGTTGCATCATTGAGGGAAAAAAAAGTAAAATAAATTTAAGGTACTAAAAACTCCCGAGGAAATTTGAAGAAAATCTTAGACAAACTTCTTGTGTAATGGGTGGACTTGATTTTGAGTAGAAAGACAAGGATACAAATAGATTAAATTTAATCCTTCAATTTTCAACGCGAGAGGTTATAAAAATGATTAACTAGACTTATTTATTTTATATTTAATTTAAAATTATAATTTAATTAAATATTTATTATTATTATTATTATAAAAAAAATTAATTACTTCTAAATCTTAAATTGAGGTTTTAAAAATTATTTATCAAAATCTTTTTACTCACATGGAATTCAAATCAACAAGGAGATTAACTCTCGTGGTTTTACAAATATGTAAAACTAGAACATGATATTTTTATCTACTTTCAAAGACTTCGGTCTGTATGAATTTCTACTGTCCTTTTGTCAAAGTGCATTTCCCTTTATTTAGAAAGAAAATAATCATTAACCACATATGTGAAGATTAAAGAAAATAAATGAAAATACATCATTTATTAATCATTGCAGTCATAACAACAATACGACAAAATTCTCATAGCGATTTACATGCAATTACATCTACATCAACATATATGTATGAGTCATCACATCCAACAGATTTATTTGTGCAACCATTTCTTACTTACAGAATGTTTATGTCACGTAATGTTAAAAATGCCAGCAGATGAAATCTACCAAATAATAGTGTGAATAAGATTTATATGAGTAAAATGAAATAAAAATGTAGAATTTCGATCTTATTCTCAAAAAATGGAAGCAATTAATCTAAAAATCCATAATTAGATTTTAACAAAAATAGAAATAAAATATTAATTGAATTTTAACATTGATAAATAAAATATTAATTAAATCTTAACATTGATAAGTATGGTTTATAATCATTTATTATTATTTACTTAAATGATTAAAATGTGTAAGAATTTTCTATTGAATTGTTTATGTTGAATAACATCGACTCTTATATATACATTGTATATTGACATAAATCAATTCAATAGAACAACTTAATTTTTTATTTTTTTCAGCCAAAAAAACCATACTATTGATATTCAAAAGTGTGAATCAAATAGTACAATCATATATAAGTCTGAAAGACGAGACTTATATGCTGCTATTCTGCTACCCAATACAATCACTTGTCTTATAATAGACACAAAGATGCCAACCTACAGACATAAATATGCATTACACAGTTTTACAAAAATGTCAATGAGTAAAACAGTTCAACAATTAAAAATAAAAAATCAGAACTAAGTCAAAATCAATCAGCTGTTATTCCTGAAATTCCTCCCATAGGATTTCTCCTTCTTCACCAGTGTAAGCAGCTTTGGATAGCTCATCTACCAAAGAGTTATGTTCACGGTAGATGTGATCAAAAGATATTTTGTCAAAAAGTTGTATTTTATCTTTGATTCGGCTGCACCACTGATGAAGAGCTATAATATTCAAATTATACTCTCCCTTGACCCATTTGATTGTAACCCTTGAGTCTCCAAAGACAACAATATCAGGAATGCCAAAGTGTTGTGCAACTGTAATCACACACAAAAGGGCAAGAATTTCTGATTTCATATTAGTACCTTGGCCTCCATTGATCTTCAACGTAAAAAAATGTTTCTCATTGAGATAAATGACACCGCCTACTGCACATAGTCCATCACTTGCTGCACCATCAAAGTAAGCAATTGGTCTGTTCTGAGGAGGACAAAAAGGGCTTTCTCTATTACTTCCAGATTTGGTTCTATCATTGCATTGTTCCGAGATCACCAAGATGATCCTATTGAGAAGAATAGAAATATTTGGGACTGAATTTTCAAATAAGGCTTTATTCCTAGTGTTCCAAATCGCCCATGAAATTACTACAGGAAGAAAGGGGAGCCCCTCACAATTCTTGTGCCAATCCAAAGCACACTGGTCAAAAGATCCACAACCCCACTGAGTTTTAAAATTGTAATGTTCTAAGATCTTTGTCCATAAAAGTCTGGTGAAGTTACAATTTACAAAGATATGTAAAGCAGATTCAGGGCTATTTAAACAAAGGCAACAAATACTAGGCCCCACCCATCCCCTTTTTACTAGATTATCCCATCTCTTCAGTTCATCACGTAAGGAAAATCACATGAAGCACTTTACTTTGAGCAGGATCTTTCATTTCCATGAAACTTTATACCACCAATTTGCTGGATAATTACACCTGAAACTGATAATTGTCTTATATGCCAAATTTTTTGTAACCACACCTGAAGCTTTATTACTACACCAAATTAGTTTATCACTGTCTGTTGATAAACGACATCCAGTTGAATTTAACTTCGTTATGTATTTATTCCATTCTAAAGCAGTGTTGTCGCTGAAACCCATTTCCAACGAATTTAGCCAGTATGACTTATTTGAATCTACTTGGAATCTCTTGATTTTGTTGAGAGTAGCATAGTCAAACCAATGAAGGGTATTAATGATCTCATCTGACAATCTGTAGTCTTCCTCCATACCATGAATTGGGTCTAAGCTGACCAAGATGTTCTTCCCATCGCCAACCTGCCATGTTAAATCTTTTTCCAACCAATTGTATAATTTCATGAAACCAGACCATATTATAGAGACACCTTTGTGAATCTTTGAAGGATTCCTGATCCAGTCGAGAACATGACCTTTAATATATTTTACTGCAAGCACCCATGTCCATAATGTGGAGCCAAAAAGGCCTCTCCACATGCTTTTTAGTCTTAGTACACTTCTGAAAATTGACAGGTTCCAGATACCCCATCCCCCACAGTTTACTGGTAAAGCAATCACCTCCCATCTAGTCATCACCAGAGAAGACTTTTCAGAGCCCCTTGTCCATAAGAAATTTAAAAAAAAGTCTTCTAATATAGGTGATAATCGTACAAGGAACTTGATGAAGAGAAAAGTAGTACACTGGTATCTCGGTGAGAACTGATTTTACCAAAGTGAGACATCCGCCTATGGATAATAACCTGAAAGTCCAATGTGAAATTCTCTTTTCTACCTTTTTGAGCATCCACAGCCAGTGATTCTTCCTGTAACCATTCGGCTTCAGATAATAGCCTAGGTACATAAAACCTTCTTCCAAATCTTGAAAATTATATGGAAAAATATTTTTCAGAGTGTCACTCTCATGCTTGAGTCTAAAGTGAAAAAATAGGATTTTCTGATACTCACTTTCATCCCAGATGCCTCACAAAAAGTAGTGATAATGTTTTTATACAACTGTCATTCATTCTCAGCATCTAATCCAGCTAAGAGAACATCGTCAACAAACAATAAATGAGTGATACACAGTTCAGGAGAAAGCTTTATACCTGTAATCCTTCCATCATATTTCGCCTTTCCAATCAGTTTTCTCATTCCCTCGATGATTAGAAGAAATAATAATGGAGATAGTGGGCAGCCCTATCTAACTCCCCGAGTGATCTTGAAAAATTTAGATGGAGCCCTATTTATCAAAACTGCAATGCTGGCAGTGGTTACGCATGCCATAATCCAGCGAATTACAAATGGAGGGACACCAATTTGGATAAGGATAAGCCATAGAAATGTCTAGTTGAATCTGTCATACGGTTTCTCAAGATCCATCTTGAGTAGCAAATCCTTCTTATTCTTTTTCTTGATCGAGTGAACAATCTCCTCAGTAATTTCCATGGCATCAAGAATCTGACGATCTTTTAGAAAGCCAAATTGTTCAGCAAAGATGGAATCAGATAATATTGGCTTCAATATATTTGTAATGATCTTAGAAATCAATTTATAGGCCAAATTGCATAATGCAATTGGCCTAAAATATCCAAAGGTCGAAGGCTTGTTTTTCTTTGGAATTAGAGTGAGAAATGTAGAATTAAGACCACTAGAAATGTACCCTTCCGTGTGAGAAAACTCCACCATCTTCATTATATCTTCCCCCATTACATCAAAGAAGTGGAGAAAGAGTTCAACTGTCCAGACATCCAGCCCTAGACTTTTGTCCTTGGAAAATCCCTTAAGGACCGCCTCTATTTCCTTCAAGGTCACTTCTTTTCCTAAATTATCAGCAGCTTGTTCATGGAAAAAATTAGGGAAAAGTCTCACCACATTTAGTTGTGTAATAATATCACTGTGACCCGGATCTTTATATAAATTGCCAAAGTAATTTTTAACAACCTTTTGCAATTCCACAAGCCTCGAGACAGTGTTTCCTTCACCATCTGATAGGTCCCAAATAGTATTTGTATTCTTTCGTTGAGAGGCATAAGAATGGAAAAAATTTATATTTCCATCTCCGTGGCTAATCCATATAACCCGGCTTTTATGCCTCCACTCTTTTTCCTCTTGTAGCAGTAATTCTTCTTTTTCTGTTCATATAATTTGACTCTATCAAAAACTTCTTTCTCTAGAGTACCTTCAAAATTCCTGTTATGACTCATCTGAATTTGTTCCTCTAGAAATTTTAGCTCCCTGCGATCAGTTGCCTGTTTCGTTTTGATCCATTTTGTAGCAATACTTTTTAGTTTATGGAGTTTCAAAACGAAATCATCCAGCAGGTTAAGCTCAATATCAGACTCAACATCAGTCCAAAATATTTTAATAACATTGCAGAAATCTTCATGACTGAGCCAAGAACTATTGAACTTATAAGGGTAATTGGCTTGCAATAGTCCACAACAATCCGAAAAAAAAAATAGCCAGTGATCAGAAATCTTGGTTGTCCCAATCCAAGATCGATGCCTTTCCCAACACTTTAACATATTAGAATTTACCAAAAAATTATCTATCGACTTGTGTATGCCTTCAGTTCAAGCCCTTCCGTTCATCCAGGCAGGTGAAAGATTATCTGGAATCACATCCACTAGATCATGCGAATCTAGTAGTTCAATAAAAAAAGGTGCCATATCATCCCACCTAGCATGAGTGCTCTAGATAACCTCAACATTACAGCTGAAATGTAGATCTCCAGCGAGGATTAAATTTTTAATATTTAATAATCTTGAAGAGCTCAAAGTAGACCAAAAACGACCTCTGTTCTTGTAGGGACCATATATATTTAACACTAAGAAAGGAAAATTTAACCATAAGTAAAAACCTTTCAAAATAATGCCCCATGATGTTTTGAAAGCTTGAAAATTGAAGAATCTAGGATTCCAACCGGCTAATAAACCCCCAGACATCCCCAAAGAATCCATGGCCACAAATTCCTAGCCTGGTAAAATGGCAACTAGTTTCCTAACAACAGAAATGTTGTCGCACATAGTTTCCTGTAAGAGAATTAAGTTTGGACTAGTAGCATGAAAAAGATGAGATAAGGCCCTAGCCCTAGAAGCCTTCCCTAGTCCCCGAACGCTAAGGGTGAGAAAAATCATTGGGGAACATTTTGAAGAGGCAAATTTGCTCTAGGGGTCTCAGTAGAAACAACATGACTTCCATTGCTCAAAACACAGTTAGGATTGTCAATTCTAGATGAAAGTGGTAAGTAACTATCCGGTGAATCTTCATGGATATTAATCCTAGGCTTTCTTCGGTTCCTTTTGGTTGTTACATTTAAAAAATTGTCTGGAGTTAACAGTTTTACAAGAGGGTTGGATGAGGGGTTATTTGAATAAATGGTTAAAGGTGGAAAGGAGATAGGATCTTGGAGTTTAACACAGTCATGAAGAACAACCTTATCCTTACAATGAAAAATCCCTCCCTGTTCCTTTGTACGCGGATGACAGTCAATAAGGATTGGAAAAAAAGTCGAAGTGGAAGGAGTAGTAACAGGAAAAGGGCTTTCAACCCCTGGTGAAAGAACATGGTTAATGAGTGAAGGCAGTATAGCATGGGTTACTATAGGATTAACATCCACCAAAGTTGTGCCAAAATCTAGAGAAATATTATTCTGTTCTACTAACCCTAAAGCCTTCTCAGATTCGATGGAAGAAATAAGAATGGGATTAGAAATATCATCCCCAAGTAAGAGAACGGGATCAATAGATGTTGGTGGAATTGAATCGATAGAGGTAATAGGGTTATCCTCCACTGGTGTAGGGTCGGAGTCGAAAGAATTGAAAACCCTCAATTCCAACCTAGAAGTCATCTCTGAAGAGGGTTTTTCAAAAACCCTAAATTATTAAGTTTAAAGCTACCATCAGTTATGCGTTTGTCAAATGATTTCTCAACATCCAGATAGAAATAAAGCTCATCTTTCGAAATACCTTTGTAGGGTGTGGGTGAAGATGGTGATATCTTACCCGAATGAAGTCGATCAGGAGACATCAGACAAGCTGCATCATTGTTTACCTCTGAGTTTAGGAGGTCCAGGTCTTGGTGCTTCATTATGGAAATCCCCAAATTAGGGCATCGAGCCATGATATGGTCAGTTTCTCTGTAGTTGTAGCAGCAAAAAGGCAATCTATAGTAATCAATTCTTTGAATAAATGGATGTTTGACCCATACTATCTCCACTTCAGCAGGAATGCCCAAGTTTAGGTCAAACTCCACCATAACTTGTTCTACCTGTTAAGATTCAATATGTTAAGACATAAAATATTAGCATTGCATTTCATTTCACAACAATAGCATATACAGGATCACTGAAAGAACAACAAGCACAGCATAAACACAAGAGACACAGATTTATCCTGGGAAACCCTCATGGGGTAGAAAACCCAACAAAGCTTCCTCAAAATAGATGACTAGCAAATACAAAGATGCAAACCCTAGACATGAGCTCCTTCTCCTCCATAGAAGACCTCTCCCTCACCTATGCGCTATTCACAAGTGAGTGTAGTGTGTGTTAAATGAGGAACACACCTCCTCTATTTGTACACAACTCTGACTTGTATTTTACATTGACTAGGTCGGTCCCAACTTAATTACTTAACATAATATGGCAGGGCCGACCCCACTAGGGTGGTCTAATAACCCCTTTAACCCACATGACTCATACAGGGCCGACCACCACTAGGGAAGTCTAATAACCCAAGTTACCACATTCTCCATGGAGGAATAAAACATCTCCGGATATACAATAAGGTCTTCATGGAGGAATGAAACATCTCCGGAATAATAAGATACAAATATAATATTCTTAGAAGTTACAATATCTCAACACTCCCCCTTAACGAGAAGGATATTATAACAACATCTGCAGTAGCAAGGAGTCATCAAAATCATACATGATACATCTATAAATCATTGAAAGCTTTCTCAACATCATCAATAACTCAACCAGTTATTGGAATATCTTCAGGTCTTCAATACTGGAGTATCAACATCATCAGTATTGAGTCTTCACCTTCTGCAGCACTCAATTAGCTACAACATTGTCATCAACTAGATCCTCTCGATCAACATCATCACATCATCAACTGGATCCTCTCGATCAACAGCATCATCTGGATCATCTCAATCAATAGAAACATCTAGATTGTCTCGATCAACAACAACATCTAGCTCATCATGATCAAGATCATCATCTCGATCTATAGTATCTAGATCATCTCGATCTACAGCATCTGGATCATCTCGATCTACAACATCTGGATCATCTCGATCTACAACATCTAGATCATCACAATCTACAACATATGGATCATCTCGATCTAGAACATCTGGATCATAGCAACATACTCTGCAATACACAAGATCCTATTATGGGATGATCAATCCCTCTCACTTTTAGGACATAGGTCCATGGACGATATAATCCAGATCAAATTCCAGGATGATCAATCCTTATCAATTTTAGACAAGTCTCATGTCTATGGACGATGCAATCCAGATCTACTTCCAGGATGATCAATCCTTATCAATTTTAGACATGTATCATGTCTATGGACGATGCAATCCATATCTACTTCTAGGATGATCAATCCCTATCTATTTTAGACAAGTCTCATGTCTATGGATGATGCAATCCAGATCTACTTCCAAGATGATCGATCCTTATCAATTTTAGACAAGTCTCATGCCTATGGACGATGCAATCCATATCTACTTCTAGGATGATCAATCCTTATCTATTTTAGACAAGTCTCATGTCTATGGACGATGCAATCCAGTCACGTACATTTTGAACCAAATGTTCAGGGACAATGCAGTCCTCTCACGTACCTTTTGAACCAAATGTTCAGGGACGATGCAGTCCTCTCATGTACCTTTTGAACCGATGTTCAAAGATGATGTAGTCCTCTCACATACCTTTTTGAACCAATGTTAAGGGATGATGCAGTCCTCTCACGTACCTTTTGAACCAAATGTTCAGGGACGATGCAGTCCTCTCACGTACCTTTTGAACCAATGTTTAGGGATGATGCAGTCCTCTCACGTACTTTTTGAACCAAAGGTTCAGGGCCGATTCAGTCCTATCACGTACCTTTTGAACCAAATGTTCAGGGAGGATGCAGTCCTCTCACGTACCTTTTGAACCAAAGGTTCAAGGACAATGCAGTCCTATCACGTACCTTTTGAACCAAATGTTCAGGGATGATACAGTCCTTTCACGTACCTTTTGAACCAATGTTCAAGGACGATGCAGTCCTCTCGTCCACTATGTAATTCTTTCTTGGAGACATATGTCTATGGATCTCTTTTAGGACATGTGTCCAAGGATGATACAATCCACTTGTCAACTTAGACCAAGTCTAAGGGCCACTCATCGACCTCATCGTCAGTATCACCAATACAGGTATCCACATCATCGACCTCATCATCGGTATCATCAATACATGTATTCACATCATCGACCTTTCTGTCGATGCAGGAAATCTCATCATCAACGACCACATCACTCCCCCTTTCGAGGAGGGTCCTTTTGAACTACACCAAGCTTGTCTCGGAAATACTCAAACTTTGCTTGAGACAATAGTTTTGGTCAATACATTAGCAACTTGTTCATCAGTGCTCACATACTTGAGCTTGATAGCTCCTTTCTGCACCATATCCCGTATATAAAAATATCCGATCTCTATGTGCTTTGACTTATCATGGAACATTGGATTCTCAGTCATCTTGTATCTTGATACAAGCCAGGTTGTCACACAAGATCACAGTGGGGTCCATATCTAAGTCAAACAATCCTGATAACAGCTTCTGAAGCCATATCGCTTCATAGCTAGCAGAGCAAGCAGCTATATATTCAACTTCGGTTGTGCTGAGAGCCACACTAGACTGCTTCCTGCTAAACCATGAGATCATGGCAAATCCCAGATAATAACATCCACTCAATGTGTTATTCCTATTTGATACACTTCTTGCCCAGTCAACATCTGTGTAGCCATACCATCATAAGTCATGATCTCCAAGATAACATAGACCAAAATATATCGTACCCTTTAGGTACCTCATCACATGCTTTGCAGCTATCAGGTGAACTCATCTAGGTTCCACTAGATACTGACTCAAGGTGTTCACCGCAAAGCATATATCTGGCCTGGTATTCGTCACATACATCAATGACCCAATAATCTATCTGTACAAAGTTACATCCACTAACTCTGATGAGTCATCAACTAACAACTTCAAGTAGGAACCCATGAGAGTGGCCATGTTTGTACGTTCCAACATATCAAATCTTCTCAAGATTTCCACAGCATACTTTTCTTGGTTGAGAAATATTCTTTCTGGGCCTTTCCATACTTCCACATCAATCTAAGATCTTTCATCTCAAATTCTGTAGCTAGATTCTTATTGCTTTCCATGATCTATTTCTAATTCCTTGTCAGAAATAGATCATCCACATACAGTAATAGTATGACAGGTTCATCATCCATAACCTTAAGATAAAGGTTGGGATCAGCTTTACTTTTGGTAAACCCCAAGCTTGTCAAGAAGCTATCAATTCTCCCTATGTGACTGAACATCATTCACACTCGGCATTGAGTGATCTTTTGCATATCTATCTGTGCCATCTCCCGTCAGATGGGTCTACTGATATGAGCCTCAATATCATTCAAACTTCTTGCATCCATCTAATAGAAGAATGCCATCTGTCTATAGACACCATCTTCAACCTTGTAGCAAAGGTTGAAATCTGCATCACCCATGGTGATCATTAAGCGCATCAAATGACTATCCATCCTGGGTGCCCGTATAGATCTTTCTTCAATTACACCATTAAGAGAATGGTCTTATCGAGCCACTTGGATCAAACATCTCATCATGATCCTCTTCCTCTTTCTAAGAGAATCTTCTAGTCATGAGCCTTCTATAGTATGTTTGATTTGTAAGTCTTCTTGTTGAACATCCATCACTTGTTCGATGTTCATCATTATTCATGATCTTACTTACAAATCAAAGTTAATTACATGATTAGAAATACTTCATAATCATCAAATCATGTTGACATGATAACCTTATTATGCATACAAATATGATTCACATGGTTATGCAACTATCTTGACCAATACTTTGGCCCAACACTTTTCCATATCCTGTATGCATACAGTGGTTATCTAGATGCCTTCCATCTCTACCAAAACATACTTTCGAGAGCGTACACAACTCTTAGCATGTCACCAAAGAGGTTTCATTCTAGACAAACGACAATGAAATGTTTGTCCAACTTACCTATCATATGCATATTAGTAGTATATTGTTCAATGCCATATGAATGCTCACACTATGCATGATACATTCTAAATATGCATACAACTATTCCAAGCAATATCATTTACTATTTCATGTCAATTCAAATACTTATCTTTTATGGTTGCCTCCCGCTTGATCTCTATATGTCTTTGAACTTCTTATCCATCCTGGACCACTATGCATACTAGTGTCATCCTCATGATCTCATACATAATCATACATTCATTAGTATACTATCAAAACATGATAATCTTAAGTATGTATGGTCATGATCATTTTGTACATAGGTATACTTACCTAAGATCCTAACAAAGTAGGATTCTAACTTGATATAGGAAAACATACCTGGATTATCAAGCTTGGTTATGTCTTAACACACCCAAACAATATCTTCTTTGTTCTCTTAAATGATTTAGATACCTTGTGCTAGAACCTGCATATCTCATTAGTTAAGCATAGTGGAACAAAGTCATACATACCTCGTAAGTAGATCTTTTATGTGATCAAGGATTATGTATGAGTCTTTCTCTTCATGTCATCATGGTCATAGAACTTGATTTGTCTTTCGTGATGTACCTGTATCTTGTTAGCAGACAACATCATCCTCATACAACACCACAAGTGCATTAGTACAATCATAAGTGTCATAACCCTAATCAATGAATGTCTTTTTCCATTCAAATGCATTCATTATCAAACAATCATAATTGTACTAACCTGAATAACATGAAGAAAAACATATCATAAACTTAACCATGAACAGGTTTCAACACATACCTGTATCTCCTCAAGTCATACCTGTAAGGATTGCTTTTAACCCAATCCACTTAAATTTGTTGAAACTGGATCTAGAGTTGGATTAGCTTTTGTCAAAGAAACCCTAAAAATTCAAACTTTGAATTTGATACTTCTGAATGGATGGAAAGATGCGCCTTGCTGAGCTGATCAAGCTAGCATACTTCAATTTTGAAATCTTCAAAATTTGACCCCTCAAAATTGCCTTTGAAACTTCTGGATTCACTAGACAAGACCCCAAACTAGGGTTTGATAAATCCCACCCTTCTGCCCAATCAAAAGGTTTGATCCAAAGCTCTAAACTTTGATTTTTCATAGGAGCTTCCATCCGTGGTCACAGACTTAAAAAATTCCAACTTTTGTAGAAGCCCTAATTTTCCACCTTTTCCTATCAAAATCCTGAACTAGGGTTTGATCAAGCCCAACCTTCTTCCCAACCACAAAATTCGATCTTGGTCTCTAAATTTTGATTTTGATGAGGAGAATTCAGCCATGGACTTCGATTCCCAAAGTTCCAACTGTATCCGAAGCCCTAAATTCCTGCATCAGTGATAAGCCAAGAATGAAGATGATAAAAATCCAAATATGTTTTGACATAAATATACACCTGATTGTTTCTGGTGTATCTCAGAAATTAGGAAGCCATAAGGTCTAAAACATCCGCCTATGGTATCCCAACCTGTCCTCTTTCCAACCCCATAGGTCTGACCTCAATCAGATTTTCTGAGAGAGAGTTATGAAAAGTGTCGCAATGTGACCTGTTTATGGGATAAAACAGGAGAGCGAACTTCTACAGCGTTCCACGTCTCACTGGTTCAATTAAAGCCTCTCAAAAAGTTACCTAAGAAACTACAGTCTGTGATCTACTTGTCACCATTTACAAAATTTCATTTGGAGCTTCCTAGCCCAAGTTGTGACCTTTTTTCCTAGGTCACCTGTTTATGACTGAGATCTGGAAGAGGCAGAAACCCTAACTTGTACTGATCGTAAATCACAAAGTACATCGAATCTGAGGTTTTCCTTTGGACACAAGGTACATGGGGATTTTATATACGACTTGTAAAGGTTTCATATCTTGAACCTTCTCCAAAATGGATTTATAGCAAAAGTACCACGATGACTGGTTTTTGCAATATAAAACCCTAACCTTCAAATTGTCGCAAGTGAAGCAAGTGTCGTAAGTGCCATACATTGCCTTCCTTCAGGTTAGCTCTGATACCATGTTAAGATTCAATTTTCTAAGATAGAAGATATGATCATTTCACAACAATAGCATATACAGGATCATTGAAAGAACAACAAGCACAACATAAACACAAGAGACACAGATTTATCTTGGGAAACCCTCATGGGGTAGAAAACCCAGCAAAGCTTCCTCAATATAGATGACCAGTAAATACAAAGATGCAAAACCTAGACATGACAACACAACTCCTCTATTTATACACAAATCCGACTTGTATTTTACATGGACTAGGTCGACCCCAACTTAATTACTTAACATAATGTGGCAAGGAAGACCCCACTAGGGTGGTCTAATAACCCCTTTAACCCACATGACTCATACAGGGCCGACCCCCAATAGGAAAGTCTAATAACCCAAGTTACCACATTCTCCATGGAGGAATAAAACATCTCCGGATATATAATAAGGTCTTCATGGAGGAATGAAACATCTCCCGAATAATAAGGTACAAATATAATATTCTTAGAAGTTGCAATATCTCAACACTACCTTCTTATCAACACCATATAGAGAATTCTTATTTAACCCGACAAAAGTACCGACCTTGTTTTCCAATCCATTGATAATATTTTACGTCCATAGTGCAATTGGGAACCCAGGAAGTAAGATCGAAACATGGCAACAAGTTTGTTTCTCCCAAAGTCGGTCAAAACTAATGCACCAACGTTTCAGTATCAAAGAACTATCTTTAAACGACCATTTCTTTGCTAGAATGGTCCCAACATTTTCCTCCAGAGGAAGGATAAACATTATCGATCTGTTGGGAAAAAGATTTACTCTCAGGGCTAATCCCAGCAATGGGGTCCAATAATTGTTAATCCATTCCAGTAATTCCCTTTTGGATCCTAAAGCAAATTCGAAACGCCCAATAATGGCCCTGCTAGCTAACATTTCAATGCGATCAAGATTTGAGTTCTCTTCAATAACAAATTGCTCACGGCCTTCTGAGCTTTGATCGATTTTAATATTTTCCTGTGTTTAGCCTTCTCTCCAATGTAACCCTTCCTTTGGTAATGTTCCTGTAACGGAGAACCAGGGTCTTCATACTTGAAGTCTCCCTTCTATTTTAATTTTTTTTTAAAAGAATTTAAATCTTTTATAATAAAAAAAATATGTTTAATTTTTAAAATGATAATTTTTTTAATAATAATAATATTTAATTTAAAATTATGGTATAATTGGAAATTAAATGAAATATATATATATATATATAAGAGGAAAATTATTAATAATTTTTAATCATTATATGTTTTTGTTTTTAAGTAATTCAAATATTTTTTTTATCTAATTATGTGTATCTATAACTAAGTTACTAAAAATATTAGTGTTTATAGAGGTTATAAAAACTAATCTATTTTAAAAAACAACATTAAAATTTGATTTTTGATATCAAAATTATACTCATTTGAAGAATTGCATTAGTATGAAAAATATTGAACCAACGTGTTGTGTATTAGGTAGAGTTTCTCTCACATAGTGGAGTTGTAAAATTAAAATAATTGCTTTCTATCTCTAACTTGTCTTATAATTTTAATTTTGAAAAAAGAACTCAATTTTATAACTAAGTGACTCACTTCTATAGCATAAGTGATGTTTGTAATGTCCTTTGTTAGTAATTTTATTAAAATGACAATTTTTCACTTTTCTTCCCTAGTTCGACCTTTGACTAGTTTTGAGCTCTAGGTCTCCAGATTACTCCAATTGCTCCCAAATATTCCGAGAAGGTATATGGATGATGTTATAACCTAAATATGTGTTTCAGGGATGCTTTTGTACTTTTAAAATACTTCTGCAAATCCTCTTTCGATTATGTCTAATGTAGGGAACTTTACTCGTAATTTCCCTTTGACTAGTATTGGTCTCTACGTCTCAAATTGGCTCCAAATGCCTTCGAATATTCAAGGAATGTGTATGATTGATATTTTTACTTGATTATGATGTTCAGGGATGACTTATGACCATCAAAATACTTCTGCAAACTTGTTTAAGATTCTGGACAAAGTATGGAATTTAACTAGCAATTTGGGATTCAAATCCCCCGAGGGTAAGTACTGAAAATGACTCTCCAAATGTCTCCAATCTCACTCGAAATTATGAACAGAGGTAGGGGATGTCTGAGGAAAATTATTTAAGTCTCATGTGACCATTAATAAATTATTAAGTCTTTTCTAACCTTCTCCCAAGCAACAGCAAAAATTACTAGTTCGACCCCTGGGGAAATGGCACAAAATCTTCTCCAAATGTAAATAAACTGAGTAAAATGATTTCAAATGCTTGAGTACTGAACATGAAAATTGTATAATACATCAATAAAATTCCATTCATCAATAAACCATCATTATTTTACTTATCCATTCGAATCCATAAACATCACATTGGTTCACAACAAGGTAGTGGGGAAATGGCACTGTTCTTTCATTAAAAATGAGATTTATACATTTCTACTTGTAATTGCGACCTGAAAATTTTGAGAGATGAAGAACAGAGTATTTAATTCACATTAAAAAATAAATGGGGTATTATAAGCTCCCTGAAAGAGTACAATAGCTCACCAAAAACGTCCTCCCTCAAGGATCAAGAATATGCCTTCAAAACTAGAAATGGTTGAGAGAATGTGATGCATTAGAAAAAACCATGATCTTCCCTGTAGCTTACATCTGCAAAAAATGAATCCATAAAATATCCAAATGAAAGGTCTGAATGCCCTTTTCAATTACCAACTTGGATGGGAATCTTTCACCCTCAAAATTGGATAAGGCAAGAAACTAGTCATCCACTAGCTCTCCCTTTTCACAAATGCAAATGAAAATATCTCAAATGATCAAAAATATGGTTTCCTTCTTTTTTATTGACATTTATAAACTTCTAATGTCCTCCATGGGTTGAATTCCTTCCAAGAGACTCATGCCAACTCAAGTTGGGAAGAGATTCCAAAGAATGCCACTTGTACAAGAATTCCTAGTTTCCCACTTCCACCAAATCACATGTGGAAGCATCTTAGCTTCCCTAACTCCCTTGAGCCACCTCTTGGAGGCTATGTTTAGCCCTGACATGTCATATATTTCATATGTCATCCTTCAGGTCTAATTTGTGTCATAGGTGTCATAGCATCTTCATCATTGTTGTCATAGAGCTAGGGAATCTAGCCCAAGTGTCCCACTAGATCCAAATTGCCTCTTCCTCTTCCATGGGAGTTACTCTTCCTCTATATTTCGACATTGGATGAGTCATGCCATGAATAATACCTTTTGAACTCCCCCAATTATGTTACCATCCACCTTGAATTCGAATTGGTGAGAGAATGATGCCAAGTGTAGTGGGGAAATCTAGTCATATGTGGGTCCCACTTCCTCCATGTGTCTTCATGATCAAATGCCACTACGATTTTCACTTGTATATATTTATTTAGCTCCTTTATTAAATATTTATGCCATTCTAATGTTCAAACATCATTTATTATCCCCCTTATTCCAAATCCCAAAGCTTCCACCCCAAACCTAGGAAACTAGTAATTTTCCTCCTTGGCAATTATTTGACCCTTAACATCAATTTGACAAACTCTAATGAATATGGACAATGTGATTAGGCCATTGTGACCCAATGCAAAATTTGGGAAATGAAAAATCCTCCCTTGCCAATATTTATTGTCCTCAAGCAATTTCAAACATGGGCGTTGAAGAACCTGCTTTCTGTATAATTCTTTGAAGTTGCCATTGAATTTCCCAACCTTGAGTCTTTGAGTTTCCATGAAGGTTTTAGACAGGAACCACCATGCTTGCTGCTGCACTACTCTGATAAAAATCACTTTATTAAGTGGGAAATATATCTCCCATACTGCTTGTTTCCCCAAAAAATTTGAAACCAATGAGATACAAATTATTCCAGGGTCCCATTGCTTGTATTGCACCCCAAAAATTAAGAGTGCTCTCCAACCCACACCATTAGATAAGAGGATTCCTGGATCCCATTTTCTTGTATGCATTCTTCCAAACATCATGAGCACCAAATATATATCATCAAAATACATAACAACATAATGAAAATGTACATCAAGGATATGATTCATCAAAGAGTCATGAAAGTGCTTATACCTCCAAGCAAGTAGACCACCATTTTCGAAGTACATACAAGCTTCAAGTGACCAATCAAATATGATCCAATGACATAGGTGAGGATCCCATGTCCTATAATGTTGCTCCAAAAGGATGTGATATGCATCAAAATATTCAGCCATGTATTCTTTCATCCAAGAAGTGAATGAAGAATCTTCACTAAAATCTGAACCAAATAATGAGCAGAAAAAACAAGGAGACTTCGAATGACTCAAAGAAGTCTCACCCATACATCCCTGAATGTGAGAATCATAAATATATAACAAAGTATGTGGCTTCCAACAAAAATGTTCTCCAATCATAAATCTATTCACCCAAGTGTTGGATGAAGTTCCTCCAACATCAAATGAATCAAGGTTGAGCAAGAAAAACCATGAGTCTTCAAGTGACTCGAATGCATATAATAGGTGCATCCATGTAGATGTGCATCACCATAAAGTAACGAATGATGCTGCTGCAAATGTGAATAAGAATGTGCTCCAACCAGATCATCATAAAAAGTAAATCTAGGAGTTCCATACTCCTCATGCGGCACCATAAAAAAGAACCCTTTCACCCATTCTTCATTGAGACTAATGCTGCAAAACATGGAATTGTAGGATGTAGGAGAATGAACTAACTCACCCAAATGATCAAAAAGTGTAGAAGTTTCATCATTGGAAGGATCCATATGGTTAGTATCATGCAGCTCCTTCAAATGTGTGAAACCTTTGTCATAGATTGGTTCCAATGTGGAGGAATCATGCTCTTCTTTCAAAATGGCATAACCTTCATCAAGAGACAATTCAAGTTCCTCTTCCACCACATCAAGTGTCTGGATCTCTTCAAGTTCATCTTCAAACACATCAAGAACATTCAAATTTCCACATTTCTCATGATCCACCATGTGATGAGAATCCTCCAAACAATCTACCATTTGACAATCTGAAACATAGGAGGAAAAACAAGTATCTTGCAAATTTTCAAGAAGTTGCTCATTTTGAATTGTGAGTTTATGATTATCCTCATTATTCTTCAAGAATGTAGCATGTAACAATTCATTAAGCTCAAGCAAATGGTTTCTATCAAAAATCAAAGACATGAAATTACCTTTGATGTGGCACATTGCTCTTTGAATCTTCTCCATGTTTTCAAGGAAGGATGTTTCCAACAAGAATTTGACACCAATGCTTGAGTGTTATGGAGAATGCTGAGGGACTCTTAGATCTTCTTTTCATTCATCTTTAAGGACCCTTCATGTAACATCCCTCCAATTTGACCCTTATTATTAATATTACTTTTGTAAATAATTATTGTAATCGTTTCTGGTGAGGAGCTCAAGGCCAAGGCCCCACCAGTAAACGTTGTGTCTAATGATGTTTATTTTCTAAAGATTGTGAAACTAGGTGGTAGACCTAGGTCACTGGAAGTAGTGACTCCACGACGGACATTTGAAATACACTAGGATAGAGATAGGTCAATGATGACTTATGTCACTTGGGGCCCATAGGAAAGTGGGGTGAAGTAAAACTAGCAGCGATCACTCATTAAAACACAAATGCAAAGAAAAATCCACTATCTAGTAAGTATCACGAACTAACTATCTTATCTTAAGATGAGACCAAGTAATCTTTTTGGTTAAGGCAGATGCCTCGAGGACATATGCTTTGTACCCTTAAGAATATAAAGCATATGTGTATATCTATATACATATATTTATTTGTATATATATATATATATATATATATATATATATATATATATATGTCAAATTTTTTCTTTTGTTAAATCATTTGTGTAAACTACTATTATCATTAGATATACTACGTGATAATTGCTATTATAAGACACCTATACAATAACAAATGTTCATATGTCAATAGCCAAGTTTATATTGAAATGGGTTACGATGTAATTAACCTTTGAACAATTAAAAAGATTTTAGAGGACTATATGATATAGTCACTTTATAAAGATTATTTTAATATATTTTATAACATTATAGTCTATAGAAAATTCCAAGAAAATCATAAATATGGTTATAAGTGGACTAGGTCTACACTAATAACGACATTATTACTAATTCTATTATTATCCGTATTTATGTGTGTAAATAAAAAATGACTACTAATTCTATTATTATCCGTATTTATGTGTGTAAATAAAAAATGACTAGATGAATATTTAGTCTTAAGAAGAATATTAATAAATAATTTATATTTTATCATTTTAGTGTTTACATTAAAGTAACTACCATAAGAAATAGAGTAAGAATATGGTTCTTTTATACTATACATAGAAAAGTCTTTTCGAGTTAATCCCTTTTGAATATAATTAGTCCACTTAAGTTGTTTATGTCCTTGGTTGAACCATGGGATAATTAATTCTAGTTATTAGTGGTTCAAACGTGTACACTTATGCATAATACACGCCTTGTAGAAAGGAATGTGGCCTCCTTAACTAGTAAAGTATATTTAAAGGAAAAAGTAGTGGTGATAGTTATGGACGTTTATATGTGAACGAAGATAACCTATAATACATTAATGTTATTTTATAATTAATATAAAAGGGTTGTAGTTATAACGTAATACTTTAAAATAAATAATAACTAAGTTATTGGTTATAAGAAACCTTTTCCTTAAAAAAAAGAACACAATCGTGGGGCAGACCATGTAGAGAATTTTTAGCGAATGGTCTCCATAATGGAGTGTCCAAATATTTACTCCACTACCTATCTAGTGGAGCATGCCGTTATTTCTTCCTGCCATGTGTATCCTTCATAAAACTTTTGGTTAAACATCACAGCTTCTGTTTCCTTGATTTCCCACGACCCTCTAAGCACCGAATTGGTAGCATTGCTAGATACTTATAAAATGGAGCAAGTTGGAAATCGGAGCAGGGGGTGGACAGTAGAGAGGGGAGTACCAAAGGAAATGGAAAAACGTCGGTAGGAATCGGGGAAGAGCGATCTCCACGAGGAGGAGAAAACTGGTCTCAATAGAAGGATTGGTAAAAATCATTTCCAGGAAATAAGTGAGAATGCGACCCTTGTTAGAGGTATTATTTAACTATACCTTCGTTTATTTTTGCACTATCTACTTAATATGCTTCTCACCATGCATTTGATTCAAGAGTGTTGTAATCGGAGCTAGTGTCACTTGTGTAAACTGATTGTGTAAGATACAGCTGCGTTTTTATTCTCTGCGTTGACAGAGTAAGTTTCTTTTATTTGATATCTGCATTAGAATATTTTCCTTAGTTAATTCAGCCTGATGCAGGATGCGTTACATAGTAGAAATCCTGAATTCAATAGATCAATAACCTCTGTCCTTGCTTTTCCTTTTTATTTGATTCAATCGTTGTCCTTTGATAGTGGCTTCTGCTTTATAATAGAAGCTAGTGGATTTAAGTTTCATGGTCAATCATATCTACCGACTATTAGAGTGCCATAACGATATAATGAAACTAGATCTCTATTTCGAATGATAAAGGGCAGTAGCAGGGTTGCTTACAAGGTTTGGGGAATGACTCTTGATAGAGGATTGTTGGAACTAATCTCTGCGTCGGCATGTAACATTGATCCAAACTCATTTAGAAATATATAAATTTACGCTGCTGTAAATTGTATTTTCTTTCGGGATCGCAGTCCATGGGTGATTGCATATGTGCATGTTTTTCTTCATAACCAAGTCGTGAATCCAGCGTCTGCCATGTTAGATCTCCGTTGGGTTGTATCCTGAGATAGGGAAGGCGTGAACCTAGAATCGGATCTCAGTCCATTAGGTGTTGTCTGTATACCAATCGGTAAGTTCCTAGCTAAATTTCACTTTCATAACTTATTTGAGGCGTATGTCGGTAAGTTCTAACAGACCCGTTGCTGGAATTCCTCCTTGATTGGGTGTTTCGAGTTAAAGAGTTCTTGGCAGGTTCACCACGGATTTGATAAGCGAGCTCCGGAATGAAGCTCTGGTTTCTTTTTGTTTTGGAAATAACTAATCCATATTATAAACATATGGGTATAGGTTATGAGGTATGTCACTCTTCGTTTTTATTCATTTAAAATTTGAAGTGGGTTTTAATACATAAATAAATTGCAACTGCATTCAATAAAGACATTTAATCTTGTTGTATATATATAATTTACTTTTTGGTGTTTAGGGTTAACCCATATATTGGTACGAAGGTTAAAATCTCTATATTATAATCATATATATGGTCCCTTGCAAACTGGTAAAGAGGCTACCTATGTATTTTAGGTTGTTGTTTGGATTAGCGTAGGTAGTATGGACCCCAGCTAGTAATCACTCTCAAAATATGTTATTTTGTGTGCTATCGATATATTTATATAAACGTTGGATTGTTGACAATCCTTCCTTATTGTATAAGTAAAGATTTATAATCTTAAATTTGATGTAGTGGTATTTTATAAATGAAGATATCTCATACCCTTATGGTAACAAATGTTTGTTAACTTTCAGAAGGGTTAAATTCCAGTGTTGACCATAGTCTTGAATATAACAAGAATATTTATAATTGTGGGGGTTTTATTTAACTATTTCTTAAAGGTAGAAGGGGACTTACCTTTTTGGTTATCTTATATTATGAAATATATAAGATGAGTAGAATAACTATGATAGAGGTATGCTTGGTTTTACATTTAAAATTGTTGTAAAGTAGGTTTTGAAATGATAACCTCCTTTTTCTAAGTACCACACTTTTTGTCTAAAGATTAAATTAATAAATCCTTTATTAGAGGATTGAGTTACTTAAATAAATCCTTGTGAAAGGTTTAAGCAACCTTTGTTTCTTATTGTAGTAGGAGGTGTTTTTGCATTTGAGGAATAGGATAAGGGTATATACTTATGAATTAATCTAGAAAATGTTCTCTAGATTTGAGACTGGAAAAGTCTTAGGCAACCTGTGTGTTGCGGATTGTAACTCTCTTTTGAATAAATAAATGATGCAACCCTTCTTTGTGGACATAGCCCAAGTGCGGGTAAACCACGGTAAAATAGTGTACTTGGTGTGCGTCTCTTTTATTCCTTATTTGCATAATCATTTATATTATGTTTTGCATTAATGTGCCTCTTCGTCATATTGAGCCTTCTGCATATGATCTCTTATGTGTATTCTCTTGGCATTATCTTATATTGTGTATTTAGTATGGCTCGGTTGAATATGTGTACTTCGTGCATTTATCTATTACTAACTATGACGGTTTGTGGTGTTATATCTATGTGCAATTATCATTATATATCGAGCTAGAAAATGACACATATAGAGCTATGGGCTGTAATGAAAACACATACGAATGTATGTTTGTAAGAAGTGGTTAGTGCTAAAAATGTTATTAACATTTAATCTGAATGCAAAGGACACTAGTCGAAAGGGATAGATCATTGGTAAGATTCATCACCCCTTTAAAAGAACTCTTTTACAGAAAATTGCATTATCAAATATATGTTCTCCTTTTTATTAACACAAAGGTACAAACCAGAGGATTGTCTAGAATTTAAATCAAGGATCAATTGGTCACATGCTTATCTCAATAAGGTATTCATGAATTAGTTTATAATTTAAGGATTTGACTTCATATTCAAGTAAAAATAGTATACATTATAGGAACTTTTTTTTTGTTAATTTACCAAATTTACCAATGCTTATTTTTGGGGTTCATGACATTCAAGAAAATGAGGCTCTTGCAAATGAACCTCCTCATCTTCTTCATTTTTTCTTGGATCAACTTCATGAAGCTCAAGTGGTGATGGGGAAGTTGATCTTGGTTCTTCTTCAACTGCTACAAGGTCTTCATTATCATGCTTAATGGAACTTGGGCTTGCAGCAACACTTTCAAAAGTGATATCTATGTCACCAACATAGAGGTGTGAGCACCCATAAGTAGGTACTCCTTCATATTTTAATCATCCATCAGTAGATGCTCTTTGGTTCACGTCTAAGCTAGAAGGTGTCTCGAAATGATCTTCCATATTTTCAATAGAATCTTCTTCATGCTCTTTTGATGTCTCTTCCTTTTGCTCCTTAAAGCAAGCTGATGCATTTTTTCCCTTGTTTTCCTTAGGATCAATATCTTTGGACTCTCTATTTTGACATGGATTCTTATTCCCTTCCTTCATCTTCCCCTTGTTTTTGATAATGAGGTATTGATAAAATGGTATCGTGTTTCTGAAACCTTCACTCAATTTTTTCCATTCGAGATGACTTTCTTCCACATATTTGGATTCAATAAATTTTGGTACAGTAGGCCTTGGTGTTCTCTGAAAATCATTTTCTCTATTATGGGGTCCTGTGCTTGAAGAAATATGCTCACCCATTGGCTTGTTTTCCTCACTTTTTCCTCTTCAACAAAAACACTTTTGGTTTCAATATCGAATGGTGGTCCCTAAATTCTTGTCCTCATGAATATCATACCACATTAGGTGCCAAGATCATGCTCTGATACCACTGTAATGTCCCTTGTTAGAAATTTTATTAAAATGGCAATTTTTCACTTTTCTTCCCTAGTTCGACCTTTGACAACTTTTGAACTCTAGGTCTCCAAATTGCTCCAATTGCTCCCAAATATTCTGAGAAGGTATATGTATGATTTTATAACCTAAATATGTGTTTCAAGGATGCTTTTGGACCATTAAAATAGTTTCTCAAATCCTCTCTCGATTCTGGCCAATGTAGGGAACTTTACTAGTAATTTCCCTTTGACTAGTATTGGTCTCTAGGTCTCAAATTGGCTCCAAATGCCTTCAAATATTCAAGGAAGGTGTATGACTGATATTTGTACTTGATTATGATGTTTAGGTATGATTTATGACCATAAAAAGACTTCTGCAAACTTGTTTAATATTCTGGACAAAGTATGGAATTTAACTAGCAATTTGGGGTTCAAATTCCCCCAGGGTAAGTACTGAAAATGACTCTCCAAATGCCTCCAAACTCACTCGAAATTATGACAAGAGGTAGGGGATGTATGAGGGACACTATTTAAGTCTCATGTGCACCATTAATAAATATTAAGTCTGTTCTAACCTTCTCCCAAATAGAAGCAAAAATCACTAGTTCGACCCTTGGGGAAATGGCACCAAATCTTCTCCAAACATAAATAAACTGAGTAAAATGACTTCAAATGATTGAGTACAGAACATGAAACTTGTATAATACATCAATAAAAATATATTCATAAATAAACCATGATTATTTTAGTTATCCATTCGAATCCATCAACATTACATTGGTTCACAACAAGGTGGTGGGAAAATGGCACTGTTCTTTCATTAAAAATGCGATTTATACATTTCTACTTGGAATTTCGACCTGAAAATTTATGGAGATGAAGAAAAGAGTATTTAATTCACATTAAAAAAAAATGGGGCATTAGAAGCTCCCCCAAAGAGTACAATATCTCACCGAAAATTCCCTCCCTCAAGGAGAAAGAATATGCCTTCAAAACGGGAAATGGTTGAGAGAATGTGATGCATTAGAAGAAAACATGATATTACCTGTAGCTTACATATGAAACAAATGACTCCATTAAAGCTCCAAATGAAAGGTCTGAATGGCCTTTCCAATTACCAACTTGGATGGGAATCTTTCACCCTCGAAATTGGCTAAGGCAAGAAACTAGTCATCCACTAGCTCTCCCTCTTCACAAATGCAATTGAAAATTTCTCAAATGATCAAAACACTAGTTTCTTTCTTTGTTATTGACATTTATAAAATTATAATTTCCTCCATGGGTCGAATTCCTTCCAAGATACTCATGCCAACTCAAGTTGGGAAGAGATTCCAAAGAATGCCACTTGTACAACAATTCCTAGTTTTCCACTTCCACCAAATCACATGTGGAAGAATCTTAGCTTCCCTAAATCCCTTGAGAGCCCTGTTGGAGGCTATTTTTAGCCCTGACATGTCATATATGTCATATGTCATCCTTCATGTCTGATTTGTGTCATAGGTGTCATAGCATCTTCATCATTGTTGTCATAGAGCTAGGGAATCTAGCCCAAGTGTCCCACTAGCTACAAATTGCCTCTTCCTCTTCCATGGGAATTACTCTTCCTCTATATTTTGACCTTGGATGATTCATTCCATGAATAATACCTTTTGAACTCCCCCAAGTATGCTACCATTCACCTTGAATTCGAATTGGTGAGAGAATGATGCCAAGTGTAGTGGGGAAATCTAGCCATGTGTGGGTACCACTTCCTCCATGTGTCTTCATGATCAAATTCCAATTTGATTTTCACTTGTATATATTTATTTGTATCCTTTATTAAATATTCATGCCATTCTAATGTTCAAACATCATTTATTATCTCCCTTATTCCAAATCCCAAAGCTTCCACCCCAAACCTGGGAAACTAGTAATTTTCCTCCTTGGCAATTATTTGACCCTTAACATCAATTTGACAAACTCTAATTAGTATGGCCAATGTGATTAGGCCATTGTGATCCAATGCCAAATTTGGGACATGACAATTTTCATGTTACGATAAATCTATTTTTAAGTTAAATTGCATATAAAAGGTCATTTGAAGAAAATCATCATTGTTATTTATATAAATTTAATTAATTAGTTTATAAAAATTAAGTTCAATATCATTAGAGGATTTCTATTTCAATAAAGTAACTTAAGAAAATGAAAGTTGGAGTCAATATTACATGCTAAAGGATTATTAAGCTTTTATATAATTATTTTAAAATGTATATTTTTTACTTTTTAAAGTGTGTTTATCTCTAACAAATTTTTTTTCCAACAAGAAAAAAACATACTTTTGTTATTCATAAAGAATCAAATACTACATCTCATAACCATAAATAGTCTCAAAAATTGTGAGTGCATAGAGTCTATTTAAGCATCCTTCAAGTCGAGTTCTTCCCAAAATACTACCATCTATCATCACCTCAAGAAGCTAATATAATCTACAGCTGGCTATGAAAAACAAAAAAGATATTTCAATGCTATAATTACATCAAAACAATATTCTTTGTGCCACTGTCAATCAAGGAATTTCCCACAAATCCCCCCCATTTGATAATACCTTCCTTGGACAAACCATCAACATCCAAATTTAATTCTCTGAAAATATGTTTGAGCTCAATGCAAGAGAAGGAAGTTCTTCAGTATGCCTACACCAATTCATTAATAAGACGACTTGCAGATTAGATTTGTTACAATCCCAATTGATGATGACCATTGAGTCGCCATTGACATGTAACATGTCAATACCAAAAACAAAATTCCATTTGCATAAACACCATAAGCCCAAGAGTTTTTCCTTGGTGTTTTTTCCCAGGCCATAAAGGAGTTGAAATGTAAAAACATGAAAATCATTTAGGAATAGAATCACTCAAGTAGCACATATCCCATGTTTAGATGCCCCACCAAAGAAGCTTGAAGCATACTGTAGATCTAGAAGAGGATGCACCTGTCTAATATTTTGTCCCCTGAGTTCTGTTTTCAAATAATCCTTAAATATGTTACTAACTCTGAGACATACATCCTCCACAACAGGTCTCTTATCATCAAAAATACATATGTTCTTGGCATACCAAATACCCCAAGAAATAAATGTTGGTAAAGTACCAAAGTATTTATAGTTTTTCATCCATAAGTAGAAGTTTTGTTAAAAAGAGTCATTTCCCCAATAATGATCAATATTGAAATAAGTGCAAATTGCTTTCCAAAGTTGCTTAGAAAACTGACACTGAACCATTGAATGTTCCATAGTTTCCATATTACACCAGCACAAGTAAAATATATTTGGTTCACACCGTCCTCTCTTGATGAGTTTGTCCCATTTTTTTAGACAATCCTCAAAGTAAATTCCACAAAAAGCATTTAATTTTCAAAGGCATGTGCCAACTCCAAAGAGTTTTATACAACCATATTGGAACCATCTACATAGAGTCCCTTGCAATCACATGACAACCAAATTTAGTTGTGATAGTATTTTTTGCCTTATTTAAAGACCAAATAAGAGTATGTTCCCCCCTATGTAGCCTGCAGCCTGTAGAGTTTAGATTTCCAATGTATCATTCCCATTATACTTCCCATCGATTTCCAAGATCCAAATATTTTTTTGTAAGACAATATGGATCAGACTGTGGAGGCCAAGATGGTCATTTGATTTCGTTCAGAGTGTGAAAACCAAGCTTAGTTAAATATTCTATTAAGTATGGAGAAATTTGATAGTTTTCCTCCAAACCCACAATGGGGTCAATGTCATGTCCCAAATTTGGAATTGAGTCACAATGGCCTAATCACATTAGCCATATTCATTAGAGTTTGTAAAATTGATGTTAAGGGTCAAATAATTGCCAAGGAGGAAAATTACTAGTTTCCTAGGTTTGGGGTGGAAGCTTTGGGATTTGGAATAAGGGGGATAATAAATGATGTTTAGACATTAGAAGGGTTCAATTATTTAATAAATAGAGTGAATACAGAAATTCAAGAGAAATCCTAGATGACAAATGGTTTTGGAGACATATGGAGGATGTGGGACCCACACTAGCTTGATTTTTCATAATACATGGTATCTCTCTTTTGCAAATTCAAATTAATGGGAATGTGAACACTCTTGGGTGAGTTGGTAAGTCATAACACATGTCATTTATCATCTTAGGTCGAATTGGGAAGGATTGGTAACCTCCATGGAAGATAAAGAGTCAAAGTGGAAGTTTGTGGACACTTGGGCTAGATTCCCTATCCCCTATGACACCAATGATGGAGCATCTATGACAACTATGAAAAATTGCAGACCTGACCTCTGACATCTGACCACTATGACATGTCAGCCCCAAAAATAGGCTCAAGGAAGTCTAATTTGGGAGTTGGAGAAGCCAAAGAGACTCAAAATCAAATTTGGGAGAAGATGGAAGGTTGGAACTAGGAGACAAGTGGCAAATGTGGAATATTTCCTAAATGGAAATCTATTGAATCTATTGAGAGGATTTCGACCCTTAGAAGGATAATGTTGGTTATAAAATGTAGAAATGAAGTATGAGAATGACTTTTGATCATTTGTAGAATTTGCAATTGCATTTGTGAAGAGGGAGAGCTAGTGGATGACTAGTTTCTTACCTTAGCCAATTTCGAGGGTGAAAGATTCCCATCCAAGTTGGCAATTGGAAAGGCCATTCAGACCTTTCATTTGGAGCTTTAATGGAGTCTTTATTTGCAGGTGTAAGCTACAGGTCAGCTCATG
The DNA here is from genome assembly GCA_027924585.1 of Larix kaempferi. Taxonomy (NCBI): domain Eukaryota; kingdom Viridiplantae; phylum Streptophyta; class Pinopsida; order Pinales; family Pinaceae; genus Larix; species Larix kaempferi. The sequence goes on along the minus strand of BSBM01000361.1, from coordinate 61,064,830 downwards.
GTTTCTTCTATTGCAGCTCGCTCCTTCAACCATTTCCAGTTTTGATGGCATATTCTTGATCCTTGAGGGAGGGCGTTTTTGGTGAGCTATTGTACTCTTTGGGGGAGATTCTAATGCACCATTTCTTTTGTAATATGAAGTAAATACTCTGTTCTTCATATCCAGAAAGTTTCAGGTCGAAATTCCAAGAAGAAATGTATAAATCTCATTTTTAATGGAAGAACAATGCCATTTCCCCACTACCTTGTTGTGAACCAATGTATCGATGATGATTTCGAATGAATGGATGATTCTATGATGAATTTGTGATTAATGGACTGCCGTGGATGTATTTTACAAGTTTCATGTACTGTACTTGAACATTTGAAGTATTTTTACTCAGTTTAATTGCATTGGGAGAAGAAATAGTGCCATTTCCCCAAGGGTCGAATTGGTGATTTTTGCAGTTGAATGGGAGAGGGTGAGAATAGTTGTAATAAACCATTAATGGTGCATATGAGACCTTAATAACATATTTAACACATTACATACCTCTTTTCATAAATTTGAGTGGGTTTGGAGGCATTTGGGAAGCCATTTTCAGTGCTTACCTTAGGGGGATTTGAACCCCAAATTACTAGTAAAATTGCATACTTGGTCCAGAATCTTAAGAGAGTTTGCAGAGGTCTTTTGGTGGCCATATGTTATCCCTGAACATCATATTCAATCCCTAATATCATTCATACACCTTCCTTGAATATTTGAAGGCATTTGGAGTCAATTTGGGACCTAGAGATCGAAACTAGTCAAAGGTCGAACCAAGGAAAAAAGTGGAAAATTGCAATTTTAATAAAATTCCTAACAAGGGATATTACAGTCAACACCCACCAGAATATCAGTACCATCCCCCACCTTACAAGAGAGGCATTTTCCTAACCAATGATAAACTTTGATGAATCTTGGCCAAAATGAAGAGGAATTTCTAATTTTCTTATTATGTTTCCTAATCCAACTTAAGAGATCCCCTTTTATATACTTTCCAAATATCACTTTAGTCCATAATCCTAAACCAAAAAGACCCCTCCATAAAAATTTTAATATTAAATCCATCCCAAACCAATCAAGTTTTTTAATACCCCATCCACCCCATTATTTAGGCTTGGAAAGTCTCTCCCAAGTAACCATCTTTAATTTTCCACCATCAACATTTTCAGACCACAAAAAATTGAAAAATAAGTCTTCTCAACCAACATATTATAGATAAAGGAATATGAGCTAATGAAAGCCAATAGATAGGAATACCAAGTAATATAGCCTTAATAAGAGTTAATATGACTCTTATAGATACAAATCTATAGGTCCAATGATTGATTCTTTTTTCAAATCTTTTAACCAACCAAAACTATTCTTTGACCCTGTAACCAATAGGTTTAAAAAAGTATTCCAAGTATTTGAAATCATCCACAAAATTTGCAACTTTGTAAGGCATCACATGAGAAATCATATCCAAAAAGTCTGCATCCAATCTATGCTGAAACATACAAGATTTGGTAATACTTATCTACATACATGTTGCTGCAGAGAGAGCTTTATGATTTCAACATAACAAGACCATTCATCTAGATTACCATTTCCAAATATTATAACATCATCTACAAACAACAAATGTGTTATAAAAACTGTTGACGAGATTTTGATGCCTTTTATTTTCCCTTCTTTATTTGCATTAGAAATCAGTTGACTAAAGCCTTCAATTACAAGCAGAAATAAAAGAGGAAGAAGGGGGCATCCCTATCTAATACCCCTTGAGATTTTAAAGAAATATGAAGGAGACCCATTTACCAGAACAAAAAAGTGTGTTGATGTCTCACAAGCCATAATCCAGTTTGTGACTAATAGAGGAAGACCAATATGAAGCAACAAAAGTCTCAGAAAACCCCAATCCACCCTATCATATGCTTTAACCAGATCCATCTTTAATAAAAGAGCCTTTAAGTTATTCTTTTTTTATGGAATAAATAACTTCCTAAGAGATACCAATAGCATCGAAAATATGATGATCATCTAAGAAACCAAATTGTTCTTTTGACATTCCTCTGGAAAGATAAGGTTTTATCCTATTGGAATTAATTTTAGTGACGATCTTATAAGCAAGATTGCACAGAGCAATCGGCCTATAATCATTGAAGGAGATAGGATTTTTACACTAAGGAATCATAGTGATGTGTTCACCTTCTTCCCCACTAAAGAAATTAGCTATATGTCTAAGCACTTTCATCTCAGCATTAATGGAACAAGTTGCAGGATCCCTAAAAATCTCATCAAAGTGTTTCTTGGCTACTTTTTGGAGTCATTTTTTATCATTAACAATATTACCATTCCCATCTGACATTTACCATATAGATTTTGTATTTCGACGATGAGAGGAAAAATTATTAAAAAATCTATTATTATTATCCCCAAGTCCATCTCCTCTTGTTTAATAATTTGGGCCTTTATATTCTCTAGATCTTTCAAAACCAAATTCTTCAATTCATTTAGAATATAATCTTCATTCATAGTAACGATCATCTTAATTTGATCCCCAATCTGATTGTAAGAGTCACCTTCCTGATTTTTCTTTTCTTTCGCCCACACATTAACTTCCTTTTTCAATTCTTTTAATTTTAACACCAAACATTCCATCAGAGTGTAGTCTTCAAAAAACTTGAAATTATGCCACTTCTTACAGACCAAATCACAAAAAAACATTTAAAATCCAAGAACTGTTAAACTTGAAAGGGTAATTTAAGGGAGTCTTCATACCATCCAGTTGGAGCATGATAGAAAAGTGGTACAAAAAAATGGAATTTTCCACCCATATCCTATACCTCTACACCGACTGGATAATAGATGGTTTCATCAAGAATCTATACAACCTTTTACAAATACCATATTTACCACACCTACCATTTGTACAGGTTGGTTCTAACTCGACAGGAGTAGCATCAACCAAATTTGTTCTCTGGACCATATTTAAGAAGTATTCAGCCAAAGGATCTGGCTGAGCTGAAGAGCCCCATATTTCAACGGGAGAAAGTGTAAAATTTAGATATTCGGCTATTATAAGGTTATACACATCCAACATACCTAATTCTACCAGAGAATTCCATAAAATATGCCTATCTCTATAGGGTCCATAACAATTCAGTATAGCGAGTTCCTTATCAAACATTTTGAATTTACCTTCTAACATAATCCCCCCTTTAGTTCTGTAAGGTCTTAAATTTGAAACCCATGGATTCCAACAGGCTAATGGACCACCCGAGAGTCCATTAGAGTATATAGCACAAATCTCCCACCGTGGAAGTAGATCAGAAAAAAATTCAATAGCTTGTACATCAGAGCACATGGTTTCTTGTATAAAGACAATCCCAGGGTTAGTAGAGTTTAACAGTTTGAATAGGGATCTAACCTTCACACCCCTACCCAGTCCACTCATATTCAGGGATATAATATACATTCAGAACCTCTAGAATTGGGGTCATCATCTCTAAGGGCCTGAAGGGAGGAAGTCTTAGAAAATTTAGGTGTAATAGTGTTCGATTCGTCCAATCTAACAGAGAGGGGTTTATATCCAGAAGAAAAGGAATTATCCTTTACATCTTTATTCCTCCTTTTCCTATTGTGAATTGTAACATTTTTAAATCTAATAGAATTGACAGGGGAGACATAATGGTTTGAAGAAGGGTTTTTTGAGAATACAGATAAGGGATATTTATACCTAGTCGGACTCGAAAACCCCTTTTTCTCACCTGAAGAGTTAATAATGGAAAGTATAGAATGCGTCGTAGTCTCAGACTGACCTTTCCCAGCAATCCCATAATTTTGTATGATAGTCGGGATAGAACATAGTACCACCATATGTTGAATACAAGGGCTAGTTTCTAGAACATTCACAACATTTGAAATAACATTCAAATCATGACCTTCAGAATTATTAGACACATACAATGACTAAGAACCATTTCCATCATTCAAGTCTAATAGACAATCTGAAACCCCTGAATTTAAAAAAAAAAACTTTTATCTAAGGATTTTTCCGCAAAAATATAAAAATTCAGTTCATCCTTGGTCACATCTTCATAGAAAGTGGGTGATTCTAATTTCTCCATACTTGGTGTGTAGGGAAAAGTTGCAGTAGGATGATTTGGTGAAGAATCATTAAGATCCTTAGTCTATTCAGCTTCAAAATCAAAGGCCCCATCTAATACATCCTCTCAGGTTCCAAATAGTAAAGAAGGGAATATGGATTTAATATGTCCAATTTTCCAGAAGAAGAAACAATGAAACATAATTTGATGATAAGCTAGCCTCTATAGAATAGTTTAGCCACCCCAAACTATTTCCACCTGCTCCGAAAGACCCCGAGTAATGTCAAATCCTACCATGACGCGGGTGATTTTCTTCACCATACCAAACAAATTATTCTTATCGATACAAATGAATTGACCAAAACTGTTCTCTAGGCCTTCCAATACATTGTGCATCCATAATTCTAATGGGAACCCCGGTAACAACATCCATAGGTGTCATCGGGTCAATTTTTCCTTCTTCGGGTCAAATGCCGAATGCTAGCATTTGAGAATCAAGAAACCTTCTTTGATTAACCAAATACTGTTTAATAAGATGGATATGTGTTCAGTACCAGGGAAAATGAAATATATCCACCCATTTATCAACATATGAATGTGCAGGGTGTAACCAATGATTGGAAACCAATGTTTGTTCACCCACTCAATCATTTCAATCTTGCTAACCTTCACAAATTCGATACAACCCACTAGTGCCTTTTTGGTCAGGACCTCTACCCTATCCATATAAATGTATGCTCCTAGCACATATCTCCCCAAACCCTCACGCAATTTGTAGGTTTTAATATTTTTTCGAACCCTAGCCCGTTCACCTGAAATCCGCTTCGATGGGTTCTTCAAAAGACGAAGGTCCTGGTCATTGTAGCCCTTATCAAAGCTGTGTATTGAAGGATTAACGAGAGAACTACTTGATTTGTCCCCCCCATCTAGACCATATTTGAATCCCATACCATCATCTCGCAATGGAAGTGATAATGAGTAATCCAACAAGTTTTGTTCCAATTCAATCGCTGGAGCCATCAATCATAATCGATAAAAGTAGCTTCTGCCTCACCAACCCTAATGTGTCAGGAAAGTGATGGTTAATCTTTCCTACTAAAAGCCATTTGTCTAATAACAATAAAAATCAGAAATAATACCTCATGTCAGCAACGAAAGGTATGTATCCGAAAAGGTACCAGATCTACCCAAACGTGCCCAAAAGGGAAAGTTACCATCCCCTCAAACCCTAAAATGTATACATATGAATAAAGTATGGGAAGTCCTAAAAATAATGAGCTGAACTATGTGAAAAGGAGTATATCAACAAGATTCTTCCCCAGAAATATTTTTAGGATAAAATAGTGAAGAAACCTAAGTTAGAGATATGATAGTATTCATGCATTAAAAACCATAAATTCCACTTTTTTCTCTTGGTTGGTACTAGGTCGACCAACACAATCGAATGGACTCCAAGTTATTGCAAGAAACTATCACACTCTAACTAAATTTCCACCACATTCCTCCATGAAAACCCTCATCTACAGAAACCCTAGCTTGCTCTCCTAGAATAATATATATAGACTTTCCAAAACAATTAATCTTTGATGAAGTTGTATGGATAAAAATGCATCTCTAACAATTTCTTATGTTACTTTACACACAAATATTATTTAAAAAATAAAAATAATTTTAAACATAATAAGGGGCTTAATCTATATGGAAAACATCTCATATTGCAAAAGGCTAAGGCAATAACATATGCAATTATTAATTATTTTATGCTTCATTTATCACTTGCCAAGATCACACAAGTGTCATGGTAAAGAGTATATATAGTAGTATAAATAAAAAGGTTTTCGATTGGAAATAAGTAAGAGAACATTCCTTAAATTGTATGATAATAGGTATACTGACATGATGTGGTATGTTATTTAATGATTCTTTCCATTGATTAATTTCTAGTGTAAATTCAATTTTTTCATGTATGCAAATTCCTAGTTTGAATGTAATGTAGGAGGACACTAACTGTACAATCATTTTGCAGTCCATGTTTCTAAATGGAATCTAGAGATAGCATATAAAGGAGAGAACAAGAACCTGGTGTATTTAGAAACCACCATAACATGCTTGAGAATTTGTATCTCCTTAAGGGATTCTATATGTATTTTCAATTGATAGTATTTCATGTGAATCTAATGCATATGATTTTTTTTAAGAATCTCCTAAACAACTTTTTCGATAACAATCTTCCAAGTGCTCATAAGATATTACGTATTCTAGTTGATATTTGCAACAAGAAGCTTGAAATGATAATGCATGAATGGAAACATATTAGAGTTTGCAACATAAATTTCATGTTTGGTATTTTCTTACAATTATGGAATACATCCATGTATAATTGAGGCATGGATCAATTGTAGTGGTCTTGAAAATATGAGTTGAAATAGGATAAACACATTGAGACACCTTAGTGAAAGAATATTATACTATACCATGGTCCTCCTAAACCATAGTAGAGAACTACATTACTGAGCTAATAACTAGTGTAATAGGGTATATTTATATACAAGTGGAGGAATATAAATGTTCGTTGACATATAATAGTATTCCTAGGTCGGAGATATGATAGCAGTATACGAAAAGGAGTATATCAACAAGAGTCTTCGCGAGAAATATTTTCAGTATAAAATAGTGAAAAAACCTAAGTTAGAGATTTGATAGTATTCCTGCATTAAAAATCATAAATTCCCACTTTTTGTGTCTTGATTGGTACTAGGTCGACCAAGACAATCGACACGACTCCAAGTTACTACAAGAAACCATCACGCTCTAACTAAAGTTCCACTAAGTTCATCCATAAAAACCCTCATCTGCAGAAACCTTAGTCTGCTCTCCCATAATAATATATATAGACTTTCCAAAACACTTCATCGATGAAGTTATATGAATAAAACTCCATCTCTAACAATTTCTTATATTACTTTACACAAAATATTATTTAAAAAATAAAAATAAAAATAATGTTAAACATAATAAGGGGCTTAATCTGTATGGAAAACATCTTATATTGCAAAAGGATAAGGCAATAACATATGCAATTATTAATGACTGTAACCTTCATTTCTCATTTGCTAAGATCACACAAATGTCATGGTAAAGAGTATATCTAGTATTATAAATAAAAAGGTTTTTGATTGGAAATAAATAAGAGAGCATTCCACCAGGCCTATTGAATATGAAAGCGAAATGACACAAGTTTATAATCTTTATTTTTTTAGGCTCTGTTTAAAAAACAATTTATATCTATACATGTTGAACACCTTATAACAATTATCTTTATATATAAATAAACATGATTACACAACCACTTATCGATGAAAAAAAATAGATTATACAAATATATCTCAACAATTATCAAAATTAAATGACCCTCTATTTTTTAAAACACTAATAAGTTTAAAACATAATGCTAATGTTATATTAGTTAATTACAAAACTATACTAGGAAAATACACTTTAAATGTTAAAATATACTAAAAATCTTATAAATATTTTAAAATTAATATAACAAAATGTGAAAAATGAGAAGAAGTAAAAGAAGAAACAAAAAGACTAAACCTATTGATAGGAATGGCATGTATAACTTTATATAAAATTAAATTAATAATAAAAATTATAAAAAATTAAATATTTTAATATAAAAATTAAATATTTAAAAAATCATGAAGTCATCTCTACCTTTCTTTATTTTAATCCATTATTATATGTATTAAAAATATTTATATATATTTTAAAGTTGTTTCAAATCTATATTTATAATTAAATAATTTATAAAAAATATTTAATTCATAGATATAGAAATTATAATTTAATATTTATTATTAATATTTTTTATTAAAAGTTAATAAGTTGGGAAGTACTTTATTCCCTAAAATATAGGGTATGTGTAGTGACTTTAATGAACTTACCATTAACACATGTTATTTAAAATTAATTAATTAATTTAAAAATATAAAATGTATCATAGAGAAACATATATATTTATAATTTTAATAAAAATAAATTATAAAAATGAATACATATTTGAGAGAGAAGATCTACCCGTTATAATTCCTTTACTTGCAAACCTTGTGATTTTCTCAAATCTTTAATTACTTTTATTCAGATCTTTATATTTAATAAAATCTTTATATTATATATATATCTATTTGATCATTCACTGTTTAAGTATCTTTGTTAATTTTTGTAAGTTCTAGTTTATATTTAATAAAATATTTATATTATATATATACTATTTGATCATTCATGGTTTAAGTATCTTTGCTCATTTTTGTGAGTTCTAGTTTATTTAGTTGTTTCTTTTAGATAACTTTAATGATTTTGTGTTTGCGTGACTAGGCTGCTTTATTCCTTGCTTTATAATGAGGTTTGGATGCATGCTTTACATAGCTTTGTTTCCAAAATATCACTCTGGAGCCCTAATCTACATTAATTTAAATAATTTTTATAAAATCTATTTATCTTAGATGCCATTGGGTTGCATAGGATGATGTTGTCATGGTAATTGTGATTGACCTGGCCACGAACCTACCTCATCCAAAGCATGAATCTACATTAGTTTAAATGCATGTATATTGATAACCATGCTTTATATCTGGCTTAAAAAAATAGATGTCAATAGTGGTGTAATATTGGTCTTCAGGTGTGGGCGAATTTAAAATGATGCTACATCAATCATAAAATTCGAAGTTGTTTAGGATTAGTGTATTTTAGTGTATTTTTATTCGGGAATGGGTGAACATTGATATGACTTAAAATGGATGTGACTTAAAATGAAATTTTAAATTTTAAATATTTATTTTATTTCAAATTGTAAAAAAATGTTTTAATAAGTAATTTTAAAAACATAAAAATATTGACATTCAATTATATATAAAGTACTACTTTTATGAACCACTTATAGTAACTAGTTTTTCCACTCCTATATCTACTACCCGTTACCTATCGTTCACATATAAAAACCATACTTCTAGCCTCGAAGGCGGTCAGTCCGACTAATGATCGCAGTGAGTCCGGCTGATGATCGCATCATACAAATGGTTAGCCGACCACTGCATGGCAGTACAGTGAAGGTAGTACATGTTATGCTTTCTGAAAGCTTGTTTCCGAAGCTTGTAAACACAATATCTCTGCTACGAGTAAATATTTGAAATTTGTCTTTTTCTTATAGAAGTCCCGTCACACTAATTCATGTTTTTTAAAATATATTTTGCTTAGTTAAATCACGTGGTTTGAAACGTGGAGAAAATAATCAAGCATGTGCAGTGTTTTTTTTAATGTTATCTTACTTATGCATTAAAAAGATTACTACAATATGTAAATATAGTATATTTAAAAACATATATATAATAAATTTTCATTAGAATCTAGTGCTTGAGGTTGTTAATTTTGAACTAGTTTCGAATTAGAGCACGTGATGGGATGAAGGGAAAAGTGGTAACTAAAACTTGGTTCCATTTTAGTAGAAATGAGTTACCTATGATTACGAAGAATAGTTAATTTGGTAAAACCATATAATTAGCATCGAGGGGTATCGTGGCACTATTCCTTAATTGTTTACCCTACAGCACTCGAGGAGGTGCGGGGCTGGATGACTAGGATTGGAACCTTAAAATGATTATGCTTTCCTACACATACATAATATGTTCACACTCCATTGTTTCTAACAAGATGATGAACTCGATGGCATTCAAGTTCTCAAGGACGCACCCGGTTCGATGTTTAGCCCCTTCAACGAAAGGTATATGATAATAATTTTACTATATGACTGCACTTTAGTAACACGTATCAGATTTCCTTGATTTGAAATGTCTTTGTTTTGGAATGTCTTCTCTGTGTAAATTTGATACAATGATAGCTCGAATATTTCCTTAGTTTATAATGATATAGTTGGTTTGTGGGTGTATACATTGCAGGTGATGACAAATAATTTATATATGAAATTCACAACAAAATAAGAATTGAGAGCAAGCAATAACTATAATTGAATGCCTACCAGGATAGATTGTTTGGAGTCGATAAGCACTCAAGATGGAATGGAATTGGATCTGGACATTCAATCAATTGTCTGGAGATCGAAATGCTAAAGAAGTCTGCTCCGTTATTTGTTTTCATGGTAGATGGAAAATAATTCTATGTAAAGTTGTATTGTAGCAGAGGGCGCTCAAAATTGTTGTACGTGTTCAAGCCCATAGAAAAAGAGTGTCCAAGGTACATAATATGAAACGTCTTCTTTGTTCTTTGTTTCCATGTTAAACGCTAAAGAAGTTTGTAAAGTTGTATTGTAGCAGACCGCGCTTGAAATTGTTATACCTGCTCCAACCCACAGAAGATTATCAAAAGGACATAATATAACAATAGAGAATGCCATAAGTGGATCACAACAAATGGTGGAGATAAGAGATGGGACGGAGATGCTGATGATCATATGCTTAAGGCAATAAGGGATGCTAGGGCGGTTGGCGGTGAGCTCAGAGGATGAGGTGGCCTCTTCCATCCAACACGTGGAATGATTCATTAATTTTTTTTGCAAATGCCAAGAACAATTCTTGTAGTAATGCCAACAAGCTTGAATCACATGTTAAAGATATTCGGAAAATACCAAAAAACTTTGTGGCTGAGAAGCCTGCCCAACCGGAAATAACACCCTCAAGTTGTTATTTCATAAGTGTAATGTAAGACTTATGAAATAAAAATAAATAAAATTATGCCAACATAGCAATTATTAGTTAATCAATGCAAATAGAAAACAATATACCATGCCTTATACAGATATAATAAGCATATTTTAATACCAGGCCTTCTACAGATATAATAAGCATGTAAATTAATAATAATAGTAAAAATTATTATTATATCAATGGGTGGTTACTTTTTGTTTTTGTTGGTTAACCTTGGTTATTTTTTTACCTTTACCTTTCTTCCTTTGTACTCTCTAATTATTAGTCCCTCTCAAGGCGCAGGGATTATAGCATTCGCTTAGAAGTCAAACTCATTTTGAATTTTAATTTTCAAAATAAATTAGTATATAGTTATCTAATGTTTTATGAATTTTAGTTATTAAATTGATTTTTTAAATAAATAAAATTCTAATTTAAATTTTTAATATTACATAATTTAGATTTTTTGATTGGCTTTAAGATTTGATTTGACAAATATGCCATGCTTAGATGTGACTTTTGTTAAATCAAAAATAAAAAATCAAAAAATAAAAATTTAGAAAAATTTTAAATTTGCCACTTGTACCAAATCTGTGCCTTTCATTCAATGCTAACCAAAACATGGATAGTAGATCATAGCAATGATGACACCTCACTTGTCCCATTCATTTTGGGTTAACTACACCAGCTTAAGCTGTGGGAAGATTGGGATGCATCATACACATTAAACCTTTTACCTGTAGTTTATTCTCTTTATTAAGAACCCTTGTATCTCACATCTACCAATAAATTTTCAACGCGTTTTCATATAGCCTTCAATCAACAACATCAATTTTATCGTTTTGCGTATAAAGTGAATGCACATTTCGAGGTACTAAGCCCACATGCCATATTGAATGGACTATAACTTGATAGGTATCTGTTGAAAAAGAGAACCGCTGAACCCATCAAACTGTAAAGCAACTACAAGTTGTGCACCTCAATCTTTGTACAGGTTCTGAACTTTTTTATTTTATTTCACATGTTTTTACTAAAACTAAAATTATTAAAAAAAAAATTCCTCAATCTTTGTATCGGCTTTGAACATTTTTATTATTTTATATATGTTTTATTAAACTAAATTTATAATATGAAAATTATTTTGAAAATGGTTAAAATTATTCAGAAACTATATAAAATATTTTAAATTAGGAAAAAAAATATAACTCAATTGAAAATTTAATAAACAAGCACAATAGATGCAAAGCAACTAGTCCCTGCCTTGGACTATGTTTTTTTGTTTTATTGACCTATGAATATAATCAAAACCCTAACAACTAAATTTATTTAATTATTATTGTAATACACCTTAAATTTCGTTAAAAAAAAAAAAAAAACTTTTACTATTCATCACATTAATTAGAAGTTTTTACTAAAACCGAGAAGTTTGTTCGCAACCTTAACCTTTACTAGCTTCTGAATTTACATCAATTGTCAAAGTTATTTTTTTTTCATTTTTTTCTGTGTCGATCGACTATGCTTGGTTTTGAATCGGGATTTATGACTTGGATGATGATTTATGCTACTAACGTTTGTGAACGAAAGATTTAGGTACATAATATTCTTTGGTTCCCGGTCGCTATGAAGTACTCCCCATAAGAAGGAAGAAATGAAACTGTTAGAAGGGCCCGCCGAAGAGGTAGCTAGACAAGAACGAGAGGAAGAAAATTAATCAATGGTATAAATGAAAATGTCACATAAGATTTAAGAAATACTTTATTTCATTTTGTTCTATTTTATTAATTTGAATAATTCTATTCAAGATTCTATTTTTAATTGATTTCATTAATTTGAATTATTCGTTTTAATTGATTTTATTAACTTGAAAAAAAATTGAAGAGATTGATTTTATTCAATATTAAATTTGATTAATTATGCTGATTGAAAAAGATTAATAATAAGAGAATTATTTTATTCAAAGATTTTAATTTTATGGATTTTATTATTTTAAATCATTCTAATAAAGATTCTATTTAAATGACTTCGTTATTTTGAGAAAGAATTGAAATAGGTCATTAATAAAAGAATTGTTTTTGTTTTATTATTATTTAAGATTTTACTTTAATTAATTTTATTATTCATTTAAATTATTTTATAAAGAGAAAATTTAAAATAGATTATACTTTTAGTAAAATGAATCATCTTTTAATTCAATCTTAATATTAGGAAAAGAAAGAAAAGTAGAAAGCAATAAGTCTAACTAAAATATTGTTAAGTAAACTAAATGAGAACCAAAAGAGAAGTAGAACTCTTCTACACCTAACTCCCACTGATCTAGGGATTTCGGTGCACATTAAAGACATTAAGAAGACACATGTATTTGAGAATATTGGAAATTAAAATATTAAATTAAATTAAATATGTGCATGGACAGACACATGGCACACAGGCTTTTTCTATATAATGAGGGAGGAGAAGGAGAGAAAGACATCTCTTGCTCCCTAATGCTGGATGGTCATCATAATCTCGGATTATGTTATGATCCTTGGAGTTGGGATTAGCCAGAACGGGGATTGGGAGATCATTTCGGGAGGCTATTATGTGTGTTCTTACGACCCCATGAGCTCAGGGGTTCGAGGCGAAGAAGAGTAACCTAGATACGGTAGGGTTGTCAACCGAGGGGTCACTCGGTACTTCGTCAGGAGATTGGATTGGATCGTGCGGAAACCACTTCGAGGACGATATCGATTCGCTGGACCAACCGTCGAAAACAGGTTTGAAGTATTTTTATTTTATTTATTTTGCTAAATCTTTTCGAGAATGACTTAATCTGAGTATATAGTTTTATATATTGACATTCATGTACTACAATAGATAGAACTAGATGTTGTGGTTTTTATATCTTCTTCTGTGAAAAAAAAATCGTAGTGGAAGTTTTTTTTTTGGGGACCCCGAAAAGGGGGTTCCCTACATATACGTTAATGATGGAGGTTGTTGTAAGGGAACTCAACTGGCTGCTAAAAATCATAGAAATATTTGTATTCTAGAATTACCATGGTAAATTTGAAAACTTTAGAATAGTTCTAACTACTTTAATGCCAGGGCGTTATCAACCCGGTTATAAAACGTCAATAAAAAACTGTAAAACAAAATGAGGGTTTTTAATTGACCTTGACACGTTCCATACCTAAACTAGCCCTTAATAAAATCTCTGAATTAGTTTGATCATATTCTTTTAATTGTTAACCATGTTTAAGCTAACTATTAAACAAACATTACTTATCAAACCTAGCTTCATTGATTCATTTATTTAAATGCAATTATGAACATTCTTAAGAGTATAGATCGAAATTCTCGGCTAGAGAAGCTAGGTTAAACAAAGTATACGTTTTTTTTTAATTAAGAAGGAAGCAGTGGATTTAGTTCTATTTTGGTCAAATCTTAAAGAATATGTGCTGAAAGTTTTACTGTCCTATTTACATATAGAAGAACTTAAAAAAAATCTATTCATATTCTATTTGCTGGGGAATACGATATGTATGGATGGCTTCGACAATAAAATAGAAGTATCTTAGCTGCGTTTCCATGGAGAAATAAACCTTATTCGCAGAATTATAAAAAGGGATAAAATGATAATCTCTTAGTCTATTAAGGTAAAACAGTAATGATGATCTATAGAAAACCAGATTGAAATGTTGACTGTATATTGTATTAAGTAAATATTATAGCTTCTATCACAGAGTTCTAGATTTTGCCATTTTAGTTTTCAAACTGAGCATACAACACTCTTATTATATAATTTATAATTATTTATTTGTCGGCTAAATCCTATTTGTCCGTATAAAGAAAGAAAGAGAAAAACATAGTGGAAACTATCGAAATAAAATTTTGACTTCATGACTAATCTGATTCTTAAATCCTAAGGACTAACAAGCTTTGGCTAATAACACATAAAAAAACTAATTATACAGATTTATAAATAACAATGTAGTTCCACAATAATATCAACGACACAACAAAAGAAAAACCTAATACCAAAATTGCGAAAACAAGGATGGCTCTGTCGTTCCTCCCAAGTAAACTCCTAGAGCAATCAAGCTCCAAAACCCCCGAGCTTGCCTGCTGAACTACCTGTGGAAAACCCACAATGCACCATCTCTTGCAATTTCAATTTTCAATCCCTCTCCCCATGCTAGACTCCTGTTGCTCATGGACTTACTATTTGTAGTATTTGCCTAGGTCTTCGCCATTTATGAGCCTCCTGCTCTTCAACACTCATCTGGGAGTAGAGGCCTGATTTTTAGGGATGATGCCTCCTGTATCTTTAACAGTACTTGACACTTGTGTTTTTCCTCAAGTAGTTCAGCAGACACTCTTCAACAGCTAGATCCATCTTTGTCTCCTATTTTATTATATTAATTAAAAATGATATCTTCAATACAATTTGTTTCATTTTGACTTTTCAGTCAAAATAGTAAAATAACAATTGTTCTCAATATTCTTTTACCAGTAGAAAAGAAATAATAAAATGTTTATTATTTTGAGGGTGTTACATACTCCTCCCCTTAGAAGGTAACACCGTCCTCGGTGTTACATTAATTATTCAATCGTCCATAATCTCTTCTTCAAACCAACTTGGATATGCCTCCTGCATATCGCTTTCTAGCTCCCAAGTGGCTTCTTCCAAACTAAGGTGCTCCCATTGCACCTTGACTTCTCCGATGATATGTTTCCGGAGAGTGATTTCTTTCTTGTCGAGAATGAGTTTCGGTCCCACCTGGAACTCTCCTTCTGGCTCCACCTGGATTACATTCCAATCAATTACGTGTGAGGCATCATGAATATATATTTTCAGAATTGAAACATGGAATACATTATGCACCCTAATATTAGGTGGCAGGGCTAGTTGGTATTCAACTGAACCTATTCTTGTCAAAATTTCAAATGGCCCGTAAAACCAGGGTTCCAATTTGGAATACTTACCTAGCCTTAAGGAACTTTTCTTAGGCTTTATGTTTATGTAAACATGGTCACCCACCTTGAAATCTTTAAGAGTTTGTTTTAAATCAGCATAACTT
The DNA here is from genome assembly GCA_027924585.1 of Larix kaempferi. Classification (NCBI taxonomy): domain Eukaryota; kingdom Viridiplantae; phylum Streptophyta; class Pinopsida; order Pinales; family Pinaceae; genus Larix; species Larix kaempferi. The sequence goes on along the minus strand of BSBM01000361.1, from coordinate 61,048,960 downwards.
TTCTGCCTGTCTTGGAAGCTTTTAAATTTTGTTGTACCTGTTGCATAGTTAGTTCCATTTCCCTTAATAGTTCAGGTCCTAACATTACCCTATCTACTGGGATGCTCCATGAGATTGGAGTATTGCACCGTCGTCCATATAAAACTTCAAATGGAATCATACCTGCATAAACTTGAAAATTATTAGTATAAGCACATTCTATTAAATGCAAATAGTCTTCCCACTTACCGGGTGTGTTCATAACATACATTTTCTCAGCATGTCTTCCAAAATTTGGTTGAGTCTTTTAGTCTGCCCATCCATTTGTCGATGGTATGCAGTGCTAAAATTCAACTGAGTTCCCAAACCTTTAAACAATGCTTTCCAGAAATTACTTGTAAATTTTGTGTCTCTATCCGAGACTATCACCTTTGGTATGCCATGTAGCCTGAATATCTCCTTCATAAAAATATCTGCAATTTTAACAACTTTATATGTAGACTTCACAGGAATAAAGTGAGCAGCTTTGTTTAATTTGTCTACTACAACCATGATTGAATCATGTTGTCTGAAATTTTTTGGTAAGTCGGTTATAAAATCCATGTCGATGGTTTCCCATTTCCATATCGGAACGGGTAATGGCTGCAGTAATCAAGCTAGATGTTGGTGTTCAGCCTTGACTTGCTGACATTCTAAATAGTGTGCTAAGTATTCTGCTATTTCTCCTTTCATGTTTGGCCATTAGAAATCCTTCCTAGCCATGGTAATCATCTTTTGATACCCTCGGTGCCCAGAATAGGGCTTCTTATGTAATTCATTTAAAACAGTTAGCTTAATTTCTGCAGAATTGGGTATGTAAAGTCTACTTTTAAACAACAATAAACCTCTTTCGTTAGTACAGAAATCACTCTTTAACTAATTACTTTCATTTTCAATAGTTTTCTTCTTTAAAATCTGGTATTCTTTATCAAAATTTTCCACATTTAAAATTTTTTTTTTAGATCAGATTCGTAATTACTGCTTCCATAAAACAAGTTTGCATGACGGCTTAAATCGTCTGCAAGCTTGTTTTCTTTACCCTTTATATTTTTTATTTCAAAGTCGTATTTGCTTAAAAAGGACAGCCACTTGGCTTGTCTAGCATTTAAATTCTGTTGGTCAAATAAGTATTTTAAGCTTACATTATCTGACATAAGTAAAAATCTTCTTCCGATTAAGTAGTGTCGCCATATTTTTAAGGCATGAATAATTGCAGCAAGTTCCAAATCATGAGTAGCATAGTTTTTTTCATGATCCTTTAATTTTCAGGATTCGTAGGCTATAACATGGTTTTCTTGAGTTAAAACTTCGCCTAATCCTTCGTTACATGCATCAGTGCATACGACGAAATCTTTTAATGGGTCGGAAATTTTTAATATAGGAGCAGTAGTTAAAAGAAGTTTTAGTTTATTAAAAATTTCCATACATTTTTCGTTCCAATCATCTTTTCCCTTTCTTTTGTAGCGAGGTTATGGGGTAGGCTATTTTCGAAAATCCCTCTATGAATCTTCGATAGTAACCCATCATCCCCATAAAAGATCTTATATCGGTTACATTTTTTGGGATTGGCCATTCCATGATAGCTTTAATTTTGTCAGGGTCGACCGAGATTCCATATTTAGACACTACGTGTCTGAGATAATGAATTCTGTCTTTATAAAAGTCACAGTTGCTAAACTTAGCAACCATTTTTTGTTCTCTTAAAATTTTCAGCACCGTTCTTAAATGGTCTTCGTGTTCCCGTTCGTTCTTTGAATAAATCAGTATGTCGTCAATGAAGACAACGACAAATTTATCCAAATAGTCGTTAAAAATATTATTCATTAAACTCATAAATGTTACAGGTGCATTAGTTAAGCCAAATGGCATTACAATGCACTCCGAATGACCATAACAAGTTTGGAAGGCTATTTTGAAAATTTCGTCGTCCTTGATCCATATCTGATGGTAACCGGATCTTAAATCTATTTTTGAGAAGACAGTCGCTCCTTGGAGTTGATCGAATAGATCATCAATCGAGGGCAAGGGGTATCGGTTCTTTATAGTCATTTTATTCAATTGCTTGTAGTCTATGCATAACCTTAAAGTTCCGTCTTTTTTCTTTACAAATAAAACCGACGCTCCCCAAGGAGAAACACTGGGCCGAACATATTAGAGGCTGGAGTCGAACATATTAGAGGCATAACCTTAGAGGCATAACCTTAAAGTTCTGTTTTTAACTCTGTGAGTTCAATTACATTCATTATGTATGGAGCCTAAGAGGCTGGTACTACTCCTGGTATTAAATCAATTGTAAAATCTATATCCCTTTTTGGAGGCAGTTCCTAAATTTCTTCAGGAAATATATCTTTAAAATCTTGTAAAATTGGTATATCCTCTAAATTTAATTTACTTTCAGATTCACTGCTATCCATTATGTAAATATCAAAAACCTTACATGCCTTTCTTACAGATCTTTTTAATTGTAAAGCTGATATTTGTCTTAGAGTGGTTTTTCTAGGAATTCCTGTCACTTTAACTATTTTCCCTGAAGCATCTATGCAAGTGAAAGTTTTATCAAGACAATTTAAAATAACTTTTTGTTCCTCTAACCAGTCTATTCCAATCAACAAGTCATAAGAACCTAAAGGAAAAATATTCAGATTTGCACTTGTTTTTAAATCATTCATCATAAATTTGCAACTTTTAACATGACTTGTGACCTTGCATTTTGTACCTGTAGCTAGCTGTAGCAACCATGATTTTTCAAAATTTTCAGGTACTAGATTACATAATTCAACAATTCTGGGAGCTACATAACTTATACTTGCACCTGGATCGATTAATATAGAGATATGATGATTTTTTAACATACTTGGAATTTCAACCATGGATGTTTGGTGATCTGCCTGTCGATTTTCTAGTGCAGCATTGATTCTAGGTATACTCCTCGCCATGTCTCCAACAATGATGGCTTCTTGCAGAGAGTGAACCTTATTAAAGGTTATGTTTCTTTTTGGGCAGTCCTTAAAATAATGTGGGTCACCACACTCCCAACACTTTAATGGATCCTTCTAAGCAGCACGCTTATTAAAGGGTTCTCTTTCTCTTATAGCAGGGGGTTGGGGTTTGAAATTTCTGTGGTTCTTACCTTGATATCCCCTGTAATTACTTCCAGTATTTCGATGAAATTTACGATTATTGTTTCTCTGGAAGTTATCCCTTTTCTTCACATTCCAGCTTGACATGCTTTCTCTTCTGTTTTTGCTATCTTCATAACAGTAGTTCACCTTCCTCATGGTTTCTTCTAATGTCTTTGGGCTATCAAATTCAATTCGTTCCTTGAACGGGGTAGGAAAACAGCTGAGAAAGCATTGTATCTTTCGCTTTTCTTCAACTATATAAGGCACATAACGGAGTAGACTCATAAATTTACTGTTGACTTCTTTCATATTCATGGTTCCTAATTTCAATTCGTAGAATTCCTTTTGCTTTTCTTCGTAAAACTGCTCTGAAAAATATTTTTCTTTAAATAACTTTTTAAAGGTTTTCCAATTCACTCGCCGTTCCTTTATGCCTTTAACTTTCTTAATGTCCTACCACTATATATCATCCTTTCCACTTAGGTTGTATATGGTCATCTTTTCCTTAAGTTCATCAGAATAGTTGTATATCTGAAAATATTTCTTCATGCCTGATAACTAGGCTTCAGCTTCTTCACCTTTTTCCATTTCGCCTTTAAACATGGGGGGTTTGATTTTCTTAAATTCTCCTGAAAAAAATGTGGTCATGTTCCCCATGGAAGTGGAACAGAGCAGGTGGCTCATTGAATGTTAAACTGACCCCAAAGACCTAGGCAGACTTAATCCATCGAATTGGGCATGCATCTCACTAGATTTTCCTTGTGATTTACACACAAGAAGATTCGATGAGGGGAATGCTAACTAATGAGTTGCAGAGCGATACTGTTTGGTTATTCTGTTGAGTTTACAGAGAGTATTATGTTTGCAAAGTTTGATTCTATTTAATGGACCGCCCATCTGTCACTCCGGGGAAAGGAGAGACTCCTTATTTAGTTATCCCTCGAAGGAGAAGGGAACGACTATTAGCAATATGTGTTGGTCGTATTGATGGAGAAGAGAAAACAAGTTGGGCGATTAGAGCTCTGGGGGGCATTGGATCTAACATCTGTGTTGAAGCGTTGAAGAGGAGATCAACCAGTAACAAATCAATGGGAAAGATTGAATCAAGTTCTTCCGAAAGACTTAGTGGGAATGTTGAAGAGACGAGAGATTAAGTCGCCTGGTTGTAGCATCCTCTCCAACCCTTGTGCACTGGGCAACGATGCAGAAGGCATCAAGAGGTAAATGCGTTCATGTTTGTCAGTTTCGCACATAATGCTTTTTTCTTTTATATATTATTTGAGGTAATTTTGTTCACAACATAGGAATCGAATTTGGTTTAATAGACTAGCATTCTTCCATGCTTAACATTTAACTTCATGAGATCTTTTATGCCATAAGGTATGAATCTTATCATAAAACGGATGAGGAGAAACAATAGAGAATAGGAGAGATAGTGAATGCTTGGAAAGAGAATAAGTGCTCAGAAGTTTTATTATTATATTTATATATGGGTTAAATTTAAGAACATGTTGAATGTGGTGAAAGATGCCTTCCAGGGTGGAGAAACAACAGAGAATAGGAGAGATAGTGAATGCTTGGAAAGAGAATAAGTGCTCAGAAGTTTTATTATTATATTTATATATGCGTTAAATTTAAGAACAGGTTGAATGTGGTGAAAGATGCCTTCCAGGGTGGTGTTTTTATTTATGAAGCTAATGAGAAATTCAAGTATGAATTAGATAAGGAATGTGTGCGCCCACGCTCAGGCATATGGGTATGAAGGATATTTCTGAAACGAAATTGTATTTTTGCAGCACAATAGTATTTCTACAGCGTTTTTTTATTTCTGAAGCATATATAAGAACTTTGGAAATGTCTACATATTGAAAGAGAGAGTTTATGGGAGAAGTTAAGCACAGATCCTATCCTAGGTTCTTGCATCTCATATATATATATATATATATATTACACTTTCGTTGATTCAAGAAATCTAATTAAATGAAATAAATAATTTTAGTTAATACTTACCTAGTAAGCCAATCTCGAAATGATGTTTTCCTTTGAACAAATTTCTACCGATTTCATAGTTTATTTATGCTAGTCTTTTAGAATGAACCGGGCAAGCTTCGATTGAAATTGTTGTGTTGGAAATCGGTTGGAAAGATTGATTTTCCGTTTAGAAGGGTCAAAATGCGAACTTAATCCAACGCTCGAGTATGCCAAGTTTTGAATGCCGTTACATATTTTATACCCACGTATGATCTAGTTGGATCTCTGATTTACAATTTCTCTAGAAAAGACTTCCATGTTACTTTAAATGGATTTGTTTGTATATAGTAATAGTAAATTGTTTGACCTAAGTTTAGGGTTAATTCATATTATATGCATTATCCCTATATGATTTTGTTTATGCAGATGATCACGTCTTTGAATGAATTTCAGGAAAGAGGGACCCGGAATTTATTACTTAATATAAGTTATGCGGGTTGATCATATTTTCGACATACATATTAGACTTCTAGGAAACCAAAATGTCATTATAAACTCGTTCGACTAGTAGGGTATGACCGCATTTTTTATATGGTATGAATTTTTGATCTCTATGAGAGAAGCCTTGAAAAGATGAGAAGAATGTTGGCAACAAATGAGTTGTGAGTTGTAAAACCTTTATTTTGATTAATAAAGATATGACTCTTCCTCTTTTTGTGGATGTAGCCCAAGTTGTGGGTGAACCATGGTAAATTGGTGTACTTAGTGTATGTCTTTTATGTGTGGTTTTGGTAATTGTTGTATGCAGGGCTGGTGCAAGCTAATGCTGGCCACTCATGATGCGTTAGTCGCAATGGACTTCTGGAAAAACAAAAATCTGAATGTCAAAAAGCAATATTAGAGCTACCTGCACAACTTTTTGGAATATGGCGCAAGAAGATCAAACGTAGAAAATCGGATCACCTTCCAGAATATATAAATATTATTTATGGAAATTAAGTGTAACTCCCAAAAAATGGGGTTCTCCTAAGGTTGGTATGTTATTTTTTAAAGAAAATATAATGAATATGTTTGCATTAGCCCTCTGGTTTGGTATTGAAATGGTCGATTTTTGTTAAACAAATTATATACAGTCATAGATAACAGGCCTTTCTAATGCGGCATTATTTTTCCATATTTATTTATGTTAATTTTAATTTTTTTTTAATTAAGGAAGTCAGCCCATCCCTAAAATGATTAGGCCGAGCATTAGCCCTCGATATCATGGTCTTAACCTAATCAATCAACAATTTTTTTTTTAGGATGTATGTTTTTGTGTGTACTTGTGTGGGTTCTTTTCCATTTTCAAA